>NW_004624855.1:6008827-6063827 GCF_000247695.1 Heterocephalus glaber | reverse complement strand
AATAAATTGGCAGGGGAGTGAGGGAGAGTGAGGTATTGAGGATAATTTGTAGTTTAATTGCTTGTAAAATAAATAAATGATGGGCCCTATTTACAAAGATGGAGGAAGCCACTCTTGGATTTGGCCCTGGATGTGCTGTACCAGATGCCTTTGGAATTTTAAGTTTCAATGAATTAAGTAAGAGAGTATTAAATGACTACACATATTGTCTGTTGCTCGGAGACGAGGACAAGCTTGAAGCTGTGTGTGAATTACCTTTGCCTTGATAGTAGTCAATGGCAAGAGAAATATAAGACACTGATTAAAAGGAATTGGAAGAACTAGAAATATTAGAATTTATTGAGGGACTAAAAGAAATTTAACCTCAAAGGAAACTAAGAATTAGCTACAGAAGGGGGAAAAACCATCAGGAATGTATGATACCAGGAAAGAAACTTTTTTGAAACAGAAAAAGCACTTAGAAGTTCAGCAGAGATGTCAAATGCAGAGAAACATGTAAAAACATCTATTGAATTGTGCTACATAAAGCCCATTTTTTATTGAGCACCACTAGATCAGAGGGAGGTATAGAAGGTAAATGGGAGGGGACTCAAAAATGTAGCCTAGGAACTAGAGAGTGACCATGCTCAGTTTGCTAAGGATGGTCATAATTTAAGCGTGTTGTCCCAATGTAGCTATCAACACACTGCACTCACTCACAAGTGTCATTCTTTAGAGCAGGCAATAAATTCCCTGAACACAGAAACTTTAAGTCTGAGGTATTTCATTCATTTTGTGACTTCTCCCTCCTTAAGCTGCCCTTCTCTCTGAATTAGATATTATCATCAGTAGCCCAGATGTCTTTGTTCTGTATTTTCTACCTCTCTGAATATCTATCAGTTCTGCTTTACAAATCTAAAATGTAGCTGTTCTCTTCCATTGCTGTCACCAGTGTTCTGCTCAAGATACCATCTTCTATCTGTACTTCAATAGTTTTTTCCTGGTTCAATTCCAATCATTCTGGCAACAAACACAGTTAATATTTTAAAATGTAAGTCAGATCTTTTCATTTCCCTTTAAACAAACAAACAAACAAAATGAATAAAAAATGCATAACAATCTTCAAAAGCTTTCCACTGACCTTAAAATAAAAGCCAAACTCCTTCTTATTGCCTACAATGTTTACTCTGCATATTAATCATATGTCATGTAATCTCATGTAGTAGTTAGACTCTGTCTCTAAACTGCAGCAAAATTATAATCATGCAAGACATTCAAAGTATCACACCTCTATCTGATGCTGATGTTATACCTGTCGTTTCCTTGCCCCAAAATATTTAGCTCATTCTGTTTGGCACACCCTTATTTCTCTTAGGTCTGTGTTCAAAATCTAAGCCCTCAGACATGTCTTCTAACACTTCTACAATCTAAATTAATTTCTTTATTACTCCCCTATACAGTATTTTCTTTCATAGTAATTTCCACAATTGTAATTATCAATTTATTTTTATATTTACCTATTTTATATCTATCTTTCCAATTAATTAAAACCTCAAAGAAGGCAAGAAAAAGTGTCTAAACATTTAATAGGTTATTGTATAACCTACTCATAGCACAATACTTACCTCATTTTCTCTCTGCACAAAATTAATTTCTACAATATGTTTATTTGCTACACACTTATGCTATTGTCCTATCAATGATTTCTTAGGTTAATGTCTGTTCTAGAGTCAAGGCCTATCTGCTAAAGACTGTTTTCCTACAACTCATTCTTTGATAACCAAATAAGCAGTGGAAATTTAAGTATCTCATATATAAATGTGACAGATACATACTAATTATAATGCTACAATTTGAATTTATACATTAAGGGTCTCTGTTTGGAATGGAAAAATGTGACTGGGATTTGGGCATATATTTTTAAATGTTTGCTATTTGTTTTCTGCATAGAATTTTTCAACTATCAGAATAACCAAATTCTGAATATCTTGTTGCCAGAAATATGTTCATGGCTGACTTCTGCCTGTTCAGTTATGCATAGTAGCAGCTAGGAGGTTCAATGACTACAGCTGTAGAGAAATCTGAAGCAACTGAACACAGGCACACTGCCGCTCTGACAGCTCCTGTGATATCGTGATGGAAAAGCCATCCTCCTCTGGCCTGAGAAAAGATATCTTTCAGGAAAATGTTTATTATAGCCCTCATCAACACTAAAAAGGAAATTCCATTCTCTTGATTTCCAATTTTCATTCCCTTCTAGATTAGAATCTTATCTTTGTCTTCCAAGTCAGGGAGGTGAATGTTCAAACATATTTGCTTAAATCAATCCATCCTTTGAGTTGTGTACCTTGCAAAACACTATTCATTCTGAAACACAAACTGCCCTTACTCTATCCCTGAACTGAAAATGTTCATTGGTAATCTGTCTAAGGTACTGGAAATTCAAAATAAGCATAGAATAATGTGAAAATACAGACAGAGAAAATGATCTTTTAGTAGAGAGTAAGATAATAAAATATGAACAAATTGGTAGATAAGTTGTTCCTTTAGATATTTACAGAAGAAGGCAATACACACACACACACACACACACACACACACAACTACCACCACCAAGACCACCACCACAAGCAGCCACGTGAAGACTGGAGTCTCACAAGTTTATCACATACCTTTCAACCTCTATAAAACAGAATCAGTGGTGCAAATTGCCTTAAGCATTTTCTATATCCTGGAAAAATAATTCCAACTATTCAGAAATATGGGTAATAAATGTAGTTCTAATACTTGATTTCTCTATTTTTTTCTTTCTATCTGTGTCAATCCAGTTTCTCTGAGAGAGTAAAATATTAAAGATCCTAAGGAAATTCCTATGAGAAAAAGTGAAAGGAATTTGGAGAATAAAAAAATTTCAGAACTCTATACAGCTAAGATTGCAAGAGAAGGAATCAAAGGGGAAAGAAAAAAAGGGAGAGGGAAAAAGGGAGGAAAGAAGGAAGGAAATTAGTTTCTTGAAATATCTTAGACAATAATGCAGTCCTAAGGAAACTTTGGAATGACCGTCAGGAAATATTTGAGTCAAATTCACTTCAGAAGTAGAGGCCCACATCTTCAAGGAGTTGTCTTGGTTCATCAAGCCTGATGCACTGAGCTTTATCCTATGAGATATGTAATTTCAGTGAAAATGTAGAGAGATTGACTTCGGAGTAAAACAGCTGAGTGCCTCAGTTAATTTTACCTTCTGCAGTTGGAAACCTGGGAATTTCATTCCCAGAGCTGCCATACCATACCTATTAGAATTACTTAAGTTCAGAAAAACATCTCTCAACTAGATTAGTGCTAGTCTTGCCTCTAATATACTACTTCCAGTATTAGCCCTCACCTCCACACACATCTCTTCATAAGCATTCTTCCTCAGCTAAATTTTCAATTTTGTCACTTGTCTTTTAAGATATAGCATCTTTATTTAAGAGCTTATCCCATCAGTTCAAGATAAAACTCAAATTTGTTATTTTCTGTCACAAATATCTTATGTCCTGACATTCTTTTTTTTTTCTTTTTTGTACTGGGGATCCAACTCCGGACCTTGTGCTTGCAAGGCAGGCAACAGAACCACTGAGCTAAATCTACAGCCCCCTGACATTCTTTTTGTGGCCTTGCTTTTTAATACTTTTTATTTTGCACAGCCCCTTCAAAATGAGTTCCTACCAAATCATTTTCTCTGGTTTTTAAGTTTTGGAAGATATTCTATTCTTCATAAATCATCTCACTTCAGGTTTTGGCTAAAATGTCAGCTCCTCTAGAAAGTCTTTCCTAAATTCTGAGGAGGCCTACTCTGTATCTGTGCCCTCATAGAACCCAGAGGTTAATCAGATGGATTTTAGTTTGTGTTATACTTGTCTATTTGCTTGTCAGACTTTTCCACTGGTAAGGAACACTGTAAAAGTTCTTCACCCAGCTCAGACTATGTCATAAAATAATAAAAACTTACTTAATATTTACTTAATGATCATTGCTATGACACTACTGAGGGCTTACTACTATTTTTATCTTTTCTCATCAAGTCAACTTTCTACCACATAAAATAGTAGTGTGAAAAATTTGCTAATTACATCAATGCTAAATTTGGCTAAACCTAGAATATAAACTTAGAAAATAGGTAGCTTCTAATTCATGACCATAATCTTTCCTCATGATTTCCTAATAATAATAAAACAACAACAACAATAACAACAGTAGCTTTTTATTAGACATGCCAAAATTAAATTCTCAGTTATTTGATATTTGGGCAGTAATTTTCTAGTTGGATAATCTTTTCTTATTTAATAGGATGATCGATGATTATAAAAGATTAAATTAAATTAAATTAAACAATGTTTGGCTATAGGACACTTTTCTCCTTCACAAGGGATACAATCCAGTTTTAAAGGAAAGCATAGATGTTTTGGAAGCTGATAGACTCAATGTGACTCTTAGTTCCATTAGCTAATAGTTTAATAAAACTGGTAATTTATTTAAATGCTCTCTTAGTTGCCATCTGTCTTAGTCAGGGTTTTCCAGGAAACAGAGATTGAGGCAATGTTTATTTACAAAAACCTGACTAGCTAGTTCAGTCCATGGGGAGCAAAAGTGAACAGAAGCTGAAAAGGAGTCAGGAAAACAACAAGAGCAAAACAGTATAATATGAATTTGGCTATGTCTTCGGAAAGAAAAAAATCATGAAAATTTGTTTGGTTGCATAGGGTATCTACCAACAGGCTCATGAAACATTGTATATTGAAATAATCCATCGGGAAGATGGAAAGGGATTTATCTTGTTGGTCTTCCCCATTTCCTCACTTTTATCATTTCAAATTCACAGAATTGGGGCATAATCCCTCCATGTGTGAGTTAGTTTTGCTGCACAACACATTGCTTCATATGAGGTTCTAAGAGGAAACCATCTCCCGTCCATCTGCAGTGGATCTGACCTCTCTGCTCAGCAAGTGATGAATACTGTTTTGGTAAACAGGAGTACAAATGAAGAAAATAATACAGACTATTCTAAATGATGCTGTGATAGTGGTGGCTGCAGGCATTTTATCTATTCAGTAATTAATTTTAATAATATTTTATTATATTCAATGTCAGGACTATCCCACTTTCAGGGCTAAAATGATAAACAGCCAGATCTTGTCCTCTCAGAATAAGTTCATATGCGTCTTTTGTTGCATTTGTTCTTGTACTCTTAACCGTCATCATCATACTAGGTAAAAATTCTGCAGCTGTGTTAGTGTTTCATTGTTTCTTCTGCTTATCTATTTTACCATTTTCTGTCATCTCCTCACCAATAATCAAAAGACAATAAAACATGAAAACAAAGAAGAGGAAGAAGAACATCAACAATAACAAGAACTAGAAGAAGAGGAGGAGAAGGACAGGGAAGGAGGAAGAAGGGGGAGGAAAAGAACAGGAGGAAATGGGAAAGAAATCAGTGCATAAATGAGGATAAATATAATTGAATAACTTCTTAATGTTTAAAAATAATCTTTTATACTTAAAATCATTGCTATGCTATAACAATAAAGACAGAAATGTGTAACTTTTTACAAGTATTTTCACCAATTTATTCAGAAAAAAATAGATTCTTGTAGGATTATCTATTTTATGCTCAAATTCTGAAAGAATATATTTTTATTGTAACCTCTTCTGTCATGGAATATATGTTCCCCCAAACATTGTTGAAAACATCGTAGTTGTGAAGTTGGGGTACAATTAGATGACAGAGGCTGACACAATGGGCAGTTTTTCCCTAGAGGAGGTGAAAGTGGTATAAACTCATGATTCAAAAAGATTGAAAGGGGAGAACATGAATAAATTTAGGTACATAAGCTCTAGTATCTTTCTTTTTGTGGAGAAAAGACTGTATATTAACAAGTTCACCTCCCCTGTCTGTCTAGCACTCCTTGGTTAAAAACTGATTGTTCATGGAGACACCATCATCTCTGGCCACTTAGGTACTGTGGTGACATGCCCTGTAACAGTTCTGCCTGAGGCTTCAAGAGAAAAACTCCTTATAATAGTAACTCATTAAAGTGCTCTTCCGTTAACTGAAAGGGTAAATATCCTTTATCCTCCTTTGCCCATGACACTCTGAGAGAGTGTAGGTCTAGGAATAATTGGCCCCTCTGAAAATTATTAGTTCAATTCTATTGTGTATGTATTTAAAATTATTTCAAGAAAAGGAAAACAAATTAGTCCACATAGAGGTTTATGTGAGATTTAAAATATCTGTAGCTACATCTTGTTCTTACTAAATAACTTCATGGCTTTAGATCAGTCAATAAAATTCAGCAATATTACCACTAGCTTTAACAACTCAAGTCTATGTCATTGTTGGAATAGTCATAAGGTAGGACTAATTTTCAAAGGCATGTCTCTGTTATTGGATACAATTGCTGCACAAGATTCCAAATGGGAATGTCTTACCTGTTATACATCTTCCATGGACAATGTGGCAAAAGGAGCATGGCAAAGAGAGAAGGAAGAGGTTGAGGAAGAAGACAAGATAACTCTTAGAGAACATGGTATCATAGGTAATTGTGCAAGTTAAAATATGAACATTCATAAAGACACATACTTAAAAATTATCAAACAGCATGTGTATGTTTCTAAATTATAAAAATGTATGGAGTTTAGGCTGAGCATTTTGTGTGCATGATATCTTACTCAAAATCAGCAAACATCACTAATGCATACACTGCAAACTTTTGTTTGCGCGAGTGGTGACTCCACACCATGCGGACTTTGGCAATGCCTGGAGGAGACAAGTTTGAGTGTCATGACAAGGGAACTGAGAATGTCACTGACCTCAGCTGAAGAAAGAGTAGACATGCTATTAAATACCCCATAAACACTATCTATCTATCTATCTATCTATCTATCTGGAAAGCAGTGCAAAAATGATGACAAACATAGTTGAATAACTTAATTTTTAAAAATAACCTCTGCTGGGCAGGGGATTTAGCTCAGTGGTTTTGCTGCCTGCTATGCAAGTACAAGGACTGGAGTTTGATCCCCAGTACCCCCCCCCCAAAAAAGAAGGATATAGAAAAATAAGCTCTGCTTATTTTAGGCAACAAAGACAAGTTAGGGGGTATCACATTCCCCAACTTGAAACTATACTACAGAGCTACTGTGACAAAAACAGCATGGTACTGGCAAAGAAACAGACCTGAGGACCAGTGGAACTGATTAGAAGATGCATAAACAACTGCAGACACACTCAGCCATTTCATCTTCAACAAAGGAGCCAAACTCCCTCACTGGAGGAAAGATAGGCTGTTGGGAGCAATACTACATAATTTTAGGGAAAAAAAATCCTAGTTTCCCTGCCTACAGGCCAGCTATGTCATTTTGAGACATAATTCCATTTTGGCCCCCAGTCACAATTGAGACCTCAATGATCCAGTGATGCTATGATGCTCTAGGACAAGATTACACCAGCTGAAGACATCCTGGGAGGAACAAAATCTTCATCTACTCAGTTTCTCATTGTTCTTGAATTGCTACACCTTGTTTATCCCAATGTACTGAACTTTCTGTCCTGAGTCATTTGTTACATTTGTTTCTCCCAATGAACTGAGTACTGAATAAAAGGTGTGGCAAGCTCAGGGGCTTTTGCCTTTGCCACCCAGAGCAGCAGTGATCAGACCCAAAGCTCAGCTTCTTCTCAGTCTCATTTTTCTACCTTTAATTCACCATGTACTGTCATGGCTCACAGGACACTAGGACTCACTGCAGAGGTTCTAGTAAGGTCCCCTTTCCTTGTTCCCTATAATAGGCTCTTTAATAAATGGTTCTGGAAAAGTTGGGTTTCAATTTGCCAAAGATTAAAACTCGACCTGTATCTCTCACCATGCACTAAACTAAAACTGAAATGGATTAAAGATCTAAATATTAAAACAGAAACACTAAACTGGTTAGAACAGATGATAGGTAGAACTCTTAAAGACATTGGTGTAGGAAAAGATTTCATGAACAAAACCTCAGTTGCACGTGAACTAGCACAAAAAATCAACAAATGGGATCTCTTATTAAAAAGCTTTTACACAGCAAGAGAAACCACCAACAGAGTGAAGAGACAACCCACAATGTGTGAAAAAATCTTTACCAGCTGTTCCTTAAAGGGCTGCTATCTAGAATATATAAAGTACTTAAAAAATCAGGCCTCCCAAATTTAAAGACCCAATCCAAAAAGGGCATCTGAAATGAACAGACATTTCTCAGAAAAAGAAGTAGAAATAGAAAATATATAAAAATGTTCAACATCACTGGTCATTCGAGAGATGTAAATAAAAACAACACTGAGATTCCACTTCACCCCAGAAAAATAGCTACTATCAACAAATCAACCAATAACAAATGCTGGTGGGGCTGTGTGGAAAAAGTAACAATTTTCCACTGTTGGTGGGCCTGTAGACTGGGGCAACCACTGTGGAAATCAGTATGGAGATACCTCAGAAAACTAGGATTAGAGGTCCCATTTGACCCAGCTATTCCCCTGCTGAGCATCTTCCCAAAACAATTAAAAGAATCATACCACACAATATATGTGCACCCATGTCCATAGCAGCACAATTTGTAATAGCTAAAACTTGGAAACAGCACAAGGGCCCATCAACTGGAAACTGGATAAAGAGATTTGGGGCTTTTTTAGAAAATGGAGTACTACTCAGCCATAAAAAATGACAAACTAGAGACATTTATAGCTAAATGGATGCTCATTGAGGCCATACTCTTAAATGAAATAAATAGGACACATGTGTAAATATTGAGTAGTTTCTTTGGTGTGTGAAACTGAAAGTGCAAATAGGGAACAAAATATATAATAAATAATGTGAGATAGGAAGAAAAGGTCCAAATGGGAAGGGATAGTGGGAGAGGTAGCAAAAAGAAAGAAGGGAAAGGAATAAATATGAGAAAGAAAAACATGGAAACAAAGTCTTCATAAATAGGGAAGGATGGAGGGGTTGAAGAGAGGGTAGGGGAATGGGGAAAAAATAAGAACCAAGATATATCATGTATATTTGTACATTGGTACAAATTCCTGATGATGTATGTCAGCATATTATACGCCTAAAATGTACCAATAAAATTAATGAATAAAAAAAAATGTGCAGTTACTTCTAGGAAAAAGCAGCTAGAGCTAAAAAAATAATAATCCCAGTTTTATATTTAAAAACATTACTGAGCTATAACAAGAAAAGACAGAATTGTGTAACTTTTTCACAAGTATTTTCACTAATTTATGCAGAAAAATGTGGATTCTTATAGAATTATCTATTTCATACTCAAATTCTGAAAGAATATATTTTTATTGTAACCTCTCCTGCCATGGAGTATGAGTTCCATGTGGCATGGAATACATAAAACTTATATATATATATATATATATATATGTTTATGGCAGTCCCAAAGTGAGAATTATCCAGTCCAAAATAATAAATGTCCTCCTACTAAAGAAATCCTGTGCTATAGGAAAAGACTTTATGAACAAAACCTCAGCAGCATGGGAACTAGCCCAAAGAATCAACAACTGGGATCTCATCTTATTAAAAAGCTTCTGCACTGCAAAAGAAACCACCAACAGAGCTAACAGACAACCTACAATGTGGGAAAAAAATTTTAGCAGCTGTACCTCAGACCGAGGACTACTATCTAGAATACATAAAGAACTGAAAAAAAAATCAGACCTCCCAAATTCAAAGACCCAATTCAAAAATGAGCATCTGAAATGAACAGATATTTATCAGAAAAAGAAGTAAAAGCAGCAAATAAATATATGAAAAAATGTTCAACATCACTGGTTATTCAAGAGATGCAGATGAAAACAACATTTAGATTCCACCTCACCCCAGAAAGAATGGCTGCTATCATGAAATCAACCAATAACAAATGCTGGCAGGGGTATGGAGAGAAAGGCACCCTTCATTTTTGGTGGGAGTGCAGACTGGTGCAACCACTGTGGAAATCAGTATGGAGATACCTCAAAGAACTAGGGCTAGAGGTCCCATTTGACCCAGATATTCCCCTTCTGGGTATCTTCCCAAAAGAATTAAAAGAATCATAGCACAGCAATATACGTACAGAAGATGTGGGTTTTTTTATTTTAAATGGAGTACTACTCAGCCATAAAGAACGAGAAACTATAGACATTTATAGCCAAATGGGTACATATTGAGGCCATATTCTTAAGTGAAATAAATAGGACACACATGTGTAAATACCGAATAGATTCTCTAATGTGAGAAACTGAGAATGTAAATAAAGATTAAACTGATTAAAATGAATAATTGATAATTTGAAATAGGAAAAACAGGTCCAAAGGGATAGGGGTGGTGGGAGGGGAAGAGGAAAAGAAAGAAGGGAAAGGAAAAATTATGAGAAAAGAAAAAAAGTGGAAATGAAGTCTGTGTAAATAGAGAAGGGTGGAGGGGGTGAAGGGCGCACGGGTAATGGGGAAAAAATAAGAACCAAGATGCATCATGTACAGGTACAAGCACTCAATGATAAATGTAAACGTATTGTATACTAAAATGTACCAATAAAAGAATTTAAGAAAAAAAAGAAATCCTATGCTAGAATTAGTTAATATTAATTTGATATTACAAAGCATATATTTTTGAAGAGCTACAATACTAGGTGGAAACACAGAAAGGAGGTAGTCATAAATGCAAGGTAACGTGTAGAGTGTCACTTTAGTGATATAAACAATGCATGATAATGTTGCAGAGGTTAGGGTGAGGAGAGAGGCATGAGAAGACTGAAAGGGTTTATTATGTATAATCCTTAATCTTCTCTGTCAACTTGACTGGACTGAGAGGTCCTTACATTAGTAAAGCACACTTTGGGATGTATTTCCCAGATGCTATGAGTTCACAAACTTTCTTCCCCCAGGACCTTCTGCCATGATGTTTCTACCCTGGAAACAGCTGTCCATGGATTGAACCCTCTGAAATCATGGTCCAAAATTAACCTTTTCTCCTTTACACTATAGGTGTTGAGTATTGTATCCTAACGTCGTGAAGGAAAAATTTTTAGAGACCAAATGTCAAACTACAATCCAGAACCCATTTACTTATCACAAAGTGCCAAGAGTGCAATTAAACCTGAATACTGAGGTTTTAGTTTAGAAAAAACAACTGATACATTAATATCTTTTATCTTAAAAGAAAAACACAATAATATACGTTTCATAGGCTCACCACCACTGTCTTAGTGACAAAAGGCTGATTAATATACTGGGTTAAGTTCTTAATGAAGATGTAACACTTAGGTAAGTGAGGAACAGGTTTTTAATCCATAAGGGCAAATATCAGAAGTATCTTTAGGTATGACTGAGGAGCAAGTCCATGCAGTGACTAGATGGAGCAAGTCCACCTGTTAGATAAGCTCAATAGATGAGATTAGATACAAAAATGCGACAAAACATAGAGGGCATTTGGTTTTATGCCAATAAATACTTATTTCAGTCTATAAAATGATGGAAATTAATCACAATTTATAAGCAGCAATATTCTTATCCAATTTCATGCTTCATAATTTACTTATTTCTCTATTCCAGTACTTACACTAGTTCCCTGAATTTGCTACAGGTTTATCTTCTCTCCATTAAAGCCTTTTTTGATACATGTCATTGTTGGAGGTGATCTACAGCTGTAAAAAAATCAAGAATGTTATGCATTTTTTTGTTATCCCATGAAATATTATTCATATTTACTTACTTTCCTTTGGTCTTTTTCTATATTATAAAAATGATATTTCTTTTTTATTTTATGAAAAAAACCCCAAATTTTATTATCAAATAATAATAGTTATTACACTGTGTATACTTATTTTCAAAGTAGTTACACACAGTACAAAACATAAACCAAACAGTTTCTTACAGGGCCAGGGATTTAGCTCAGTGGTTCCAGAGCCTGCCTCACAAGCGCAAGGTCCTGAGTTCGATCCCCGGTACCAAAAAAAAAAGTTTCTTATAAAAAGAAACAAATATAATAATACAAATCTTTCTTTTTAATGAACTAAGATAAACTAGAAGTATAAATGAAACCAATTAGCAGATATAATGAAACATTTTTAAAACAATGGAATTTATAATTTGGGGATGTATTTGAACTTCTCCCTATTTCTTACTTATCTCTCAGAATTTTTTGTATCCACTCAGTTCCCGAAGGCAGAGATTAGAATGTACTCATCCTGATGATTTCAATATTTGCAGAACTCAGTGAAAGTTTACTGACTGAATGCCTATGGGAATCCAAGAGAAAGCATGCCCTGGCATTTTTAGAGATAAGCAGCAGGACTTACTTAATTATCATTTTTCTACATATAATTTTCTTTAGAGTCATTAGATTTTATTGAATTGTAGTACTTGTGTGGTATTTACTCATCAATAGTCAATTAACATCAAATTTACCTTAAAGATGATAGTGAGGGAAAAGAAATAAAACTGTAGGAAAAATTATAAGCAGAAATATGAACGAAGTGGTTGTGTTTAAATGCAGACTATTTTCCACCATTTTTTATTTTAAAGTCTTAAATGGAAGCCTAATAAATGGAATGGGAAGAAATAGGTTGTTCTAACAGAAATAGTTGGTCTCTATTTCCCCTCATTGTGGACCAAAATTAATTCCCTTCACCTCTCTGCAGTTCTACTGTCCAGCTGATGGAGCTTCCTGTAGAAGATCATGGTCATTTTGGTAATAGGCATGTCCCACTACCACAAACAGATGGATATTTTGGAAAAACTGTTGAATATTTATTGCTTAATTATTTCATATTCAAATGAAATATTTGGATAAAATAAATTCTGGACTTTTTCAAACTGCTTAAACATTAGAACAAAGTATTTTAATGGCAGGGTCACCATAAGCATAAAAATAAATTAATGACTCTGTAATGGGATAGTGATGGAGACTTTAATCGGTTTCCAAACACTTTAATCTGCTAGTTTTCTCAGTTAGAAACATCTTTGACCAGTTAAAGGATCATTGTCCATGCCAGTAGAGATATGCAATTCATAAAAAGTTTGTCTCTTTACTGACATCTATTTAGAACAATTCAAGTTGCCAATCACAAAAGACCATCAGTAAATATTGTTGAATGAATTATGGTGAAAATACTACCCAATTGAATGCTTACTGTCAAGGAATTACTTCAAGTATTTTTTGAAATATCTATTTTCTCATAATAAAATACATTATGAGAGCATAAAATTATAACTACTTTGCTATACTCATAGGATATATAGATGAGGAATTTGGACAAAACACAGTAGGGAAGACTCTCTCGGCTTCACTTGATCTTAGCCAAAAGGCTGAGAAATGATTCTCTCAGCTTATGATACTTGGTCCTCAGCCAGAAAGACCCCATAAACTGGGCATTATTTGAATGACAGATGACTGGTGTCCTGATGAAGTTCTAGGAGACTATTCCCCTAACCTGAGCACTAACGCACAACTCCACAGCAGGGTGACATTTCAGTAGTCATCCCTTCTACATAGCAATTTGGGAATCCCAAGATAGATTCGTTCACTACAGTCAATTGGAATCTACCTAGTCTTTTGTGATTGGGTATGGCATGATTTTTACAACTCTCTACCATTTGTCCAGTCACAATCCCAGTATACTTTGAGGATAAAAATATAGATCGTGCTGTATTATTGGAGGAGTATCAAAGGATTTGTAGCTACATTTTAAACCTTCAAGCATAAAAGGAAAGTTTAACTTTAAGTAATGAAGATTTCATGATGCTTTTTTTCTTTGGCCACAGACTTAATCTGAGGTAAATTTTATATAATTCCAGTTTATTCTTCTCTTTAGGTGAAAGGAAAAAAAATGTTCATTCATAACTGGAAAAGTGAAAAGGTCTAAGTAATAGTTTTTCACTAGAAGTTCAAATTACTTAAGTTGAAATTACCATTTTATCTTGCCTAAGGAAATATCCTAACCCGTACACTAACCCTAACACTGTCCCTATCTCTAACTCTAACTCTAACCCTAACCCAAACATCTTCTAAGTGTTTTTGCCCCCTATTCCTAAATCCATAAACAGCAGGTAACAGGTCTAAAAAGAAACACATTACTCAATTATAGTCATGTAGAACTGTAAGTTTTATGTGCTTTAAATTTTTAAAATTTTGGAAAAGCAAATTTTGTTTGGGATTGACCAAATAGAATCATTATATATCTCAACATGTCCAGATTGCTGTGTGGTTTTATGGGGAGGGGCAGCTCTGAAGTAACTACTGTCTTTCACTTAAGAAATTTAGGAATTCAGACTTAAAAGATAGTATTTAACTCCCCAAATCTTTCTTGGATTCACTTGGATCTACTTTCAAAAAACAAGTATGAGGATCAATTAACCATGGAGACACTGGATGGGAATGTGCCTTATGTATCTCTGGTCTTCTCTCACAATCAGCATCTAAGAGAACTCCTGGTTTTAATTTTATAAGTAAAACGATAGAGTTTTCCACCCCTAACACCAAGAGACAATATGATGAAAATTGAAAATAGAGAGCTTCAGGAAAATTACCGAGTTTTATTTAATGGATTTTAGGTTTTAATTTTAAATTCCTGTCCTGTGTGACTGTAGCAGACACCTCTGCCCAGTATTAGCAGGCTACAGTGGCACAAGCTTCTTGCCCCTTCATAATTTAGCTGTACTACATTAGAAGTAGCAAGGCCTTCCTAAATTCACTTTTAGCCAAGGACTCCAACTAAATTCTTCCCCTCTGAATTAACCGTTTGTTCTCTTCAGTAAAGACATACCAGTGCACCTGCCTGTGATACTTGCTATCAGCAGGTGTCCTGAGGCCTTTCCAGTTTCCCTCCTCCCTACACTTGTAATGAATAAACACTGGATGTCCTTGGTGTCTTTTGTCTTTGCTGCCCAGATCAGCTTGGATCAGCCCCAAACTCAGCTTCTCTCAAGTCTCTGTCTGTGTCTTTTGTTTGCATTCCTCTTTCCTATCTTGCAGACGTCCTACTTCTCCTAGGAGACTGAGACCCACAGCTGGGGCTTTTGGTAGCGTCTTTTATTTATGATAATATGGGCAAATCTGAATTGTATTAGGTTAGTGAAATAATACAAGCACAGAAAGACAAATATTATATGATCTCATTTATGTGTGAAATCAAAAAGTTTAACTCAGTAGAAAAGAATAGAACGGTAGTTATAAGGGGACAAAAAATTAGAAGGGTGTTGGAAAGGTTAAGGAGATCTTGGTCAAAGGTTACAAAATTTTAGTTAGAAAGGAGGAATATGTTAAAAATATCTATAATAAAATGTATCTATTCTAATACCAATATATTGTACTCTTAAAAATTGCCAAAAGAATAGATTTTAAATGTTATCATAAATATATTGTAGAATCAAGGATTTAGTTCAGTGGTGCCCCGCATGCCTCACGAGTGTAAGATCTTGAGTTCGAACCCCAGTACCTGAAAAAAAAAGATAAATATATTGTAAGTATGTGAGAAAACACATACAATTAGCTTAGTTTGGCCAGCCATTTAAAAATGTATATGTATCTCAAAACACTATGTTGTGCACTGTAAATAGATATAATTTTTGTCAGTGTAAGAAAGAAGAAAAGAAGGAAGGAAGGAGGGAAGGAAGATGGGAAGGAAGGAAGGAAAGAAGGGAGGGGAAAAAGGAAAAAGAAAAGGAAAACGAGCTTCATGATGTTAGATGTCTTTGTTATGGTTTGTGTCTAAGTGTTTCCCCAAAGCCTAATGTGGTCATAGTAGGGCTTTTCAGAGGTGGCTGGATCTGGACTGTGTGATGCTGGGATTAATGGTGTATGATTACTAAATTAGTCCACTGGTTGGTTTTGCACAGTTCTCGGTAGGATTAAGGGTACCCTACTGTGGGTGTGAGTGTTATATGCCCTAAGGGCCTTGATAACATATAAGAGACAGAAAGAGGTGTAATGTGGTCACTCGTTGCTGGTGGCTTATTGCTGTTGCTGCTTCTGCTGCTGCTGCTGCTTGTCTTCTGCTTTGTGAAGCCCCTCTGCCATGCTACCCCGCCTTAGGAGCCAGCTGAGTATGGACTAAAACCTCTATAAACTGTGAGCCAAAATAAACTTTTCCTCTTTTAACAGTGGGTGTCAGGTATTTTGTCTCAGCAACCAGAAAAGTAACTAAGTCAGTCTTAGTCTGTTTTCTATTGCTATAACCAAATATCACAAACTGAGTAATATATAAAGCAGAGAGATTTACTCAATTCTTCGTTCTGGAGGTTGTGAGGTCAGGACAGTGAGGGCCTTGTAATGTCATTTCAGAAGGGCAGAAAGGCAATATGTATGTGTGAAAAAGGAAGTAGGAGGCGGGCTTACTTCATAACTACTCAGTCTCACAAGTACCATGGTAACAACATTAATCTAATCTTTCCTGCAGAGCTCTCTTGATCTAATTACCACTTAGCGCCCCACTTCTTCACACTACAACAGTGGCAGATGCCAGTCTGAGTTTTGGAGGAGACATGCGAACTGTAGGAGATGTAGAGGAAGTGAGTTAATATAAGGTTAGGGCACAGAACAGCACCTGCTGTTACGTTCAGGAAATTTTAGCACTGTTTTTACCATTACTATTACTACTATGACAGCTACTATTGCTCGAGATTCTCTTATAACTGTAGGTTCAATTATTTATTTTCTCCCCAATTAAAATTCAATTAGAGACTAATTTAAAAAGTTGATTATCTTCCCTATATCTGTCTCATGCCCTGGCATTTTCATTTATTAAAGGTAACATGGTGAATGAACTTGTCTTTTTGAGAAGAAATAAAAGGCTCACCTTTGATTTCTTTAAGAATCCCATACATTGATCATACTTTCATAATATCCACCCCAATTTCCCCATGTGAAAATGCCACTAAGACCTATTATTCTGTAAAATTAGCATCCACCAATTAAAAAAAAAGGTTGCATACAGTACTTCATCTGATTCTACCTCTCTTTCTTTTGTTTTAGGTTCTTAGTAATTTTATTTATAATTTTGTGCAGAGTTCTACAAAAGAGGAAAATAATATTGACAAAACTTCAATACTATATAAAATCTTATTTTGCTATAATTTTATACCCCCGTGTATATGTATTAAAATTCATTAGTCTCTAATCTCTTCCAAGTAAAAAGCCAACATTGCCTTCAGCTTTATGAAATTTATAATATAAAACACCTTAGATATGCTATAACTGTTAAGCTTAAATTTATTCAGTATTTTGATTATAAATTAGGGAAATGGTACATTAATTCCTTTCTAAGGCTAAGACTAAAACAACTTCATTTATTTGCTGTTGTAGTATTTTGCAAGATATGTTATATTTATAATTGTTTTATTAAATCTTATAGATTGCAAGTGATAATTATATTGCCCAGAGCTATAAAATCATCACAAAATATATAATGGCATTTTAAGTAGTTGTATCTACAAATGGTAATTTCTATTTTTAGCTGTTTAATAATTTTTTCAACTGAATGTTGGAAATAGCTTATTGGAATAAAAATATTATTTCCACTAAGTATTTGGTAAGTGATATTAAAAGGAAATCATAGTCAAATAGCAGCCAAAGAAGCAATGATAGTATAGAATGACTTCACAGTAGAAAAGAACCACATCATGGTAAAGGAGAAACAGATAAAATTCAGATACCAAGGGCAAGGTCAGTAGTATACTCACTGCTGATAGCCTCTCTCTTTTTTCTTAATCATATTTCAACTTTGACCACAGATATATCTTGATCTCTTTTTTCTGTTCTTTTTTCTATTATTTAGCATAGCATGTAATAAATATAATTTCATCCCTGAATTTTTTTTGCCTCATAATTTAGCTTCACATGTTTAACTTTGAGCTCTATAACAACTTCTGTTATTTCTAAATTAGTAACTCAGAAGAGAAAGGTGTAATTCTTTTCCTTCACCTCTGGACTATAAATAACTGTAAATTTCATACATCTAATACCCATTTATGGAAGGCCAACAATAAATATCTGTCACTGCTCTAAGAACGTTACAAAATATAGCACCAGTTAGAAATAGAAATCAGTAAGAAATTTGATGATATAAAAATTTTAAAAATATTTTAAAGGGATATTTAGACATTTCAATGTAATTTAGGTCTGCAATTTTTCAGAATAACATTTTTCTAGGCAAATAAATACTTGCAATTCTATTGACAAAAAATCTTGCAAAAGTGTGATTATGTCTCTGGTAAAAAAGTATTTGCTACTTTAGAAATCAGTAGGACTTTGGAAAATGAGAAAGATAAAGTCCTTTGATCTCTAAAGAACAAATCTTGATAACTAGAAGGAAGGTGAATTGTCACAGTGAAAACTGAAATAGATTAAGAAATTTTAAGGCAATCAATGTTTAACCACTGACCTAAAATCCTCTGAACTGTCTTCTGGCTGGCAGATATGACGGCTATTTGATTTGGAAGTAAAAGATTACACTGTGCTTATTAAAATAATTAAAATTATTATCAATTAATTTTTCCTGAAATTGTTCTGGTTATGGCCACCCAATTACATATGTTCTTGAGTAAAAATGAGTTAGCAGAATACATTTTTTTCCAAATTGATATTTTAAAAAAATTATTGATATTAGAATTTCACTTTCTTTAGTTTCACTTCCTAAATGAATATTCAAAACTCTGACTCCACCTCTCCTACCTTTGCAATTTACTTCTTTCTTTTTCTCCCCCATCTCTTCCTCCTTACCCACATCTTCAAATTAAAGAAGATGATGTTCTTAAGGTTTTGTCTTCGGGACTCATTTCTCTTTTAAGTTTTCCTATCAATGTAAATTTTCCAAGATGTTAATATAAATGTAGAGGTCTGTCTCAAATTACCAATTTACTACTAGCTCAATTTTTTTTCTTAGACTTTAGAGAAGTATTGACTATGCTCTTGGAGTTTTATCTAATGTGCTACTTTTGACTTCAAACTCACAAAATCTTGAGAAAATCTCATTATATCTTCAAAATCAGCTTTTTATTCTAACCCACAATTTTTTTCAAGTGTTCTGAGCTAACCAATGCACAAATGCAAGCGCAGATTCAAAGGCAGCAGAGGTGTCGGCTTAGGATGCACCTTCCCTTCTGATACAGTTGATAAACTGCTGAAGAAAAAGAAATGGAGGAATTTTTTACAATTATATTGAAAAAATACATCTGGGAAGGACAATGGGAAAATATTATTGATTTTATGGGCACATGTGTGTACTCGATACTCAAATCCTTTGCATGTGAATTTGTGGGAATGAATGTGTGCACTTAAGCTTTATCACATTTGGAACTAAAATTAGATATTAATATTTAGTCTTGTTTGCGTTTAAGTAAAATGTCTATTCCACAAAGCCATATGAGAAATGAGAATGCTCAGTAGACAGAGTCATTTACTCCACCTAAACCTTCTGTTTTTCTAGAGCAGTTGAAGCTTCTGACAAAGAAGCTCAGAGGAAAGGCATGAATACACCTTAGTAAACTGTATCTGGAAAAATAGACAGAGATGAGAAGACCTGGCCTGGAATTGTGTCTCTCACTTTGAAAAAGTAGAAAATGAACCATCTGTAAATATTTGAGAATGGGTTGAGAACAGTAAAGTTGGGTGGTAACAGAATAATGTGGCAAAATAAAAAATAAAGTCTTGTGGAGAATAGAAAAGCTGTAAGCTAGAAATCAGTCAACTAGGCTTTTATTCTTAGTTATGCTAGAAATGAAATACATCCCTGGAATATATTACGTTTTGCTTAGGCCCTCTGGGGACTCAGAGAGAGAGAGAGAGAGAGAGAGAGAGAGAGAGAGAGAGAGAGAGAGAATTTTATTTTATTCTATTTTTACTTCCAAAGTCCTTACTGGCAGTGAAAATGGAGGCATGGACTAAAAGAGGATTCCTCATTTATGAAAAAACTGAGTATACTCCATGATAGACACATTAATTATTAAGATACTAAACTAGTTAAATAAATTAGTCAATTATTTAACGAAATAGTGATATGTTGGAAGTCTGTATATTGTTATGTACAATCTCCAAGATATAATACTAAATGAAATGTATATAATAAAAGTTGTAATATGTTATCACTTTTGTAAGACAATAGGTACACATATTAGTTAATATTTTCAAAGGTAAATAGTGAAAAACATGATAAAAGCAAAAAATAGAACTTGGAGTACTTTGAATGAACCTTAATTTATACTGAACAATTTGAAATCATGAAAATATTTTATATATTTTTTAAAACATATTTAGTAAAAAAGAAAAATAAAGTATCTCCAAGTACTATACAGGAACAGAAATAAATAAATCTAACTATATTTCAAGCTGGAAGCAAATCTATACATAAGAATTTACTTCAATTTATTTTAAAAACAGAAATTTGTCTTTTCTAAGTACTACATGTGTACATACTCTTAGAAAACAATCCTAAAAGGTAATTACTGGATTACTGTAGACCTCTCAGTTTTATGTTAATAGGATATACTTGAGAAGTAAAGTTTTCAGAACAAGACAAAAGGGAGACAAATGCAAAAATAAAAAATCAATAGAAGAAATTCCACTAACTTCAAGTACATCTCCTGCCTTGTACATTGCAGCATCAGGCTCATTCTTTACTCTTGATTTTTTTTTTAAACCCTAAGTAAAATATGTTCATTAGAAAAGTCATTGGTCAATGAGGACTGCCAGAAGGAATGGGGGAAAACAAAATAGAAATAAGTAGATATCATTTTTGCATACACACTTTGTACTAAATATCATGCTAAGTCTTTTCCATACTTTCTGTCATTACATTTGCCCAGTAGTCTTAGGTGGTAGGCACAATTGTAATCATCAGCTATGAGCACTAATCTGTACAGATTTTAGGTCAATATTGATATGGAAAAGTAGAAAATGTGTCTAGTTTGTATAAAATTAATTTAGTATTATTGAAAAACCTTGGATTTCCATTTCCCTGATATATTAGTTAGGGTTCTGTAGAAGAACAAAACCAATATAAAATATATGTTTAATTACACAAAGGGGTTTCCTAGGCAAGCTTACAAGAGAGGGATGAAAGAGTCACAAGGGCTGTCTGTAGGATTACAGGCAGAAGAATCCAAACTAGTCTGCTGTCTGCATGCTGGAGAGCTAGAAGATCCAGAAGCAGCCAAAGGTCAAAGGTTTGGAAGCTCATTGTAGAGTTACCTGTGGGAGTCTATATTGGAAGGCTGAAGAACCTGGAGACCAAGGTCCAAAGGCAATGGTGAAACCTGGAGCTCTTCCAAAAAAAAGAAACACTTCCTTCTTTTTTCCCTTTTTATCCTGTCCAGAATACAAGTCTATGGGTTGGTGCCACCCACATTTGGGGTGGATCTTTCTCCCTCATTTTTTGCTCCCATGTGTGTCAGTCATCCACAGACACAGCCAGAGCTTTGTTAATCTGCTACAGTTCTTAGTGCAGTCAAGTTGACATATCACAGTTAAAGATCACACCTCAGTTTGGAAGTAATTACATTTTCAAACACTAACTTATCTGTGTTACTTAACATTCCAAACCTTTGATTTGCTCAAAGACAAGAATGGGTATTTACTATTCACAACAGTAAGCTTGGGACTCTAGGCTAACTGATACCCCTTCTTTTAGATACCCCTTCTTTTAGTGTAGAGCAATTAGTTAAAAGATGTCAAAAGATTGAAATGAAAAACAACTTTGTTTAAAAGGTTTCGTCTCATATATACTCTGAAGAAAAGCTCCTGTAGATCGTTTAAAGTTCCTTCTGCTTGGAAATGACTAAAATTTTGGAGAAGTCTGGATACCAGTTAAAGGGAAGGCAAACTGGCTAGATCTCAAAATAGACAACAGTGAGATCCCTGGGCTTTCTTTTTCTTTCTGTATGTTGACCAGAGAAGCCTGTAATTCAAAACTGCCAACAGACATAAACTTAAAAATAAAGAAAAAAGGCTTCTTTCTCATTCAGAGGACTGGAAAAACCCAACCTTGCCAGGATCATCCAGCTCCAAACCTAGATCCAGTAGCATCTGGAAAATTGATACACTTCTACCCACAAGGTTCCTTTCATCACCTAACCCTCCTCTCAAAGGTGGGAAACCAGCTGGGCCCAGGTTTTCCTGAGTTTGCTTTTTAAGGCCACCAGGAAGCCCCAGCAGCACAGGAGGAATCTGGCAGCAGATTCAGAGGGAACAGAAGAATAAGACAGACTAGAATAGAATTGTGAGGGATCTGGAAACTAAATTGTCATTGGAGTTGCAGCTGAAAAAGTAGGCCAGTAACCACGAGATAATGCTAAATAAAAAGACTATGTGCTAAACATAATATTTTAAAAGGATCATAAAAATGTCCAGAATACAATTAAAAATACTGACCATAATCAGAATCAAGAAAAATAGAGCTTGAATTACAAAACAAGAAAATAAAATCAGTGAAGACCATCAAAATAAAACAAAGGCTAAAATAATCTGTAAAGAACTTTAAAGCAACCCCAATAAAAATACTTCAGCAATTATAAATTATCTTCAATTTTGAAAAATTAAAAAACACACAGAATTGATTTTTAAAGGACCAAATGGGAATCATAGAAATGAAAAATATAGTAACAAACTTAAAAATTCATTAGATGAGTTTAGCAGTAGAGATGATAGAGGATTCAATCAATGAACTAGGGATAGGACAACAGAGTGAAATGAAGGTGAATGACAGAGAAAATACAATGAAAATAAACAAATATAGACTCAGTGGCTTATAGGACAAAAAAGATTCAGCACAGCTATCATCAGATTCTTAGAATGAAAATGTGTAACTGAAAACTACAAAGATAATCTCCAGCTTCAAATTATTCAACTTATAATTTTTTAACTTCATGACACTGTGAAAGCAACATACATTCAGTAGGAACTTTTCAACTTTTTTATTTGATTTTTCTCCCAGGCTACAGATACATTATATGTATTAGTTAGCTTTCCCATTGCTGGGAAAAGACTTACTTGACACCCATAATTCAAAAGAAGAAATGTCTATTAGGACTGGGGTTTCAGAGTTGTCATGTTGTGGTTGGCTCCAAAGCAGAAGTATCAGGTAGAGGAACTTGACAGGGTAATGCTGTCCACCCTCACAGGGACAGAAGTACAGCAAAGGAGAAGAGTGTCGGAAAGGGATATACACTCCAAAGGCAAATGCCCAAAGTCCCACCTGCAACTGGACCACATCTCCTAATAACACATTCAACTATGAACACCCATGGATTAATCCATTGATGAGCATAGCACACTCATGTCTAATAACCTCTCCAGGAGTCTCTTAATCCAGTCAAATTGACAATTAAGATTAACTGGTATACCACACAATACCTCTCTCTTGATTCTGGATGGCAGCAGCATGTAGCTTTCAGCTTGCCGGGCAATCAAAAGAGTGAAGAGCTGAAAATCTACAGCATACTATGTTGTTAAGCTATTATGTTCAATGGGTCAGAATATTAAATGCATTTTCAATTTATGATGGCTTTTCTAGATATAAGCCAACTGTGAGCCCATGAGCATTAGTATAAGAAATAATAGCTGTAAACTCCCCTATTTTAGTAAAATATATTAACCTCCATTTTCATAAGCTGAGTAAACTAAATAGGATAAATCAAAGAAACTCCTGCCATAGTTAATATGAAATTAATAGCAAAGTGAACAATAATCTGAGAGAAATTATGCATTGGAATGACCATGGACTTCTCACCCAAACTATGGGTGCCAGAGAAAGGTACCAAATTTTTTTTCAAGTTCTGAAAGATAAGAACTGTCAGTATCCCATACAAATCTGAATCCCATACAAATGTCTTTTGATATTTTGAATCTATATCCCATACAAATGTCTTTCTTAAAGTGAAGTAGAATCAAGACCATTTGTCTCCCCCAGATCTAGCAGTCTGTAACAACAAAAAGTTTCCAAAACAGAAAGAAAATAATAGCATGAAAAAGCATTGGAATTTGGGAAGGAAAGAGGAAATAAGATGAGTAAAAAATAATGGTAAATATGTTACATTAACCTTCAGCTATAAATTTAAGTCATATTTGATAAGTAAAGCAAAAACAACATCATTTGATGTGGTAGTTAATACATGAAGTAAATATACACTAAAAATCACATTGTGTAAGTGGGAAGAGTAGTGTGTCCTGAGTGTAAGATTTAAATATTCACTTGATACAGTAAAATATCAACACTAATAGGCTTTGATAAGTGGCATATGAATACTTTAATGTCTACAGAAACCACTCAGAAAACTAGAAAAACAACATATTCAAAAACATAATAAATAAATCTAAATAGAATTCTAAAACATTCAGTTGACTGACAGAAGGAAAGAAAAGAAAAACTTAAAGATAAAAATTGTGGGAGCAAACAGAAAGCAAAGTAAAACAAAAAGTAAAGGCCCAATTTATCATTATTTACTTTAACCATAGTCTAAGTATAATTAAAATACAGAGAGTAGCAGAGTGAATCAAAAAGAAATCACTGAAAGAAAATGTATCACCCAACTATCTGCTGTCTGAAAGTTACTTATTCCATTATTTTTTCTAATTATGTGAAGAATTCTATTGATTTTTTTATTGAAATACCATTAAATCTATATAAAATTTCTGGTAGTATGGCCATTTTGACAATATTCATTCTGCTTAGCTAGGAACAAGAGATGTTTCTATTTTTTGATGTCATGTTCCACATTTTTTGCAGTACTATATTTTTCATAATAGACGTCTTTCATTTCCTTAGTTGGATTAATTCTAGGTATGTATATATGTATGTATGTATACAGATACTGGTAGTTATTTATTCATTCATTCTAATATGAATAGGATGTTTTCATTTTCTTTCAGTGAGTTCGTTGTTGGCATACAGAAATGCCACTGATTTTTGTGTATTGATTTTGTATCTTGCCACTCTTCTGAATTTGTTTATTAGTTTTGAGAGTCTTCTATTGAAGTTTATTGGGTCTTCTGTGTAAGGGATCATGTCATCTTTAATAAGGGTAGATTGATTTCTGCCATTTTTATGCCCCCTTTTATTTTTTCTCTTGCCTGATTGCTCTGGCTAAAGTTTCCACTACTGTATTGAACACAAACAATGAGAGCAGACACCCTTGTCTTGTTCTGATTTTAGACAGGATGCTTTCAAGTTTTTTTTCCTTATTTACTATAATTTTGCCAATCAGTTTATCATCAGTGGGTTTTATCAATTTGGAGAAAAGTCCTTATATAACTATTTTTGTCAAGGTTTTCTTTTAATCAAGAATCGATGCTGCATTTCATAAAACTTTTTTAATCTATTGAGATGATTGTGTTTTCATCCTTGCTTCTGTTTATGCAGTGTGTTACATTTATTTATTTACATATGTTGAACCATCCTTGCAACACTGGGATGAAACTGACTTGTTCATGATGTATTTTTAATGATTTGTTCCATTCTATCCATAGACAGAGGACTAATATGTTGAATATATAAAGGACTAAAAATATTGATAAAACTAAAAGATCCAATTATAAATGAGCAACTGAAATAAACATTTCTCAAAAGAATTATAAATGGCCAGTGAGTACAGAAAAAAAAATGTTCAGCCTCCTTGGCTAGACAAATGCAAATGAAAACAACACTGAGATTCCATTATATTACAGTAAGAACGACTATCATCAAGCACTGAAAATACAATAAATTCTAGCAAGACTATGAGGAAAAAGGAACCCTTCTATCCTGCTGGTGGAAATGTAAATTGGTACAGCCAGTATGAAAATCAGGCTGGAGCCAGGGATTTAGCTCAGTGGTTCTGGTACCTGCCTCGCAAGTGCAAGGTCCTGAGTTCGATCCCCGGTACCAAATAAATAAATAATTAAGTAAATGAAATTGTTTTTTTTTTAAAAAAAGGAAAATCAGGCTGGAGATTTCTCAAAAACTTAAAAGAGACATTCAATTTGACTCAGTTTTGCCTCATCTGGATATCTTCCTTAAAGAGTTAAAGCTATAATTTTTATAATGATACGTGCATACCCATGTTTATAGAAGCATAATTCATAATAATTGAATAATGAAAGTAGCCTATATGCCCATAAACAGATGAATTGACAAAGAAAATTATATAATATATATATAATATATTATATAATATATTATATTATATATCATATTATATATGTATAATATATTATATATAATATATTATATATCATATGATATATATGTATAATATATGGTACTACCTAGTCATAAAGAAGGATTGATTTGAGTCATTTGTAAGAAAATACTATAGATGGATCTTGGACCATAATGCTAAGTAAAGTATATCGGACACAAGAGGTTAAATATCATATGGTTTGTTTATATGAGAAACCCAAAATACAAAGAACTTAAAGAGAAAAATAAAAGACAGATGGTAGGAAACATAAGAGGTGGACTTTCTGGAGATGGAAAGAGGATCTAGAGAAATGGAAATAGGAAAAACAAAGAGGGTAAAGGAATAAAAATGATCAAGATGTGATATGTATGTATACTAATTCTCTAAGAAGAATATAATTATTTTGGATTTTAAATATTTAATAAATAATAATAAACAAATATATAAAAGATACTCCAAATTGAGATAAATATGAGATTAAATAAAGAATAAAATATGTAGCACACAAGTCTCAAAAAAGCAAGAATGATTATATTAATATCATAAAATGTAGACCACAGAACCAAAAAAATTAGAAGAAATAAAAGTGATATCAAGTAATAATAAAAAATCTAGTACTTAGGTAAATATATCCATCATGAATATGTATCTCCCTACTCTAAAACTAATAAAACCATGAAGAAAAATCTGGCAAGCTGAAAGAAGTAGGTAAATCTATCACTGTAGCTGGGTACTGTGGTCCCTTACCACAAAGAATTGTTGGGACTACCAGAGAAAAGATATAAATCTGAACAACATTATCAACAAAAAGATCTGATGGAATAGAAGAGAGCCTGTGGAGGTAATACTGTGTCTTGATCCTGGTGACAATTATACAGTTATGCATGCATAAAATTGCACAGAACTATACACACACACACACACACACACACACACAAAGGCACTCTAACTTTCTGTGAATTGTACCAATGCCAGTATTTATGATTAAAATTGTATTTAGGCAATATATTAATATTGGTAGAGGCCAAGTAAAGAATTTGGGTTTATGAAACTTTCCTATATCTGTCTTTGAAACTCCCTGTAAATCTGTAATTATTTTAAAATTAAAGATATTTTTAAAATATAGAAAATAAGTAAGTCAAAGAATATATATAAGTGGTGCCAGAATTCAAATCCACATTGTTGCCTCTCCAGTTTGTGCTCATTAGCCTTAGATCCTGAAAACAAAGTAAAGTACATGTAAAGATCACTAGTCTTCACTAATAATTCTGTCAGTGGAAAACTAATCATGCAAATGTTTATGTCACAGAGAGGGAGATGCTGTAGAAGTAACTTTTCATCATTTATCCAAATACCTTTTACAGAGACATCTCATTTTCTACCTCTCTCTGCTAGTGAAGATGTCCATGAAGTCTTGATCCTCTGACAAACGTTTCTAAAGCAAGTCATAGTAATTCAATATATTATGAACAAAATAAAAACTTCTTAAAGATTCTGTAGAAACCATCAAAGCCAGCTGAGCTTTTGTCTTTAAAATTGACATCAAAGTGGAACTTTTGGATTCCACAGAGGCTGGTTTTAATCCTTGCAGAAAGGGACATGTCTAACTTTAGCCAGAAGCTGAAACAAAAGTATGTTTATGTCTTAAGAATAACAGATAATACCACAACTTTCTATTTCCTTCAAGTTTCAATAGTCATCTTATGAAAAATGTCATTAATTTTACATCAATGTTCTTTTTTAACACAAATTTTTAGTGACCATATATTCTGCCTATCTATCTGTCTATCTATCTATTATCTATCTATCTATTTTAAATAAACCATTTAAGAGTCAGTTCAAAAAATTAGAAGAAGAAAAAAAATTAGAAGAAATACCTCAAGCCTAAATATTTCCACAAAAGTAAATGCTGAAGTAAAACTTCATCAATTAAATACACCCAATAATCCAGAAATCTACACAGCAAAGTGAATGCTATTATATGGTCTGTATAAGAAATATTGATATGAATGTTACAAAGTCTTTCTTTCTCTGCAATGTGTATTCATTTTTAAAAATCAGTCTAAGCAGAATTTCACAATTTCATAAATTATCAAGCCATTTAGGATGCATAATTAATTGGGTTGTACTGTGCCATATTTATGAGGATTATTCATGCATAGTGTGAGATAATCATAAATTATTTTGTTAATAAAAATCTCTTGAGAGGCATTTTAAAGACTCTTCCCCTGAGTAACTTCAGTTGGTGTGATTGCTATCTGATAATTATAATTATCTCTTGGTTAAATCAGGAATTAGTTATTTATTATTTTATAATTATAAATTTAATCTGTAAAATAGTTATTTGTAGAGGAGGTGCAAGTCAATATTGAAGTTTTGAATTTTCAAATGTTTGAAATAATTTGAAAAAAGGCAAAGTTGTATTTTTAGATAGGATGAATGCATTTATATTTATTTATGAGTTGTAAGTGTGCATTTTTTCTTATAAATTTTATAAAATTTCTGAGGATTCGATAATTTTTGGAGCAATTTTTTAAAAGCATAGGTCTAATCAGAGCTCATGACAATTAATATGGGAAGAGAAGGAGAATTTTTTTTACTAAAAAGAAAGAGAAGTCCAAAATACATCAAATGATATTTAATTGGTACTGGAAATATTCCAAGTTTGACTTTCAAAAAAAAGGGCTTTGATTATGATAGTTCATGTTGGGCTCATGTTAAGCCTGCCAAAAATCCAAGCTAGATCAGAGCTTTTTTTGAAATAAACACAAGCTTAATCTGATGTAGATATTTCAAAACTCCCACTGCTTTAGTTATAACATCATCTGTTACTGAATGATTTATAAATTACCTTCTACAGACAAATTTCTATAAGATGGAGGGTAAGATATTTTAACCTAAGGACATAAAGAGGTGTCTAACTCATATATTAAAGCCATGGAACAACATTTCTTGGAAGTAAAGATCTTTTCTATTCATAATTTTCAAAGATTGAATCCCCATCAATCATTGGTCATTGGTATTATTACCCAGTGTTGTAGAAGAACTTATGACTGAGAGCATTCTGTAAGTCAAGGACTCAACTGTGGGCTCTCAAATAGCAATGAAGGTCCTGAATTCCTGAGTCAGACCACAGGGCCTGAACTTTAGCTTCCCAATGCACCTGCTGTAAATAGTGGGCAAGTTACTTAACTTCTGCGTGCTTTACCTATTTCTTTATTATAATGGAAATAATACTATTGTCTGCTTATGAGGACTACTGTGAAGAAGAAATGAGTTAATACATGTAAATCCCTAGGAGTGTCTGGCATAGAAGTATAATCGTTAGTTACTAGTGTCATTTTTGTTATTATTTTGTCTATTTTAAAGAAGATAAACCTGAACCTATTTAACTTTTCCAGTGTTAAATGCTATTTGAATATAGGCTTATTTAATATTGTGGACTCCATGCTTAATCACAACCCTGCATTCTGCCTTTGTGATACATCTCATTACTTCATGTGAGGACAAATAATAATTTTAAAATTAAGAATTTTCACTGTAGTGTTCTCTGGTATTTCTCAGATAAAGCAGGTCCAAAAAATCTCTTGTACCTCTGAAAAATATTCTGAAAAATCTGTATAAATTATCAGGGAATTATTGAAAATGGACATTAATGTGTAAGCTTCACCTGCATTAATAGAAGCAGATGTGCCTCCTTGTATTTTGGAGGCATCTGTGAAATGTTACAGCATCTAGATGGAAAGTCCTTATTTAAATGGGCACTTAACATATCCATTTAAAGTATCAACAACTTTCTTATAAATATTAAATGTCAATTCAGTGTACAAATGTCAATTCAATGACATTATGTGTTTACAAAAAAAACCCACTTAAATTTGTAGAGAGGTATTCTTACAGTAATACAAGTCTCTGAAAGACTCTTCAACTTCTCATTCTACCTCTATGACACTTTAATAAATATTGTATCTTATCTACAGGGTATTACACAATTTTTATCGCAAAACTAGGAATATTTATAAGCATTCAATAAATATCCCCTACTACTGTGAGTTGTAGTGATGATGATGCCATTAATTACAGCATACAAACTGGTGTTGAGTCAGATTGCTTCTTCAAGTCCATTGCAAATAGACTCTCAAAAATTAGAAAATATATTTCAAAAAACCAGAAGTATCTTGAGTGTTCTCACCACAGAGAAATGAATGTTTAAGGAGATGCATATACTTATCCTTATTGAAACAATACCTAATGTAAACATGCATTGAAATATTACATGATACCTCATAAATTGATATAATTATTGTTTTAATTTAAAAATTAAAAAAATAAAACAGATAAAGATGTATGGTTATTCTGAAAATATTTGATAAATTCTTTATACTAGAATATGGTAGAATTACAAGAGAGATTCTCCATCATCTTACTGAAACAACAATAAATAGAATGGCTATTTCTTGTCAAAAAGCAAAGCTATTTTCACCATTTTACAGTTCAGCCCAGAGAACATGGACAGTTAATTCTGCTGTGGTTTCAAAGCCAGACTGTAGCATCTGAGCAACTGCTTCAGGGAGAAGGAGGGTCCTCAGCAGTTTTGTAGCCCTCTGGGGATTTTGTGATATCTGTGTAGTTAAAGAGAGCCCTGTAGAAATAGGCAATGTCAATATCCCAAGATAAAATATGGAAAGTCCTGGAGAAAGGGATGCAGAACAATTAAATTATTTGCTATGTTGGTGGCAATTGTTTTGTGTGATAATGAATTCAAATCTAATTATTATTGTTAAGCTATTATATAGCACTTTAGTTTTGCAAAGTGCTTTACAAGAATTTTTTATTAGATAATCACCACAATAATCCTGTAGAGAAGGTCAAAATATCTCCAAGGAACAAAAGATGAAGCTATTTTTCATGAAACATCTTACAATAAAATGTTCTAATTTTCCTACCTCTATATATAAATGTCTTATATTGTGATTTGTTCCGTCTTCTAGCACATGACCTGGTTTTATAATGTGCAATTTTGAGTTACCCTGAGTATTCATTGCCTGATGTAATAGCTGAGAAAGTTCTGCATCCTGGAGGACTACACAAATAATCATAAAAAATTTAAATGTTGGAGTAAGTAATTAGCAGGACAGAAATTCAGGAATGGAAATGGTTAATGGAAACCTGGAATTCATTCTATCAGAAGCACAATAACATTTGTATTTGTATTACTTTGTAATTCCCTGAACATTATTAATCAATGTATTTAATAAATAATTGCTCATTCAATTATCAGAAATACTCTAAGAATTGTTTAAAACAAAAACCAACACTTTATAAAGATATACAAAATGGAGTGAAAAGAAGTGTATAACTGACTCAAGGTGACATAACTAGTAGTTGGCAAATTCATTAGTTTAATACAAATCTTTCCAGTCTAGACCATACTAACACCCCTATTCATTCCATTGGTTTATTATGGTAAAACCAATCTGCCTACTAATGCTGAAAGGTCACAAAGAAAAGTAGAATGTCCTTTTTGCAAAACTGCTAGTATAAACTATCCTCTTGGATAATCTTATCTTCTCACAAAGAATATGTCACTCTAGTTTGCAAAAGTGTGCAACCATCTACCCTGGAAGGTTTCCAGAAAAGTGAGAAGCAATGACTTTCTGGAGACCTGAAATTGCCACTATAAAGATGACTGTCATTGTACTATCATTTTCACTGTATACTTCTTTGGACAGTTCATGAAATGATAGAGAAATTCCTGGTGAGGTAAAGTATGTCTTCTTGTACCACCTACCACTATTTTAAAAAAGCTAAAAAGTCAAACTCTGCTGCTCACCAGAACACCAGGAAAAATGGAGTTGCAAGCAAGTAGGGCGTCTCACAATGAGAAGAATTTCATTCCAGTGGTTTAAAGCTTCTCTCTGAGAAATATATTATGACTGCATGAAATACAGATTCTGGGGCTTTTTAAGTTGCCATGATTTGCTTCTGAAGCAGTGGAGACCCACAATATATACACAGTGGAGCTGAACCCAGTAATGCCATGGACAGATGGACTCCAGACTACAGGGAGCAGGTGTGGCACAAAGAGAAGTGGGGAGTCCTGTTAGTATTCACAGGGAGAAAGACATTCTGCAACCCAGCAGTCAGGAGCCAGAGAAGAACCACTTATGTTCCTTTTGTTTTCTGCTGCTACTGCCATTCAACCCAAGTGCACTTGCTGTGGACAATCCAAAAGTGCAAGACCTTATAAAAATATGTAGTTGAAAGAATATCTTAGATTACTGAGGAAATCATTGGAAGGTTTAGAAATAAAAATGATTGATTCCTACTGGATGCAGAATTCTCCAAATATCAGCTTTCTTGATTTTATGAAAAGTGACTCAGACTTTCCCCTGCAAGGCACAAAAGAGATGCACTTTCTGTGGCCTGAGCATAGACTTCAGAAGGTAGCACTGGCAACAAATGTTTCCAGAGGCACCTGATCTGTCAGATATCCAGAAATCCTTTTTAGAACAAATTTATACAGCAACAAAACTAGATATTCTTAAATAATGAAAGCTTGATTCCTTCATGTTATACAGAACTATTTGTTTTATATAGAGGTATTTATTTGCTGTAAGCTTAATTTTATTAGCGACTTAGGAAAGACAGTTGTTTGGAAAGAAATTTAGAAAATCATGTAGAATTTCCTTTTATTGTTTTAAAATGGCATCTAACTGTTTATATCATGTATATTATCTGATTTCACATAAGGCTGCTGAACTAGATAATATGTGGGGAAATTACAGTTTGTTTTCCTTAAAGAAAAATAAAACATACAGATCAAAAATTGAGAGAACTTCAGCTAGAAAAGGCATTTAGTACTGATTTCTGAAGACTTATTAAAAGTATTTTATAGTGTTCTTTCTGGGTAAAACAAAACAAAACAAAACAAAACAATGTGCTAACACTAATGATGATTAAAGAGAAATAATCATATAAAATAATTACCATGACTATGTAAAGTAGACTTGCCCAAGGGCAGATCCACGTTCCACGAGGCCCTCTTTTCCCTAAAGACTGTCAGGTTTTCCAATTTCTCTATTAAGAGCTTCATCTATCTTTTCTAGGACAGATTTGGCCTGCAATAGGGTAGGGAGTCTCTGGGAGGGATGGCCACTAAGGTCTTTATTTTCTTAGTAAGGGGTGGAGCACCTTCCCCCCTGTGGATTGTTTGTAGGATTGGTAATTAGGTGCTTTGTTCCCTGGGGTCTTGGGGCAGCTGTCATGAGCACAGCCCACTACATGCCTCAGAGCTGCATTTTGATTTTGCAGATGAAGGAAGTGGTCTCAGAGCCTCATAGGAGTGGGGCACTGTGAGGCGGGGGCTGGCTGCCATGCAGATTTTTCTTAAAGGTTTTATAACTTGATAACCCTGGTCTCGACTTTGTTTACCTCAGGTATGACTTCCAAAATGAGAAAAATTAAAAAAAATAAATTTAAAAAAATGAGAAAAATTCAGCTCAGTAAGAAAAATCCATCTACCAGAGAATCTGAAGTCAATTAAGTAATTAGTTTATTATATTTTATAGATAATGGAGTCACATATATCAACTATATATGCATGTGTAGATGAAGACAGATATCTATTTTTCTCTATATATGAACATACTCACACATATATGCATGTTTAAATTTTTTTCTCTGTATAATTCTTACTGTAAGTATGTTAGAATATGTGAAATACCAGTAAAATTTCTGTATTCAAAGAAGGGCCAATATTTGCTGGAAATAGTCTTTCATCCTACTACAGTAATCAGAATACTTTTCATTTACAAATGATGTGAAAATTGTTATATAATTTAAAACTCATAGCATTAATATTGAATATTCTAATCTGGCATTTTAGCTCCTTTAAAACTTGTATTCTATTTTAATTTCTTCATATTTCGGCCAAATTGTATTTATAAATGTTCATTCAACGTGGACTGATGCAGCCCCTTCTGTTTTTTTTCTTACTTCTCAGTTATGTCTTTCACTAGAAGAAGTTGAGAATTAGATTTGATTTTGATAAATTCAGTTTATAGAACATATATTTAGCTAAGTACTCTCATCACACATTCTGGAGTTTTTATTTATGGAATATATATTCCAAACTTAATTAGGTAAAGCACATAATTGTAGCTTCTTTTTGCTGAGAAAAATAATAAATAGTTGTGGCAAAAGTCTTACTTCCAGGGCCGGGGATTTAGCTCAGTGGTTTTGCCGCCTGCTGGGCAAGCACAAGGACCCGAGTTCAATCCCCAGTACCAAAAAAAAAAAAAAAAGTCTTACTTCCATCAAATTACCCTTCTGGGTTTGTTTGTTTGTTTGTTTATTTGTTTTGTTTTGTTGTTTTTTCTTTTTTGAGACAGGCTCTCACTATGTAGTTCAGATTGGCCTTGAACTCACTATGTAGCCTAGGCTGGTCTCTAACTCCTGACTATCCTCCTGCCTCAGCCTCCCAACTGCTGGGATTACAGCATGTGCCATGCCCATCTCACTTCCTGGTATTCTGATAAGGAATATATTTGACTACCGAAATAACAGATCAAACCGCATAAAGCAAGGTCATGTGCTTAAATGCGCTTACTAAACTACTTCAGTGATTTTAGTTTGGAGAATTAACGATTACAAAAATACATTTAGCAAGTTTTAAATTGCATTCTCTCTCATTTGTCTGTACCAATGCTTGATGATTCCTTTAACTACCTCTGAGGGTTAGGCCCTGTGCTTTTAATACACGTGAACAAGGCAAGGACCTGAGGAGGAACTTACCCAGGAAGTGTCTACCTCCAAGCACTTCATTAGTCTTCTCTCTTCTCATAGCCCTTCATTTTCAAATGTCAGAATGAGAGGGGCTAATTGATCTCCTGATCAAATTTTCCCCACAGTGTATGTCTTCACACTAATCTATTATCCCAATGGCTCAGAAATTGGTCAACATGTGAAACGTATCTTTCCTTAAACACTTTTATTTTAAATTAAAGCAACACATTTATGGCTCAATTAGTATTTTCTATTATTTAAGTAAGTAGAAAGCATTCTGTAATTGAAATGTAATAATTGCGGTAATATTTGTTTATAATATACTTAGACGGATGTTCATATGGTCTCACAATAAAATTGTTACTTGGATTACCTTAAACACTTAAGAAATCTATAATATAAGCTGTATCTTTTATTCATTTCTTTTTTCTACACCTGGGAGTGAAGAAGTGAGAAAATGAACCTGTCTTAGATGCCTGAAAATCCTCCAAACTAGAGAACAGTTGGAATATTGAGACAGTGGAATGATACTGAGTTTTGGAATCAGAGAAACTTGGACTGGAATTCAAGTGCAACTTCCTCTTCCCTAATCTGTAAAATGAGGATAATATTCTGTTGAGGGGAGTTCATTTGGTATCAGTGGTGTTTTTCTATAAACTTGGTCTAGACTCAAAAATCTCTATAACATTTCTTATACTCCAGTATTAAATTGTTTTGTAGTCCCTCCCCCAAAACTAGGCATGTGCTTATCTATAGAGAGAGAAAATTCAATAACAATGAGTACACCTGTGCTGGAGTATTTGGCTGCTACCGTTTCCTTATTGATCTGGGTGCTTTCAATCTCACTTGACCTTTGGATAGATGCTGATGTTGGGGAGAGGACACCAAACATAGAGATGTTGAGTTGAATGTCAAACATAGTTCATGAAAAGAACAAAGGAGAATAAGTACCTATTCAAATTTAAATGAGTTAAACTAAGACTGCTGATAAAAATTGGAAGAATTCCTCTTTCATATCTAAGCCTTATTTAAAATGTCTACTCAGGAAAAAGCAGGAGAAAATATCCTACTAACAATTTTTTCAGCGTAAAACCATAATCTCATTAGTTATCATCTACAGTTCTGTAAAGTAGGTCTACACTTGTCCTTACATAATTTAGCTCAAATTCCTAAATCAGTTCCTTACACTTTTGTATAAGACCTGTTTGGTAAGATTTCACTAATGCTTTTAATGGAATAGTAAATATGAGGGCAACATAGGTGCAAGCATATAATAAAGCTCAATTTTTTTTTTCTTTCTTTGCATTTCTCTTCCTGTCATCTTTCCCATTTGTTTCTCGCATGAGGACAAAGATGGACCACCCCAGAAGGGAAATCTGAGTTCGCACCAGTTCTCACCTGGCTCAGCTGTATTTCTGCTTTCCTAGCAGCCTGTCCTGAGCCCCTCAGCACTTGGAACTATTTCTTCCTGGATGGCTCCAGTTCTCAGGAGAGTCATGAACAGGTGAACTTGAGGGGCAGAGTCTGCCTGCTGAAAGTGATTGAAGTGCCATTCCAGCCATAACTAATTTATTTAGTATTCAAAAATCAGTAAAGATTCTTCTAACACATCACTCTACCTAATAAAAGGGAATAAAAATAAAGGAAAAACCTGTTTGATGCCTCGGGCATGTTCAGTGTGTTGTCCAGGTCAGCTCATTTCAATACTTAATTTGTGGCACTTCATTTAATTGAATCATTTAACACTCAAAAAGTAATTACAAAAATGAACAAATTTGGTTTCCTGGGGTTGGTATTTGACATTTCAAAACACTGAAATCCCTGCTGTTGGCTTAAACTGTGTTTGGTATTCAGCAATTAAACTAAATTAATTCTGAATATAGGTTATGGATGAACTTTTATGTCTAAAACTCTGAGTCTTGACTTATTCATACAGTAATTGGATTTAGTAATGAATAAAGGAATAATTCCTACAATATCATTTTTCACAAATAACATACCAGAATATTATCTGTCAGATAATACTATCTCTGGTTGCCAGATATCAAAGCAAACTAACCAGATACTAGAACTGTAAGAGAACAAGAGGTCAACCAACATAGTCCATACTTCCATGTGTAAGGACCGCGTGCCTGAGACACTAAGGGACTGATTGAGATGAAGACACACAGTCACCTACCATCAAAGCTCATGGTTCCAATCTCCTCTCCTCTTACTAGGACATTTTCTACTAAGTTATATGACTATATATAGTGGCTGAGGATATATATTTATATATATACAAAATAATATTATATGAAGATATACAACCAGTTTTGAAATATGATAGTGCAGAATATGTCAGCTAGTCACTCCCATGTCCTATCGTATTTTCCAAGATGTTTGCACAGATTGCTTTCTCGTAGCTCCTATATACAGGGCTACAAAAGTCAAGGTCGGGAAGAGAAGGAATAGCTATGTCAGCCTGCAACCCCATGACCTCCACAAGTCACCTTTTCTCTGACAATTGTTGTTTGAGCAGAACATGCAGCCCACAAGTTATCTAATACACCAAAGTTATATTAGTCACTTTTTCATCACCAGGACCAATTACCCAACACCCACAATTTAAACAGGAGAAGTTTATTTGGTTCATGATTTTAGTCTCCTATTTGGCTGGCGTTAGGCAGAATTGGCACAGCAGAATGGAATGGTGGAGGAAAGTGGCTCAACCTAAGGTGGCCAGGAAGTAAAGCAAACAGAAAAACAGAAAGACCGAGAGAGAGAGAGAGAGAGAGAGAGAGAGAGAGAGAGAGACTCAAGCTTCAAAGTCATGCTGCCAGTGTCAAATTCCTCCTTCCAGCCCCTACCTTTAAACAGCACTTTCAGCTAAGAACTTAAAAATGGATTAATCCATTGATGAGCATAGCACTCCTGTGATCCAGTCACTTTATAAAATCCCCACATTGATGCATGAGACTTTGGGGGAACATTTAAAATCTAAATCATAATGTTCCACCCCTTGCTAGAAAAAGACTCATCCATCTCTTACAAAGAATGCATTTAATCTATCTGCAAAAGTCAATAGTCTTAACAGTTTCAGCACTGCTCAAAAGTGTAAGTTCAAAGTCTTCTCTGAGACACACTTACCACCCAGTTCCTGTAAAAATCAAAAGGAAAATTAAATACTTCTAACATACGTTAGCACAGAGTAAATATTCCTTGTTCCAAAAGGGAGGGGACCAATGCAAGACAAAACCAACAGAGCAAACGTTAAATCCCTTAGCTACATGTTCAGTACATTTCAGCAGGTTGTAGTGACATGTGAGCTCAAAAGCACTTGGGCAGTCCTTCCCTGTGGCCTTGGAGGTTGACCTTTCAAGCTGCAGCACATATTCTCTCTCTGTGTCTGTCTCTCTCTATAACTCTATCTCTCTGGCTCTGTTCACTGCCTGGAACCTTCTTCAATAGATAGTCTATGTTTCTAGAATTTCCAACTTCCTGAAGTCTCCCCTGTACTCCTGGTGTTACTTTAACAGCTTTATGCATCTCCGTGTAAGGGGCAAATTGCTTGGACTCCCAAGCCTTCTTCAGAAATTTGGATGGAAGCCTCTGTGACCCCATAACTCTTGCATTTTCCATACCTGCCAATCTGAGTGGATGATGTCAAAGTCTTCTGCTCACTCCAGTAGCAGGCCAACTCTTGGACTATGGCTATGGAGGTCTCTGATTGCACAAATGTCTGATCTTTGGAAACATCTCCTGGGTGTCCCTGGATGAGTGGGGTATCCTGGGGCTCTCTTATAAAAGGACACTTTTTAAAAGAGTTTCTCTTTTCATATCCTAGAGCTTAAGATTGGTGGGGTCTGCCAAATATCTGAGATGCTCTAAAAAACGCTTTCCTATTGTCCTGGTGCAAAATTATGTTCTTCTTCTTTTTCTTCTTCCTCCTCCTCCTCATCCTCCATCTTCTTCTTTTTCTTTTTCTTCCTCTTCATCTTCATCTTTTCCTTCCTCTTCTCCTTCTTCCTCTCCTTCTCTCTCTCTTCCTCTCCTTCTCTCTCCCCCCCCCCTTCTTTTGCAATGCAAGAGATGAAATGTAGGGCCATCCCATGCAGCTAAATTCACAGCCCATTTTTACTCTTTATTTTGAGACAAGGCCTCAGTAAGTTGCTAAGTTACTGGGGCTAGGCCCTGACTTGCCAACCTCCTATCATAACTTCCCAGAGTTTGGGGATTATAGGTGTATGTCACCAAGCCCAGTGTTGGCTTCTTTTTATTGGCACAGATTGTACAAGTCTGTTATTGGTCCTAAATTGTAGGAATTTCCATTCTTGGAAACCCCAAGATTTTGAAACAATTTAGTTTTGCATTTGACTGCTCATTATCAATGTAGATCTGGCTAAAAGTAGCCACTAGCTACTGCAACAGCCTGAACATTGGACTGCCTTGAATTTTTTCCCACCAGGTTAATTAGTCTTCCATCTTTAAATTCAGCCACATACAAAGTGCTAACACTTGGGTAAAATGAAGGTAAGTTCTTTGCCAGAAAGTAAAATATGTCGCCTCTAGTAAATTTTCTAATATAGTCCTCTGTATAGAGCAGGATGTGCAATGCTGTGTGTAACTCTATGTTGAATATAATAGTTTTCTGGTTTCTATTTCCTCGAGTTATTACATATTATAAAACAGAATCTTGCTCCATTTTGAATGCAAATGCTGAGGCAGAATGCTTTGGTAACTCACTGCTATGCGCGTAAATTACAAACATTTGTTGGATACACCAAATATATCAACGAAAACAACTCCAGCTACATGGCACATTCATAAGACATAAACTGATAAATTAAACTTGTTAATAAAAATTGCTACCTATGAACTTATCAAATTGTCTAGGGAACCTGGACATATGTAAGCTACCTCAGAAAAAAAAAAAGACTGCGAGATTATAGGACAAATCAGACCGAATAAAGGTATAACACTTTCATTTTCACCTGGATCATATATAAGGAGTAATACCTGCCATGGTGTGCAGTGGTACCACCCATCGGACCACCTGGAGGATGCACCACAAGGTTGACAAGCCACAAACTCCATCTCTCCCTGGGTTTCACCTGGGCTCCATCTCCTTGTATCAGTAGGCCTACTTGAACTACCTGCTATCTGGACTCAGGCTTTGAAATAACTCTGTACTCTCCACAAAATTACAGCCTCCTGGAAATATTTCTGCCTGGTCTGTGATCATATTTTGTCATGGGTGGTGACTTCTCCCATCTCTGTAAGTTTAGCCTTGGATATCAGTTCTTTCCCTTCAACTCTCACAATACACTGTTAACCTTTAGCTATTCTGTAACTAATATATCATTGTGTGACTTGGTTACTTTCTCATTGGTGGGACAAGCTACCCAACACACACAAGTTAAAGGAAGAAAGGTTTATTTTAGCTCACAGTTTGTAGAGGTTTCAGTCCAGAGTCAACTCACTCTAAGGTAGGGCAGCATGGCAGAGGGACACAGCAGAGGAGAAACCATCCACAGCAAGTAGGGCAGGAGGCAGCAAGTCTGCCTTCTACATTTCCCTTTATATTCCATCCAGGCTATAAGAATTTTGATAATCCATTCACACCCGGTGTGGGGGTTCTCATTATCCAAACCCAGAATTATCCTAAACCAATCAGACTAATTCAGTTTTTTTAAAAAATTAATTTTATTGGTATATTTTAGATATACAATATGATGACATTCATCATTGGAAACTTCCACCTTCACATAATCTCTCTTGGTTCTTATTTTTCCCCCTTCCCCTCCCCTCCCTTCAACCCTTCCATCCCTCCCTATTTACAAAGATTTTGTTTCCATTTTTTCATTTTCTCATATTAATTCCATTCTCTTCTTTCCTTTCCCCTTCCCCTCCCACTTCCCCTTCCCCTTTGCCCCCTTTCTTTCTATTTCACATTATCTATTATACCTTTTAGTCCTTATTTACACTTTCAGTTTCTCACACTAGAGAAACTATTCAATATTTACACGTGTGTGTCCTATTTATTTCACTTAAGAGTATTGACTCAACATGCATCCATTTAGCTATAAATGTCTCTAATTTCTCATTTTTTATGGTTGAGTAGTACTCGAAATAGCAAATAAGCACACAAAAATGTTCAACATAACTGGTCATTCAAGAGATGCAAATGAAAACAACATTGAGAATCCACCTCACCCCAGAAAGAATGGCTGCTATCATGAAATAAACCAATAACAAATGCTGTCAGGGCTGTGGGGAAAGAGGAACCCTGCTCCACTGCTGGTAGGAGTGGAGACTGGTGCAAGCACTGTGGAAATCAGTATGGAGATACCTCAAAGAGTGAGGACTAGAGGCCCCATTTGCCCCAGCCATTCCCCTGCTGAGTATCTTCCCCCCAAAATTAAAAGTATCATACCACAGCAATATATGTTCATGCATGTCCATAGCAGCACAGTTTGTGATAGCTAAAACTTGGAAACAGCCCAAAAGCCCATCAACTGGAGACTGGATAAAGCAAATGTGTTTTTTGTTTTTTGGTTTTTATAAAATGGAGTACTCCTCAGACTAATCCAGTTACCATACACCTTAATACAATATCTCACACCCATGATTCAGCCACCTCACAAAAGCCCCACCTGTGAGCACATGAAGCTTTGCCAGGACATCCTGATATTAAACGATAACACTGTGTGATGGGTGACTTCAGTGTAATAGACATTAGTAATTAGGATTGGAATAAGAGAACCAGTGATTACTCAGCTCATTAACCACTGAGTGAATTGTCATTTCTTGGCCTTACAAGGCCATTGAAATTAATGTGAACTTATTGTTACATAATAAATTCTAATATTGTGGAAAGAAAGAAATGTGTTCAGTCTATTTAACTGGCATAGATTACTCTTGACAAGTCCCATATTGGGCAGGAATCCATTTGTTAAAGGAGGAATGCAATGAGTGAATGGGCACAATAATTGGGGAGATATATTTTTTAACAAATTAAACTACTTGATAATATAAAAAAATCACTCTTACCAAAAATCATGAATAAAACCTAAGCTTGCTTCCAATGCAAAGCCCTAGTCACACTGCACTATAAATCTACATGGTTTAGGGAGACCTTTACTTGGGCACTAGATGGAGGGACACCTTCAATTCATGGAGATAAGGGCTAGACTTCGTGTGCTGGCAAGGAACATTGCCTACACTCTAAAGGATCACATTTTTCATAAAAAACTCTTTACCAAATGTGTGTGTGTGTGTGTGTATATATATATATATATATATATATATATATCTCAATATATCAAAATGACAAAAACAATAACTGACCCTTAGGTCACACATCTATGATTATTCATATCTCATGTAAAAGATTGAATTATATTACATCAAAAATTATTTTAAGGCACAAAAAACTAACTAAAGTTAACTCTGAAAAAAAGCCTATAAAAAACCTAAATAAAATACACACCCTAAAATATTACTCAATAAAATACAATATTACTCAATAAAATACACACCCTAAAATATTACTCAATTCTGATGAATCTCACAAAACAAAAGTTAAAAAAAGAATCATAATTGTCCCAATAGATATAAAATTTGATTTAAAGAATTCTAATAATTTAAACCCATTAATATCTAAAACACCAAAAAAGAAATAGCTACAGTATTGTTTAAAAAATCTGTTAAATATTAAACAAATTAAACATGGATAAACAACTAGCACTTAAAACACTTAACATAAATGTACAGATAATATACAACTGATTACATAATAAACAACTCCCTTTGATCATAGGATCCTCATGCTGAAAATCTAGGAGATTTTATGATCCTTGGGGGTAAGATCTATTGACACAACTGATTAAAACTAAAAAAAGCAATACCTTTCTGTATTTAAAAAGCCCTTGAAAAACATATCAACAGATAAAAAAATACACATGAAAAGATTACACAGACTTAAAACCAACCATATAAAAACAATTCATGGATGCTGATTTACACAGTTGTTTATCTCTGAGGCAGACGACTAAATATTATAGTCTTAAATGGCTCAAACATAAACCAACTTTCCCCCTTAACAACAACAACAACAAAAAAACCCCAAGTTTAAACTGCACACTACTAAGGCTCACAATTAACCATCCAAAGACAGCCCTGTCCTTACAGGACTGAATAACATTAAGCTGGAAAAGAACAAACCCCTACTACAAACCCACAAATTTTGTAGATAAACAGATCTAGATCAAACAATTAAATACCAAACAATTAAAACACAAAAAATAATTAACAACCCTAGCAGTATATAACTTTATTTGAAATATCAAGAGCAAATAAAATTTTAAAATTTTTATTACCATATACAACAAAACATTTAAAATTCATCTAGAGTCTCATTCATAAATACAATCAATAACTAAGACATATATCATACATATATATATGCATATACATATGGGTATGGTAGCCCATTCCTATAATCCCAGTACTCTGAGAGGCTGAGAGGGGATCATAAGTTCAAGTTTACCTTGACCAAATTTGTGACTTTGCGAGAACCTGTTTTCAAAGAAAAAATAAAAAATAAATGTCTTGATATTTTCCTCATTAAGAAAGTCCTGGTTTTCATTCCCAGTACCACAAGTAAATAAAAAGTAAATAATCCTGTACATGTATTAACTAGCTTATGAGACACTAAAAGATATAAAATCTGTAATAAAAGACTCATGACAATCAGGTATGCAATACCTTTACTCAACTGGATAAGGGCAAATTCCAAAGATGTGACAGACATTCAACTTAATCCAAAGCTTTTCACCTAAAACTGGGTCATACAAAACAAAAATGCTGACTTTAAGAACCAACCAGGGTTACTCATAGTGAAAGTACATAAAATTGAGATTGACTTATCAAAATTCATTCTAAGAGCAAAAATTTCATCCCAAAGTGGAAAAAATGGGATCTTATCTGTTCAAATAATCTCACAATATCTCATTTCTAAGTAATACAAACACCAGGAGAGTAGGAAAATAATAAAATTAAAACCACAACCCTGAAACCTGAAAACATCATGGTCCTTATAAAACAAGGTAATTGACTTACACAACATGTGAAACTCATAATAGCAGTGCACACAGACAATCCATAATTAAAAGACAGATAAAATGTATGTATTTATGGACTAATTAACAATTACAAACATCATGCATCTGATGGAAAACAATATAAAACAAATGACAAAGATCTATGATCACGATGATATTTTAAAACATTACATAAAAATCTCACAAAAATTAACATTAGGGTCACACATGTCAAAAAACCATATAAATGACCCCGAAACACCTAAATACAATAGCCAAGTAAGAGTAAGGAAAAAGCTCGGCAAATTAAAATTTATTCACAGATACAGGTAATAACTAAAAAACATTTACTGAAAGAAGGGAATGGAATGAATATGAGAAAATGAAAAAATGGAAACAGTCTTTGTAAATAGGGAGGGATGGAGGGATTGAAAGGCGGGCAGAGGAAGGGGTAAAAATAAGAACCAAGAAAGATTGTGTAAAGGTGCAAATTTCCAATGATGAATGACATTATATTGTATACCTAAAATGTACCAATAAAATAAAATTTAAAAACACTTACTTCTACTATAATACCTCCAAACATCATAGAAATTCAATTGCAAACTTTCAAATACTAAATTAAATAAATAATAACATAAATACATTCAGGCCTTCTAAATGTTTAACATCAGGACATTACTTGCTACACATAATTCAGCTTTCAAAACAAAATCACTAACACTTTGTCCCATCATAATAATGCCACAAACACACAGTGATAATAAATGTCAGTTTTTAACTAGGGGGTACCATATCTTCATATATATATATATATATATATATATATATATATTATTCATATGTATAAGTGGACCCTTCACTTATGAACTCCATCAGTTCTCGAGGTCTGGTTGTAATTCAAGTTGGTTTTAAGTCAATACAGCTGAGATCTGGGTGCTTACCTGAGTATACACTATAGATAACAAGAGGCAGATGAATCTCCCACTAACCTAATTAACCCAAATTTTTTGTATGTCAGGCTGGTCATAACTTGAGGGTCCATTGTATAGTAAATGACATCAATGGTCAAAATCAGTTCATTATATACACTTGAAGATATTAACCCAACCTTAGATTATCAGACCTAAATATCATATCTATCATACATACATATGTTAAAAATAAAAATTTTTATGCAGCTAATCATAAATCAAATTCTGAGTTATAGTGCTATTGTAATACCTCAAGATCAAATATTCAAATTGTTATAAATTTAAAATATGTAATGCATCAGTGTTAAATCAAGAGTCTTATCTAACCTCATATACTCAAAAAATTATCATTTGTCTATGCCATGATGTGGTGAAATCCAAAAAGTTCCATGGATCAACCCACATAAACCCTATTATTAAAGCAAACGAACACCTCAAAAAAAAAACCCTCAACAAAATACTATCCACAATTAACAAATACAAAAACTTCAATGAAATTCACGTAATTGCAATATTAAATACAAACTGAATTTGAACTACTGAAAAATATTGAAAACATATACACAAGATACACAATGTTCCAATTAATTGACAAATCATTTAAGACTCATGTATCATACATAACTTCATGAACTGATTTATGATCATCATCAGTTTATTTTGCATTTAAAGTCATTATAAAACTCATATATTTTTACCTCATAAACATGACAAGCATATCTCTAACCTAGATCAAGACTGGTATAATCTAAAGAACACAATTTGCTCTCATCTAAAAAGTACATTTACTGCTGACTATTAGATTGCACTTGTTTAAAACTTTCCCTGTCATTTTCTATAATACTTCATGAAAAGGAAAAAAGTAGCCACTGGGCTTCTGACTCAGGAAAGAGGGAGTATTTTGGGTAAAGCATGCTGTGTCCCTGCTGTGAGTTACTCCATGTTGTAAGAATAGTAGCTTTCAGGCTGTGATTTGCCCTGAGTGACTCCATTTTATAAAACAGAAGCTTAATGCATACTGACTGCAAATGCTGAGGCAGACTGAATGAGTTGGTAGCATGTCTGTGGAAAGAGAGAGACACCATATGTTGGACACTCCAAATTTATCAACAAAAACAATTCCCAGCTGCATAGTTCAATCATAATACAAAAACTAATACATTCATCTTGTTAATAAAAATTATTACCTATAAGCTTATCAAATTTTCCAGGGTACATAGACACATGACAAATCTGTTACCTCAGGAAAAAAAAGGCTAGGAGATTATAGGACATACCAGATCAAACAACAGTACAATACTCTCACTTGGATCATACAAAAAGAGTAACACCAAACATGGAGAGTGCTGGTACCACACTCATAAGAGCACTTGGTGAGGGGTCGGGGATTTAGCTCAGTGGTTTCGCTGCCTGCTGCACAAGCGCAAGGACCTGAGTTCGATCCCCAGTACCAAAAAAAAAGAACACTTGGTGAACACAACAGGAGTGTGACAGGGCACAAACTCCTACTGTCTTGTCTTGTGGCTTCCTCTCAGGTTCATCTCCATACTGGGCCCACTGGAATTCCATCCGTACTCAGGCTTGGAACCAACTCTGCATTCTGCAAACCAACAGCCTCCTGGTCTATATTTTGCCATCTGTGGTGACTCCTGACATTTCTATAGACTCTCTGAATTGGCTATTAGCTCTTCTTCACATTTTGAAACCACTGTAAACCTTTCTTAGCCATTCTATAACCTATATATCATTTTGTAAAATATGATGTGTGACTTGAGTGTTACAGATCTTAGTAAGATTGAAATAAAAGAACCTGTGATTACCTGGGTAATTGACTACTAAGTGACTGTTGAGTACTTGGCTTTATAAGGCTGATAAGATCAATACACCTCATGAATTAATTTTTACTTAATAAATTCTAGCATTGCAGAATGTAAAAAATGTGACAAGTTTGTGTTACTGGAATTGCTTGCTCATGACAGTTAGCACTGTCACAGAAATGCATTTCTTAAAGAAGGAATCTAGTGAGTAGAAAACCATGGACATTACAGGAAATACACAATTTTTTTCAAAGTAAATAAAACATTTGGTAATATAAATAAAATTCAAGATCCTTACCAAAAATCTTAAACAAAAACAAAAGCATGTTCCTCCAATCTAAAATGTGACTTACACCAAACTATAAACCATACTGTTTCGGATGACTTCTGAACAGGGTGCTAGGTTTCAGGACGCCTGCAATCCATACAGATCAAGACCTAAAACCTGAGGGCCAAGCATTTAGGTCAGTGGTCCTGCCACCTGCCTCGCGAGCATAAGGTACCGAGTTCGATCCCAGTACCAAAAGAAAAAAAAAAAAAAAAAGAGACCTAAAGCTTGAAAAGCTGGCAAAAAACATTGCCCATACCATAAAAGATCTCATCTTGCATGACAAAATTGTTAACAAAAATTACATATCAGAAAATAATAAGGGTTAAAATTTACACCCAGGTCACATATATATGACTATTTTCATGTCTCAATAAATGGTTGAATTATATCACACCACGAAATTATTCAAATAGAAAAAATAGCTAAAGAAATATTAGCTCTAGACATCAGGAAATGGAAAAAAAATCCCTTGTTCTCGGATAGAAGGAACCAATATAGTGAAAATGGCCACACTTTCAAAACTTCAACATAGATTCAATGCAATCCCAATTGAAATTCCAACAACATACTTCACAGACCTTGAGAAAACAATCCAAAAATTCATTTGGAACAAGGAGAGACCCAGAATAGCAAAAACAATTCTAGGCAATAAAGACAAGGTAGGGGGTATCACAATCCCCAACTTGAAACTATACTACAAAGCTACAATGTTAAAATAGCATGATACTGGCAAGGAAACAGACTTGAGGAACAGTGGAACTGATTAGAAGATGCAAAAACAACTCCAGACTCACTCAGACATCTCATCTTTGACAGAGGAGCCAGACACCTCACTGGGGGAAAGATAGCCTCTTTAATAAATGGTGGTGGAAAAAATGGGTTTCAACTTGCCAAAGATGAAATCTAGACCTATATCTCTCACCATGCCCTTAACTAAAATAAAAATGGATCAAAGATCTAAACATTAACACAGAAACACTAAACTAGCTGGAAGAGAGGTTAGGTAGAACTCTTAAAGACATTGGTATAGGAAAAGATTTCATGAACAAACCTTGGCTGGAGGGGGAACATGGCCTGGCCAGCAGCTGCTACACGCACCTCCCTCACCTCCCTTTTCCCCAACCCCACAATAGACTAGGATAATTTGCATCACAGTCTTCCCTGGCTATCAAGCTGCCACTCTTCTCTCCAACTTTAGTGCTGCCAGTCAGTGTGATGCTCCTCCCCAGCTCCCGCCACTTCAGATGCTATTGTTGCCTTTTTGAAGAATGGAGGCAAGTGGGTGAGGCTAAGGCCAGGGAGGAAAGAATCATATTTGCATACCCACTTCAATCTTTCCAAAGCCCTCACAGCAGGCCTTCCAGAAGATTCCCTGGTTTCAACCCTGCCCCTTACTGACACAGGCTTGCAGCTACTATATAAGCAGCACTCTCCAGCCACTTCTTGGATTAGTCTAAGAGAGCTCACTCCTGTGTACTGACCCACCTTGTGCTCTATCACAGGCCCTGTAAAAATAAAGAGTCACTTTGGTGGTCCTGTAAACCTGCTCATGATTAATTTCTCATGTTGTGTTGGCTTCCACAGTCCTGTAAATCTACTTGGGGATTCTTATCCAGAGCAGTGTGGACAGAGTTGCCCTTTCAAAGGAAAGATCAATAAACACTAGGAGCTGTTAGTCTTGAAGGGCTCCAGAGACCAGCAGCCAATGTAGACCAGCAGCAAGACCAGCACCTGGTAGAGTTGCATTATCTGTTGTCATTAACACTCCTAGGAGAGCTGCACTTTGCTGATTCACAGCAGTTGCTTGAGTATTGCCTAAGAAGAACTAGTTCAAAGAATTAATACCAAAAAAATTAACATTTCAAATAATAATATATAACTAAAAAATACATATACAATCTCATTTAAAAGACCAAAATTGTAAAAAGCTTTCCTACGAAGTACATCAAAACATCTAAATATCTCATTCATTAACTGGCTACCAAAATAAAAATAACATAAATATTTAAACTGTATTAAAATTATCTGACTCTCACAAAATTACAATAATAAACCATAAAATATTAAAAATTATATTTGTATCTTCCCCAAACTACATTAATCTGGAGAACTAAATTTCCATATGTATCAAACAAATATACATATACAATAAATATTGTCAGGCACAGTGGCACACATCTGTAGTCCACAGCACTCTTTAAGGGTGAAGGAGGAGAATCAAAAACTCAAGCCTGAATAAATAAGCAAATTAGTGAGATCCTGTCTCAAAATTTAAAACTTTAAAACAGGCTGAGTATGTAGCTGAGTGAGAAGTCCATAGGTTCAACCCCTAATACCATAGATAAATAAATAAACATAAATGAATTTAACTTAGGAGACACAATAAGATACAAACACTCTAACTAGTAAAAACCTGTGACAATCAGATATGTTAGAACCTTTATTCCAATTGATAAAGCTGAGTCTCAAAGAGTTCATAGACATCCAACTGGATCAAATAATTTTTACCTAAAAATGGTACTTATGAAACAGAAAATCTGGCTTTAAGAACTAACCAGGGTGCCTCACAAAGGAGGTATATAAATCCTAACCATAGAAAAACAGGATCTTACCTGGTTAAATAAGTTTCACAATTCCTGATTTACAAGTGCATCAATCTCTTGGACACAAAACACAAAACAAAACAAAACTCCTGAAACCTCAAACACCATATGGTCTCCATAAAACAAAGTACTTCTCTTTGTATACAATGCACAAAACTCACAGTGGAACACATGAATCTGTAACTTAAAAAACAAGAAAAAATTATAAATTTACAAACTCATGAACAGTCACAAACAATATAGTCCTATGCTTATGCAACTGGATACAAAATAATTATTAAACACATAACAAAGACCTCTGATCATATCAATATTATAAAAAAATGCATCAACCCTCACAAAAAATAACAGCAGGATTACACACATTAAAAACATATTTAAAAAGATTAAAAAACAAATTAGTACATCAATAAATATACTCACACAAAATACAAGGGTAAAATAAAAAATACAGATATTAATACTTAATCAGAGACACAGATAATAGCTACAAACGTTCCTTTCCACTCATAACACTTTAAAAATTGTGAAGACTAAGTTAGAAAATCTCAAATACTTTGTAATGAATAAACAATAACAAATCCATTCAGGCCTTCTAGATAGTCAACATCAGGACATTACCACACATAACTCAGCTTTAAAAATAGAGACATTGGGCCAGGGATTTAGTTCAGTGGTTTCACTGCCTGCTGTGTAAGCGCAAGGACCCAAGTTCGACCCCCGATACCAAAAAAAAAAAAAAAAATAGAAACATTATTAATAATTTATCTCATCATATCAATATGAAAGATACATTGAAGATAGCAAATTTCAACTAGAGATAACTTTTTATATAGAACTAAGTATTTTATAAACAACAACATGGTACATTACTATCAGCAGTTTATTATACATTTGAGGATATTAAGTCAATCATAGATTATTACCCCCTAAAATATTGTAATTATTTTTACCCCCTAAAATATTATATTATTTTTATGTGTTAGAATTTTTTTCAAATTTATAAACATAATGTTATATATCAAACACTGAGGCATATTATAATCATATCTCATGTCAAATACTAAAATTGTAAATTCAAAGTGTATGTAACTGATAAATGCTTTCAGTTTTGCAATAAATAAAACCATTTATCTAATCTCCTCTACTCCAAAAATGTCATATAGGGATCTGCGGAATCACAACATTGTCAATCCAAATCTCATGGATTAAATAAAACACATAAGCACTATTATTAAAATAAACAAACACCTCTAAACAATTTCCAATCCATTCCACAATTAAACAGTAAATTAAATTTTGAGAATCACTAGTATTACTTAAATCACTCTATTATACTACTTATTATATTATTACACATGTAAAAGTGGTTATAAACTTCTTATGATAATAATCATTAAAGAAAAGTAATATATGTGTTGCATATGTGGATCAAATTATCACACCACACCTCATAAATTTGTACAAATATGTCAATTAAATTTGTATAAACAGTGGAATATAACCATAAAAAAATAACTTTGAGAAATGCAAATTAAATTTATCAATTTAATACTTTAGGAATACTTTGATATGATAAATTAATGTAATTATGGGTGAATATATTTAACTAAATCTAATTCAATGTTAGCTGTTTGAGTAAGCTTTGTATTATGGAGGCAGTTGTCATTTATTTGCTATGTAATAGTATATCCCATCACTGATGCTACCTAGGATACTCTTTGTAGCCTCTGTTTGTTCTCACTCCCATTTCCAGCTTAGCCCTAATACAGTGTGGGAAAGCAGTGTAATAGTAGGTTCTGGAGTGAGAATGAACTGACAACAGTTAGTCACTAACTACAGCACTGGAATTATATTTTCATCCTCACCTTTCATATTTTCACCTTTTTCATATCTTCATTACTATAGATACTAATACTGCCTACTCCAAAAAGTTGTTTCATAGATTGGATTTTGCTAACCCAGAACTGGACTCATACTAACAAAGCAGTAATATTAGTCAAACACTAATGAAGGCAACACAAACTCAGGAATTAGTAAACACATTTCTACTCTCAGAAAAATAACACAGAAGTAGTACAAATAATCCTGATCATGTATGAATCTTAGTCTTCATTTGAAAGTCATTTATATTGAGAGTGAAAATATTTTAAATTTGATTTATATACTTCTTTGCTTCACCATGAAAACTATTTCTTTTTAAACATTGTCTATCTGTACAAATCCTGAATGGCTATCAGGACTGTTGTCATTATTTTCTTTTATCTTTCTCACTAAATTTCAGTACAAAATGTCTTTGTTTAAATTTTCCTACAGACTTAAAACAATGGTGATTCACTATTATACATAACTAATAAGTATGAAATGACTGGTGTCTATTTTCACTTTTCACAGACTTCTTATATTTTAAATTTTATAAAATATGCCATTTTAATCCTACAATGTGGCAGATAAAACTGGTGTATTTACTCTTGTATTTCATTGGGTTGGTGAGATCAGTGAAGTGTGAGGACACAGAAGTTCCTATTTCTAGTGTCCTTATTTCACTTATATCCTATTCAGTTGGTAAATCTCATATCTAACCACACAATGGTATTTTAAGTTAGGGTTTCCCATAGGAAGCATTATGTCTTCAAGAGAGGAAAGGAAAAAAGTCATCATGGCATGCCAAGCAGGATGTCACCTACACTCGATTGGCCACATCGTCAAGGTTTATTTCCATTAAGCTTTATGTCAGTTCAGAAACTTTACACATGGGGCTGTGTGTAGCAGTCTACCACTGATGACTGCCCTGGGGCTAGCCCAGAGTCCCAATCTTGTCACTGGTTTTCCAGAATGCCTCGGCAAGAATTAGTTGCATATGCTGGCCATCCTCACTATTTGAGTGGTTTGGTTGTAGTTTTATAAATCATTACTTTACTAAACATCCTCTTTGACATATTTAGATAGGACAAATATATGAACAAAATGAGAGCAAAAATACTCAGATATTGATAGATAGGTGGAGTGACAGAGGGATAAAATGTAATGTATAGATGACTTCACACATTAATAATAGAAAACAAACATGAGAAGGATATTGCTTTCAATTTCTGTACAGTGCCTCTTAAATGTGTCATGCAATGTGCATAACAGAGATATTTCATCTCCTTTTTTTTTCTTTTCTTTTTGGTACTGACCATATTAAACTATCTACATCAACTTACAATAAAACGACAAAAAGTTTTATTCCAGGTTAACACTAGATGGAGATGGGGTACCTGAGGATACAGGTGCACATGGGTGCAGAGTTAAAATGAGGTGAGCAAACTGATTTCTTTTCTTTTGATTGATGTAAACTGCCTAACTCCAACACTTAACTCTTTAAGAACTGTCTTATGCAGAGTTTACCATTTACATGATGTTTTATAGGAATATTTAAAAGTTTCTCTTATAAAAACTATCTTGTTCATACTAGTTAACATAGTGGCTAAATTTGCATTATTTTTATTAATTCACTGTACATTTATATCCTTCATCCAATAAACCAAAATTTGAATGCTTCCAAAACCAGAAAATGGGGCCGGGAGTCTAGCTCAGTAGTTCCACCACCTGCCTCACAAGCACAAGGTCCAGAGTTCGATCCCTGGTACCAACAACAACAACAAAAAAACCCCAGAAAATGTTTTAGTTTTGACCTGATATTGCAAGTGAAAAATTCCATATTTGACCTAATAACAATCTGTCAGAGTCAAAATGCAATAAACTAAAATTACTGTGTAAAATAAACTTCATGCTCTGTGTATAAAATACATCTGAAATATAAATGAATTTTATGTTTAGACTTGGGTCCCATCCCCAAAATATTTCATTATGTATATGCAAATATTCCAGAATTTGAAAACAATCAAAATGCAAGACACCTCTAGGGCAAAGCATTTTGGATAAGGGATGCTCAATCTGTATCATAAAGACTGCCAAGATGCTTCACGATATTATGGATTATATATATTTTTTTGGTACCGGGGATTGAACTCGGGTCCTTGCGCTTGCACAGTTGCACAGCAGGAGGCCAAACCCCTGAGCTAAATGCCCAGCCTGGATTATAATTTTTTATTTAACATGTATCAATAGCATCATGCTTTGAATTTGTGTCTTTACTGAAAGGAGGTGACATAACACAAACAAGTTTTGAGAGACTATCGGGATTATGCATATATTTGCACCTTTGAAATAATTTTCTTTTTATTTCTTCTATCTTCAGATATTTTATGGGCATTGTGTTGGTAGAGTTAATGTTACAATTTTAACTATAGTTTCAACAGTATCGACACAGGATTATGATACCATTAGGAAAAATGACACCAAAAGTTAAAAGCAATAATTGCTGAGATTTTTCAAACTTCATTTTGAGGAAAGAATAAGTACACACTTATTTATGCATTTAAAACATGAGTGATCTACCAGCATTATGGTATGTGAGAGTACTGTACTGTGTAACAGTATAAATTAGATAAAAATCTAAAGGAATATTAAGAATGATGGTTGCTTGAGGCTGCTCAGACTATAGAGTTCTTTTATAATGAAGGGGTTAGTGTTACAATCCTCATCATTATGGCATAAAGGAGATAGATCTTTTCTTAACTCCTGGACAACAAATTTAGATGTCTGACTTGACCCAGCCAACTGAATGTTGCTGCCAACTTTTCAATCTTGGGATAATTACAGAGAGACATTGAGTCTGTCAGAAATTATTGAGGGAGAATTCAGTAGTCAGTAGGATGGTAATGAGTTCAAGGGGCAAGGTATGGGTATGGCTTCCTCCCCATACCCCAGCAAATTTAATCTCCACTATGAGGTCACAATAAGGAAGAAACTTAATTTGACTATAGTGTTTAGAGGTGGGGCCTTTGGGAGGTCATAGGTCATATAGTTCTAAAGTTGTAAGGATGGCGTCTCCATGAGTTGATCTTGGTGAGTTTATAGGAAGAAAGACCAGATTCTCTCTCTCTCTCTCTCTCTCTCTCTCTCTCTCTCTCTCATGTCCTGCACTTAGACTGCCAGCAAAAAGGCCATCATTAAATGCAAATTCTAGGTATTGGACCAAAACTACGAACCAAAGCAAACTTTTCTTTCTGTATCCAGCATCAGGGATTTTTTTTTATTAAATTCTTTTATTGGTACATTGTAGGTATACAACACAATTACATTTCTCATTGGGAATTGTACCTTCACATGATGCATCTT
>NW_004624855.1:5984589-6003907 GCF_000247695.1 Heterocephalus glaber | reverse complement strand
TGTTCCATCTCATTTCCCTTTGGGGTTGCTGTAGGTGATCTGGAAGTCTGGTTTTGAGACTTATTTATGTGTTTTCTCATTTTGACTGGGGCGGGGTCCATTAGCGCCTGCATGGATTACCTCCTCTGAGCTGGGAGAAGTGGCACAGGGTCCGGGAGCAGCGGTAGGGATGGTGACCCCAAAGTCATTTCCTGTGGGCTGGGAGCAGCGGGAGGGATGGTGGCCGGGAAGCCTCTTCCTCTGGACCAGGAGCAGTGGGACAGTGGCTCAGAAGCCCCTATCTCTGGGCGGGGAGTGGTGGGAGGGATGATGGCCTGGAAGCCCCTTCCTCTGGGCCAGGAGCAGCGGGACAGAATGTGGCCCAAAAGCCCTTTCCTCTGGACCAGGAGCAGTGGGAAGGCAGCTCAGAAGCCCCTACCACTGGGCCGGGAGCAGCGGGACTCATTACCTTGGTCTGGTGGTCTGGTGTCCTCTGCATCTTTGTAGTGTGGAACCAGGTGGCTGCCTGTCTGCCGCGGGGTGATTTGGCATCTTCTGTGCCACTCGGGACCTCGGTAGGGCATGCACAGACCTGCCTGTCTTCAGCAGGCTGATTCGGCATGTTCCCTGGGCCCAGGGATTTTGTTATTACAATGAAAATTAAGTAACACAGTAACATAATTTTATTTTTGTCTTTCTTTTAGTCTCTGCCAGTTTTCTGTCACATAATCTGAAGTTGAATCATGAATTGTGAGAGCTATTTGATATCAACCAGGTAAGCTACATTGGTGCTTAAGTTAGACATGATATTTCTTGTTTTCTTCTAAATATTTGACAGATACATATTTTTTAAAATTTTTGGTTTTCTATAATTGTGCTTCCCTTTCATTGCAGAAGAATTGAACAAGTAGTAGTTTTTCTTTTTTTCCAGGAAAAGTCAGATGTTTTTCCTGTATGCTTTTTCCTCTCCATTTTAGGAACATTCTTATTTAGAGCAAGTAATAAATTTTTCATGTAACTCCAATAAGGTGGTCCATCTCTTTTTGCCAAACTGAAGTCTAATCTTGTGCAGTCATTTGTGTGGTTGTTTTGAAGATATAATTTTAGTCATGTTCTGGCCTGCTTTAAGTGTCAACCTTCCTCATCTATTTATTTGAATCAGATTATGTTTCTTAAAACACCTTCATTAAATGTTAATCTTTACAGAAAGTGCTACATCTGAGTGAATACTAAAAATCCTATCATGTTGATTCAACTAAATTGAAGAAAGTAATTACTAAAAAATAAATAACTAGTAATAGAAAAAGCTTTAAATGAAACACTGAGATATTGATCATGCAAGTATTCAACAATTCAGTGACATTTGTCATGAATCAGATTTAGTTTCATAGAATGTATAAAGGATGGGTTTACCTCAGTTTTGTTAGATGATAATGCACTTCAAGTGGGAAGTGCTAAGCATTAAGTGTAATATGTGCAAGCACTTGAGTACAGATCGAATAACAGAGAATGTGAGTCCCTGAGAAGGATTTCTTGTAATGATTGCCTTGTTCTGGGTGTGATAAAATAAAGTTTACATTTCTAGACTTCCACGAGTAGTTTGAGGGAGTTATTTATTTATTTATTTTTATTTTTTTATTTATATATATATATTTATTGGTACATTTTAGGTATAAAATACATTTACATTTATGATTAGGTGTTTTACCAGAACGTGATGTATCTTAGTTCTTATTTTCTCTCCCATTACCTGTGCACCCTTCACCACCTCCACCCTTCCCTGAGGGAGTTTTTTAAAAGAATATGTAATTGGATATGTGGTTCTTATTGACTTTCTTAAGCTATGAGATCTAGTGGTTGACCTAACTTTAATAATGTTGAGAGTATGGTTAGGAATTATTATGACATTCTGATGGTCGTGTTTATTAAATAGAATTGTATGATAAAAACTTCCAGCCAGGGATTTAGCTTAGTGGCACCATGTCTGCCTTGTAAGTGCAAGGTCCTGAATTTGATCCCTGGTACCAAGAAAAAAAAACCAAACTTGCATGCCTGCCTTCCTGAAGGTGCTTCAACTTCATATTTTCCTAAGGTAATAGTTATTGGTTGTGAATTTAAATTCCTTTCCTTGACCTATGAATACCAGACCTGGAAGTTCATGCAAGCAATGTAACTGGTGTTGATTTTCCAAGGGATTTGATTCTATTTAGAAAATTATTAATGTTTAGTGCTGGTACTCTGCACCACAATCTGGAGAGCCCACAAAAAGCTAACATAATGAATGAAGCTTTTATTTTACAAAATTGGATTACGCTGTTTGGGATACCTCAGACTCTTCTCCTTATTTGCCTACTGACTCAGATGGTTGCAGCTACTCCAGATAGAAAGGCTAGTTCCACTAGAGATCATAAAACTTGGTAAAAGTTTTAAACCATAACCATATTTTCAGTTAAAGTGACTGATTATTCAGGGAAAGAAACACAATGCACTTTAGGATTCTGATGAGTATTAATTTGAGTATTGCTTTTTAAGTGAAACAAAATGCAAGATATTTTTTTCTATTTTTAATGAAAACTAATAAGTCTTGTATTTTCCCCAGGGGGAGAAAAATCTATGTGTGACTGTGTATAATTGAAAAAGCTAAAATAAAGAAAACAAACAAAACATTAGTTCCTTTACAGCATATGTTGACATTAATAAAACCATTTTATTGTTGAAATATTTAATACTCTGATTAAAAAATAGATTTTTTATTTTAATTAGACTAACATTTTCTGAAACAATTTTCTCTGCCAAATTCTTGGCAAACAGCATTTCATTGTTTAGGTGAAATGGAGTCCACATGGCATTCCAATTCTATAAGCGTATTGCTGGTGTGACCATTAGCACATTGTGAGATGGTGCTGAAGAGAACATCCTTTTTTTTTCTTACTGTCCAAACTTGTTTTTTATTGATATAGCTGAACTTTACAACATTGTCATGAAATACTATTACAATCAAAGCTTTTGGATAGGGAGGAAAAAGCCAAATTTATATTAGCCAGATTAAAGCATTCAAAAGAGCCAATGCTGAAGACATTAAATTAATAATATAATGATCTCTAATCTACCCACTATAGCTTCTTTAAATTTGGCAAAAAATTTAGTAAACATCACTTTAAAATTTGGTGAATGGACCTGATTTCTGATTTCTATCTATGATAGAACCTTTGCATTTACACATCACTGGCCATGGCATAGCGGGTTTAGAGAAACTTGGTACTGGCATCAATTTACTACTCACAGTGCAGTCAATAAGGGGAAATTTGTTCTCCTAGTTTGCCCCATGAACTTAAAACTCAATAATGGATTAACAATACAAATCCCTGAGGTACCAAAATTTCTTAATGTTCACATTCACTTTTCCCATGAAAAGTGAGAACATCCTTTCATCAGTAGAGGACTTAGATTTCTCCCACATTCCCCATGGTCACTTTCCTAGACCATTTACATTGTCTTAAAATCCTTTCCATTATTTCCCATTGCCTAGTTTATTGCCTACAAAAATGCCAATAAAAACCTTAATTGTGGTGACATTTGTTGTTTTTTGTTTATTATACTTCCAGGAATGTACCTTTTTGAGGGAAGAATTTCCTCTGTTCAATGATGTACAATCAGTGTTTTGCATACAGCAAGTATTTACTGCACATCTATTATAGGAATTAATGTCATCAGCCTGCATCTCCCCTACCCTTACACAGGGATAGATACTGAAGTACTTTTTCCATAGCATCAAATCTAACCAGCTCTTGAGGCAGTTCAGTAGTAGATACACTGGTAGTGTTTTCTCAACACTGATGGATCTGAAATTAATCTTCCTGTCATAAGATCTCTGTCCAGGCAGTGTGTGGTCAGGAGGTTCCCATTGAGGCACAGTCTCTCCCTCATTCTTTGCTATTACCTCCCCACACCCGGGTAGTCTGCATGCTTTCATTCTTATACCATTTCAGTTCTCTGTTGGAATTAAAATATCTGTCTGTGCCACAGCTCATTTTTCCTATCCCTTCTATATGGATTCTGGGTTTTTTCCCTCAATTTTGACCATGAATATGACATGTCAACTTTAATGGGTTAAGGAATACTAACACTGCTATATTGTTGAAGCACAGTTCTGGATATGTCTGTGAATGAGTGAGATGTAGGCCAGCATACTGAGGGAGAAACCTCTCTCTGGATGTGGGTGGCACCAACCAATAGGTTTGTAGTCAGAATGGAATAAGAAGAAGGAAGTGTACTCATTTCTGAAGAGCTCCAATCTTCACCACCACTTTTGGATATCAATTTCCAGAATGTTCAGATTTCTAATGCAGTCACAGTCTAGTGGCTCTACAGGGAGTTTCCAGGCTTTCACCTGGTGCTGCATCCTTGATCCCTTTTGTTTTTCATCTTCCATCTACTTGGGCTGAGCAGCTACTGTATTTTCCCATATCTAGTAAACAAATGGCCATTGAGGATTGTTCTACTCTGATCCCATGGATAGACATTGTAGACTCTCCCTCCTCTGAACCCACAGACAGCTATTGTGCACACTCCATCTGCTCTTGTAAGCTCAGCCAATAAATCTCCTTTCATAATTAAACATATACATTCTAACTATACTTTTTCTCTTGAGACCACTTATAATTGCATCATTCAGACAAGGATTGTAAAAGTCAAATTATTCAGAGTTCAATCCCCGTTACCAAAAAAAAAAAAATTCTGTCTTCCTGAAATTCCATCTACAAAGAAATAAAGTTTCATACAAATATACTTTGGGGGCACTAAGATGAATAAAATATTGAAAAATTATGAAGGAAAAAAAAGTAACTGTCCATGATGATCACTGAATATCAAATTAACTTTCTGTTCTGCACAATTTTAGGTACTCACTTCCCAGCTTGTTAGATGTAAAATCACGGAGAAGAGGGAGGGAGGGATGTAAAAAAATGATCAAGAAATGCTCTATACATGTACCAATTCCCCAAAATATATGTAATTATTATGTGTTGCAAACATCCATCCCCCTACTTACATGCAAAACATGACAACATGGTCTTGAGCATGTATATTGAGTGCTTAAAGTAATCTATTCAGTTTCCAAAATAATGGGGAAATACTTACTGGATTAATACTGTTGTTTACATTGATATAATAGACTCACGAGAGAAATCATGAGATTTTCTTTTAGAAAGTACAAATGGTATTCTAATGTTGGCAAGAAGGATTTCTTCCTCACTCAAACTTCTCAATAAAAAAATCTAACAGATTTGACTTTCTTTATAACAAAATACATATTTCTTGGTAACAGAGAATAAAAGCCTTCCTTGCCCATTATCTTGTTTCTTGTGTCCTATGCTTTATTATTGTGTACACCAAGAAGCTCTGCTCCTAACTATGCAATCCCTAATCAGATGATCTTACCATTAACATCAACACCTCAAATTTCAACATTTCCACCTGTCTCTCACTCTTAATTGGGTGCTAAGTGGGTAATTATAGTTTGCTGGTAGCCACTCTCCATATCCACAATAAAGGCAGGCCTCTCAATTTTATATTACTTATATTTTTTTCTATCACTTAAATTTTTAACATGTAATAATTTTATGTATGATATTTCCAAAACATGTATACAACATCCAGTGATCAAATCAGGCTGATTAACTTTTCCATGTCCTTCTCATTTCTTTAGTTTTGGAGTTCTTGAGCTCTTTTTTTCTAGTTCTTAATAAAATATAACAGGTTATTGTGAACTATAGTTTTCTGACTGTGCTATGGAACACTAGAACTTACTCCTTCTGTCTTTGTTTATCCAATCTTCAGCATCTTCACCTCCTTCACACATACTTCTCAGGTCCTACTAATTTCTATTCTACATTCAATTGAAAAGAACTTCCACACATGAGAGAGAATATGTGGTATTTGTCTTTCTATGTCTCCTCTATCTCATTTAACATAGCATTCTCCAGTTGTATTCATTTTGCAGCAAATGATAGAATAGCACTCTTTTCATGGCTAAATAATACTCTTCCGTATATGTGTGCTTATTTTCTTTATCCATTCATTTTCTGATAGGTACCTAGATTGATTCCCTATTTGGGCTATTATGAACAGTGCTGCAATAAATATTAGAATTTCAGGCACCTCTTTGGTTTACTAATTTCATTTTAATAAAGGGCGATATTAATAATTATGATTTTTTTTCTGTTGAGTTTCAGAAATCTCCTAACTTAGCCACCTAGTTAATTCTTCCCAATCAATTGGGAATCTAATATAGGAGAAACCACTAATTTACCCCCTAGACTCTTTGCCATCTAGACCTATATCAGGGAATAAGATAAAAAAGACAGAAGATAAAGGCTGGGGATTTAGCTCAGTGTTGCTGCCACCTACCTAGCAAGCGCAAGGTCCCAAGTTTGAAGCCTGGTACCAAAAAAAAAAAGACAGAAGATGTCTGTTGATACAGTTCTCTGCTTTGCTAAACCTATATGGTATTAAAATAAAAAATCAGACTACAAATGTAAAGGTTGATTTATATCCAATTTGGTACTGTTTGCTAAACCTAATTGCTGTATAAATTGCTCCCATGGTGTTTTTATTCCAAGACAATGGTTGTAATCTATGTAGTGCAGTGTGTATCATTTATTCTTTAGCAAGATGCACATTAATATATTAAAGAATTGAAGCTGGCATTGAATCCACCAAAAGATTTATTAAGATTGGTATATGCCTTTTAAATTGGTTCTTCTATGAAGAATGATGCTTAGTTGGAAGATCCAATTTGCCAGATAAGAGTGAAGATAAATTAAAATGATACAAATGTATACATAAATGGAGACTCAAGCTATGTAGAATATATATGACTTCCCTAATCTCTTAATATACCCTTACTAGCCTGCTATGGTGTTGTAGATATCATGCTAGATCCTGACAATAGGCATTAAAATTACATGTTAATATACTAAGGTATGTTATATATTGTTTTTAAAAAATAAAGCAGATAAGACAACAAGAATCTTCATTTATATTAACATATACAGACATATACAAACTAAAGGTTCAGAGTTTTAGAGATAGAAGGGTCTTGAAGAATTTTTTTCTTCTTTGAAAGCAAAAGACCCAAGAATGACCTGGTCCAACATCACATATCTCACTTTTGGCAGAACAAGACAGTCTACTGCCAGCTCCCAGCTCTTCTTTCCTAAATATCTGTATCACAATTTTGTCAATTTAGATGTATTTTCACAAATATTTTGGGGGCAACTACTATTTAGTTGGTACTGCACAAATGCTTTCAAATACCTACAGTCGGCCTGAAACGTGTGTATATGGGTGTATAATTATTTATCTATAACATCTAGAATTATTTCTATTTAAAGATTTTAGAACTAAACTGGAGTTTTCAACCTCTTCAATTGTGTCAGCCTGGACTAATTACAGAGTAGACCATATCAGAAATACAAAAACAAATCAAATATCTGTTGGACCAACAAACACCAAAGATACATATAAGAGATAGATAAAAATGTAACTGAAATGTGACTTAATGTCAGGGAACCAATACACTGAAGGTGTGGAGATGCAACTCAATTCAGTCTAGAGGGTCATTATCTCCTCAATGAATAAAATAGTTCCTGAGCTGATCACATCCAAATTCAGTGTGGTTAAGATGGGTGTACATATAGAATGATGTGAGTGAGTAGATGGCAGTACCATTGATAGCAGACATATTGATGAGGGTGAAGAAGGCTCTTTTTTTGTTTGTTTGATTTTGCTTTGTTGTGAGTGACAGGCAGAGTACTGGGGGTTGAATCCAGGACCTTCACAGTGAGCTACATACCCAGGCCTTTTTTATTTTGTGACAGGGTCTTGATAAGTTGCTAATCTGTTCTAGCTGGGCAAAACTTGTGATCCTCTTCCCTTAGCCTTCCAGGGTGCTGGGAATAGAGGTGTGTGTCACCACACCCAGCTAAATACAACTGGTTGTAAAGGATAGGTTTGAGTTGGAAGTATGATTTGGAAAATCAAAATAAATGAAGGAATATATCCACAGATATATAATTGGAAATAACCTAAATAAAATGTTATCTAAACTATTTAGTTTTGAAGCTCAGGATCTTACCTAAGAAGAGCTATAAAAGTTTTGTTTTATTTTCAAAAAGGATCTGATGTATCCAGAGACCTCAGTTTAAGAGTGTGTATATGGGTATATGCATTTATTTCTAGATCTCCCTTGTTCAATACTATAAAATATTGCATTGCATGAGGGTTACCTGAGAATGCTTAGAGATAAAATTTGCTCCATTTTAGAGAAGATAATGCATTGAGACATACACAAGTCCACATAGGGGTTTCTGAGTCACTGTGTTGAATTTTCAGATTCACTGGGCACAAGTTGCATCTGTCAAATTTTCTTATTGCCAATTTTTTATCAAAACTATTTCTGAACCCCTCAAGTGACCAGGAAAACATTTATTCCTGAAAAACCACACCTCACCTCTGGAGAGCTCTTGCCAGTATCTAATTACTTATTTATTCACTCATTCAACATGCTTTTATTAAGTATTACTGCACATCTCTGTGATAAGTGACAGAAATAAAGTATTGAACAATGAGCCATGGTTCCTGCCTTTATGGATTTCAGTCTTATGAAGGGTATATTCTATAAATAAATTCTGCTTCCAGAGAACCACATTGTGATATATGGCACAAAGGATTTTCAAAAGAAGAGACATGGTGTGCTTTGAAGTAAACCATTTACCACTTACTTGTCAATGAGAATTTCATTATTGACAGTAAGTGAACCAGAAAGTCCTCGGCTTGAGGTGTGGTCCTATGATACCCTCTCGCTGGAAGTGAATTGGGTGAATATACCAGTAGAAGGAAAGCAACCTGCTCTGTTGTACCAGTGTATCAAACTTTTAGGTCAAAGAACACTATCATCAAGCATAATTGCTATAGAAAAAGGATGAAAAGCTGTAGAAAACAAATAAATGAAAATCAAGTACTGAAAGTGAATATGATTCTCTAGTAGCTTATAAACTATCATAGTAGCAGAATGATAGAGAAAAATGGAAAACAAGAGTCAGAACTTAATAGCATGCCTCAGTTCCAGAGAAGATTAAATATCCAACTAAAGCAGGTTTGCTATGTCAAAGCTTTGGACTACTGAAGAAAGAATGGCTCTTTGACATTTTGGATATACATCTAAATATATGACCTTTTAAAATTTTGTACATTCAGAATTATTTGACCGTTCTTAGTCTTCAGAATATACCCACCCTCAATATTATGAATTAACACAAATTATTGAATTTTTACCTCAGTCACAACACACAATCGATTGCCAGCTTGAGGGGGCCTGGAACAGGAATGATCCCACCATTAGTTTTAAGCTCTAAGGCTAGCAATGTTGCCACTCTGTCGTGTGACACCACAGATTCTAAAATATTCAGAAGCACTGGGGAGGCTGAGGCAGAAGGAGCACCTTGATTTCAAGTTTAGCCTGGGCTACATAGTGTGTTCAATGTAAGCTTGAATTACCTAGTGAGACACTGTCTCAAACAACAACAACAACAAAAGAAAACAAAACAAACCACATCAGTGATGGAAAAGATTCAGAGAAAAAAAGTTAAGATGTAAGTTTTAGGAAGTTTGAGGAACATCTTCATCTGCAGTGGAGATTAATATATCATGGGAAAAGCAATAGTTATTTGACCTCACCATAGGATACAAACTAAATATTCATCTGAAAGATTCTTTTCTGCAGTGAGTTCTACCAGCCTTTCCTAGCCTTAAAAGCAGTGTGCTAGGCCTTTAATGGCAATGAATGGCACACCCAAACCAAGCATTGGTGTGTTTTATGGGCTGAACTGTCTCCCCCACAAATTCATTTATTAAAACTCTAACCCTTAATACTTAATATTTTACTCTATTTGGATATAGGGGCAATTCAAGTAAAATAAGATCATATTTTAACAACCAGAATGACTGCTGCTTTAAGAAGAGAGTAGAATACAAATACATATGGAGAGAAAACTATGTAAAGACACCTAGTAGAAAAAAAAAATCATCTATTAGCCATGCAGAGGGCATTCAGATAAAACATCTGTGCTGACACTTGGTGTTAAACCAGCTTCAGAATGGTGAAGAAATAAGCTTCTATTGTTTAGGGCATGCAATATGTACTATTTAGGTACAAATAAGATCAGCATGACTAGGCAGCATAAGTAACTCACCGGAGCAAAGAGTCTAGACTCACCTATTGTCTATACTGTTTGACAATGACCTTCTCAAGTGGAATAAAGTGCACATTTCTAAGTCCATGTGGTAGACAGGTCCTGCATAACAGGTTACAGAGTAGGAAAAAGTCTCCACATTTTTGTTTGTTTAGGCCATAAAGGAGACTATTACCTGTCTACTATCAGGTAATTTGGATTTCTAAGCCATCACATAAATTATTTGACACATACTTAGCTAAAAGGAAATAATAAAATGTGGCTAAGATTTTATGGTCTTTGTAATCAGATGGATCTAGGATCAGGTCTATGTCTTTTTTTAATAAATTTTACTTTATTTTATCGCATTCCCCTATCAAGCCCCCTCCCCTCCTTATGTACAGAAGCTTTGTTTCCATTTTTTCTCCTATTATCATGTTTTTTCTTGTCCCGTCCTTCCTTTCTTCCTCTCTCCTCTCTTTCTCCCCTTCCCTGTTGAACACTTTCTTCCCATTTCCCAACATACATTATACATTTCAGTTCTTATTGCCACTTGCAGTTTCTCACACTAGAAAAACAATGATGTATTTAAACATGTGTCTGACTTATTTCACTTAAGAGTATGGTTTCAAGGTCCATCCATTTAGCTATAAATGTCTAAAGTTCATGCTTCTTTGTGGCAGAGTAGTACTGCATTATTTTAAAAAGCCCACATCTTCTTTATCCACTCATCTGTTGATGGATATTTGGGCTGTTTCCAAGATTTAGCTATTACAACTGTGCTGCTATAAACATGGATGTGCATATATTGTTATGGTATGATATTTTTAATTCTTTCAGAAAGATATCAAGAAAAGGTACAGCTGGGTCAAATGGAATCTCTAGTTTTAGGTTCATGAGAAAGCGCCACACCAATTTCCACAGTGGTTTTACCAGTCTACACTCCCACCAATAGCAGAGAAGGGTTCCTTTTGCCCCACAGTCCCTCCAGCATTTGTTGTTGGTTGATTTCCTGATAGCAGCCATTCTTTCTGGAGTGAGATAGAATCTCAGCATTGTTTTAATTTGCATTTCACAAATCACTAGTGATGGTGAACATTTTTTCATATATTTATTTGCCATTTCTACTTCTTCATCTGAGAAATGTCTTTTTATTTCAGATGCCCATTTTTGCAATGGGTCTTTAAATTTGGGGGCATTGATTTTTTTGAATTATTTATATATTCTAAATAATAGTCCTTTATCTGAATAGCTGGTAAAGCTTTTTTTCCACTCTGTGGGTTGTCTCTTCACTCTGTTGGTGGTTTCTCTTGCTGTGAAAAAGCCTTTTAATAAGATGAGGTCCCAGTTGATTCTTTGTAGCATTTCTCATGCAGTCTGGGTTTTGTTCATGAAGTCTTTGCCTGCTCATATTTCCTCTAGCATTCTATCTGTTCTCTCTTCCAGTAGACTTAATGTTTCTGTTTTAATATTTAGATCTATGATCCATTTCAATTTTAGGTTAGTGCATGGTGAAAGATATGGGTCTAGTTTCAATCTTTGGCATGTGGAAATTGAGTTTTTCCAGCACTATTTATTAAAGAGTCTATCTTTCTTCCAGTGAAAGTGTTTGGCTCCTTTGTCAAAGATCAGGTGGTTGAGTATGTCTGGAGTTGTTTCTGGATCCTCTAGTCAGTTCCACTGATCCTCAGTTCTGTTCTTTTGTCATTCATATGCTGGATTTTTTTTTGATTACCATAGATTTGTGGTGTAATTTCAAGTCAGGGATTTTAATACCCCATCCTTTGCCTTTGTTGCCCAGAATTGCCTTTGTTATTCTTGGTCTCTTCTGGTTCCAAATGAATTTTAGGATTGTTTTTTCTAATTCTGTGATAAATGTTATTGGGATTTTGATTATCCCCAATAAATTGAAGAGGTAGGATCCTGCAACAGACTGAAAATCCAAAAGCTAGCTACACGTGGAAGACGCTTCTGAGAAGTAGTCATTTCCTAAGGGTTCTGAACACTGGCAATAAAGTTACTTGTCATAAGCAATTTATAAGCTTCAACTCAGGAATCAAACTTTTTAAAAAGATAGAAAATGAGAAGACACTAGAGACATTTATAGCTAAATGTATGCATATTGAGGCCATACTCTTAAGTGAAACAAATAGGACACACGTGTAAATACCAAAGTTTCTCTAGTGTGAGAAACTGAAAGTGTAAATAAGGATTAAAATGAATAATTGGTAATTGAAATAGGAAGAAAAGGCCCAAAAGGGGAGGGGTGGTGGGAGGGGAAGGGGAAAGGAAAGGAAAAATTATGAGAAAAGGAAAAAAAGGAAACGGAGTCTTTGTAAATAGGGAAGGTGGAGGGGTGAAGGGCGCACAGGTAAAGGGGGAAAAATAGGAACCAAGATACATCATGTACAGGCACAAGCACCCAATGATAAATGTAAATATATTGTATACCTAAAATGTACCAACAAAAGAATTTAAGCAAAAAAAAAGAAAGAAAAGAAAATGAGAAGACAAATAAGATGCAACCCCCACAGGTCCACTTCTTGACTTTGTCAATTACCACTCTCAGGATCAATGTCTTCATTTCTGGAACTGAGTTAATATGAGTAATTATACTCTGGTGGTCACAAGAATGAACTGAGAGTTTTTAATTAGTACAGTACATGTTTGCAGTGCATGATGTTTACATTCCTTGTGTGGAGTTGGTACATGGACATAACACATCTTAATGCCTTTGTCATCCCCTTTCTCTCTCTTTTCTCTTCCCCTTCCCTCCATCTCTAGAACCCCTTTCCATTTGAGAAAGACCTTATCACCTTACCTCCTGTTATCTATTTTTAATTTTTCTCCTTATTTGTAACTTGGTTTTCTCACATAAGTGAATCTGTGATATTTAATCTTATGTATATAATTAATTTTGCTTAATATTATGATGTCAAGGTGTATCCATTTTCCTCTAAATAACTCAAGTTTATCTTTCTTTATAGTAGAGTAGCATGCCAGTGTGTGTAAATACCACATTTTCTTCCTTAATTAATTTGTTGATGATATATTGCTTCCAAGATTAAGCTATTATTAATTGTGCTGTATGAATATGAGTATGCATATATCATTGTAATATGATGTCATTTGGGAAGATGTCTAGAAAGGGAATAGCTGGGTCAAATGGAATTTCTAGTTTTAGTTTTTTGAGAAATCTCGATACTGATAACAAATTCTTATAAAATACTTTATACAGTACCTAACACATAATAATAAGATTATCTCTCTGTGTCTCTGTGTCTCTCTCTCTCTCTTTCTCTCTGTCTGTGTGCCACACACACATGCACACACACACATTGTCCTACCTATAAACCCCCCCAAAGAACCTGTATTCTGTGCCATAAGTTGTATCTGATTAGTGGTAAAATTAGTGTCAGTTTTTTAGCCTGTAAGATCATTTTGACTCTAAATTCTACCATCTGATAAGCACATGCCTTCTTCCAACTTGAAGTCACATCCAAATTTGCTAAGTGTGTCATTTTGATCCTAGAAAGAATAAATGACTATTTATTCTAGGAACTTCTATTGTCATTTTTCCTGTCTATTTCATTTTTCAAATATAAATTACTCAATTTTATTAGTAAAAAGTTATTGTCAATAAAAATCCACGGTTTTAAATTATAAATAGATTTTTGGATTCATATTATTACTTTTGTCACATTTTTACTTTTTCTCTTCTAAAAAATTCAAGATGTTTCTCTGTTTTTATATGCTAAGTTTCTATTTCAGGTGGAAGAATATTTCAGTGAATTCTGAATATATTACTCGACTATGATACATACTACTGTTATAAATTTTAAAATTCAACCTTAGCTTTCAGTCTGGTTTTTCAATACTAGGTGATAAAAAATTCTTTGAGAAGACAATGTAATAAAATTAATATTTTTCCAAAGGGGAAGGGGAAATGGGAAGCATAGGGGAAAGGAAAGATGAAAAAGGAATAAATATGAAAAAGGAAAAAATTGAAACAAAGTTTTTATAAATAGGGAGGGATGGAGGGGTTGACAGGAAGGCAGGGGAATGGGAAAAAAATAAGAACCAAGATATATTATGTAAAGGTACAAATTCCCAATCATGAATGTCATCATATTCTATACCTAAAATGTACCAATAAACTTAATGAAAAAAATTAATATTTTTCTAAATTAAACTATGAAGGGACATTCCCTTATAAAACATAGTTCTATGATCAAATCATTATAGAAAAATAGTGATATGGGTCAAGAGAGTATCAAGCATCTTGAAAGTTAGCTAAATAGCCCCTTATAGCTTTCCATACATTTGGTCCCAGTCCTGCCAATCTGTGAAATAACTGCTTTTTCACTTTATGAAGTGAATCATGATTTTTCACAAGCTAATGTCAAGTAGCCAAGAAAAGGCCATAGCATTTACAACACAAAATGATTCCAGAAAGAGATGATGATTCATGTTCAGACAAAATGAAAAACAAAACAAATGAGGCTGGCAATGATTACATATTGAGATATTTTTGAACTTCTATCTATAATTCAGCAAAGTTTTATTTTTAAATCTGAGAGTCTTAGGGCATTCAAGTAACTAGGCATTAGTCATATTAACAATGTCTCAAGCTTAAAGTGAACTGCATCTCATGTTGGTTCTGCCATTTTTGAAGCACTTAGTCACAGTTATATTTGCTAGAACCAGCAAAGGATGTTGTCAGTGATAGTGCAGAAACCAAATGGAAACTTTCTCTGGATTTTGTGAATTTATGATGCACTTATCAAATTTTCCTCCAGAGCTCATCTAGATGCAAGATTATCATTTTGCTTCTTTTTATCAGGCATTTAACTAAAATTGAAACTATCACTTAAATTTTGCAGAAAATAAGATGTTTAGCAATTAATTATTGATTAAATTAAGTGGATTCTATGTCTAGGTGCTTTGCTTATTGCCCCTTTACAAATCATGATTTTTTAAAGATATAAGGTGGCGAAACACAAATCAGGCCATCTTTGACAAAAAGGAAATTCCTTGGCAGGAAGCTAGAATGGTTCAGAGAATCAAGAAATCATATCAGAGGGCCGGGGATTTAGCTCAGTTGTTCCACCACCTGCCTCGCAAGCGCAAGAATACAAGTTCGATCCCCGGTACCAAAAAAAAAAAAAAAAAAAAAAAAGAAAGAAAGAAAGAAAAGAAATCATATCAGAATCAGGCATGGTGTCATGTGCCTGTAATCCCAGCACTTGGGAGTCTGAAGCAGGAGGACTGCTGTGAGTTCAAAGCCAGCTTGAGCTACAAGATGAATTCAAGACCAATCTAAACTACTGAGTGAGACCTTGTTTTAAAAAAGTGATCGTATTAGTAAATAAATGTTGGAAACGAATGTCTAATCCAGGCCAAAATAAAATAGTAAAAGAGATTGGAACCCTGCTTGAAAACAAGCCACAAAAAATAGACCTGATACATACAGAAAAAAGAGTTCCCAAGGTAGTGGGTACCAGGAAAGTAAAAATAATGGCTCCTGAGAGATAGATAAGAACTTCAGTGAGCTGTGATTGCCCTGGGTAATTTCCTTGATGGGGTTCTGACCTGCAGTGCAGTTGAGGGAACTGACCCAGGCAGCAGTGGATTTCCTGTATTGAGGAACTGAGACTCCTGGAAGAACTAAGCTGTTAGAATTTTCAAGACAGAGTCAAGAGAGGAGAAAAATGCAAATGAGTGAACAATGAAGATCTCTGAAGTGTTTGTTTTCCATATTGACCAGAGTACTTACTAAGTATTATTTATATATGTGTGAGAAAATTATACAAGGCTGTGGGAAGAACCATCTGGGAGGATTAGACTAGACATTGCTTGGCATTCACAGAGGACCAAGAATAGTATTTGTTCCCATCAGGAAAAATGAAATTTCTTAGTAATGGGGCATTGGATAGAGTAGTCAAGGAAAGTCTTTCCTCAGTAATGAGAAAGAATTAGGCACACACTAAATGCTACTCTGGTCTAGATTAAGAAATCACAAAAGCAAGACCCAAAAGGATCAGCCTATTTCCAGTAATCAAACAAATTCTGAGAACAAAATTCATAAATAAATAGATTAAAATATATCTAAACCATAAGTAAAGCAAAATTTACAATGTCTGGAATATAGTCAAAGGCTTTTAGGCTTACTGTGTATGGTGGCATTGCCTATAACTACAGCTACCTGAGATGTTGAGGCAGGGGGATCCCAATGTGGAGCCCAGGATGGGGAAATTAGTGAGACCGTGACTCAAAATTAAAAAAAAAAAATTAAAGGCCTAGGGATATAATCAGTACAAAGGCCCTGGATTTAGTCTGCAATACAACCAAAATATTTTAAAATAATTTTTTTAAATTTCTAAATAAGCAGGAAAATATCAACCACAAAGAGAACAAAAATTAATCATTCAACCAGAACTACCACTGATACAAACAATATAACATTAGTAGACAGGAGTTTTTAATATAATTATATTACATTTTTTCACAGATTAAATAGAGACAGAGAGAAAAGTTTAAAAACATGAAGAGTATAAGTAGGTTGTAATGTCCAATAATGAAATATACATATTAGTAGTGGTAAAGTCCAATAACCAAGTATATCTGTAAATAAGTAGATTTCATCAAGGAATGGGAGAGGAAGAGAAAAAATAGCTTTCAGATTTTTGTAATTTGGTAAAAACTACAAACCCCGAGATTTAACACTCTCAGTAAACTTCCTATGAAATAGGAAGAAACTATTTCCCCTTTTTGAATATTATGAATAGTGCTGCTATGAACATGCATGTGCAAGGACTTATCTCAGTACCTCTTTTCATGCTCATAGCAGCAATGCTCAGAGTAGCCAAAATGGGGAAATAGCCCAAATGTCCACCAAATGATGAATAAATATAATAAAATTTAAATATAAATATGTATTAGAAGGGTGAAGTTCTGATAGAAGTTCTGGATGAACTTCTAAAATATGGTAAATGAAAGATGCCAGTCACAAAAGGAAAATTGCTGTCTTGTTGTACCTATATGAAAAGCTACAAAAGGCAAGTTCATGAAAACAAAACAGGTTAGAGGCTATCAGATGAATGGCTGCAAAGTCTAATGGAAGTTGTACTTTGGAGTGATAGAAAATATATAGAGGAAGTGATCGCACAATGTGAATGTACTAAATGCTACTCAATTGTTCTCTTTAAAATACTTCATTCTGCAGAAACCTTATCAGACAATAATTACAGGGTGCACAGGCCCCAGCCAGGACCCTGCCCAGACACTAGCAGCTTGGGCAAGTAGGACCCAGCCAAAGGCCCTCCTGGAAAACAGCTGTACAGACACATAGGCCCCATCTAGAAGCCCAGCCAGAGACCATCAGTAAGTGCCCCAGCAGAAAATCCAGCACACAGACCCCAGCAAGAAACCTGTCTGGATAACAGCCATCTCAGGGATCCAGAGGCCATCATTCTGAACCCAGGTATTGGTGCAGTTGTGAGCAGCAAAAAGAAGATCTCTTTGAGGCTTGTTGAGAATTGAAGCCCACTGGGAGAGCAAAGAGTCACCTCAATAAAGGTGCAGCAAACTGGATTGGTTGAAATGTGAAGACACCTAAACAAGTCACAAAACCAGACTTCCAGATCACCAAAGAAAATTCCAAGGGGCAATGAGATGAAACAATCTGAAACTCAAACACCTGGACTCCCTGAACTGGCAATGAAAGAGGATCTGGAAAAATTAAAATCAGAAATAATTTCTCAGATAACAACCCGAGATTTTGTCCATAGCAAAAGGCATGATTAATAGCTCTAGAGCAGACACAGATAAAAAACCAGGGGAACTGAAAAACATGATGGAATCCCAACATAGGAAACAAATGAAGTGCATAAAACAGATGCAAACAGATATCCAGGAGATTTAAAACTCCTTTGAAAGTTTACACAGAAGAATGTGCCAATGTGAGGACAGAATATCAGCTATAGAAGACAAGATTGTGATTAGTGACCAGGAAAAGAAAGATTTCTTAAAAATAGCAAGGAGCCTTGAGAAATCAACTCAGAAGCTGCTAGATGATGAAAAGAAGAATAAAATAAGACTGATCAGAGTCAATCAACAAACAGGAAAGAGTGCAAATGACATAAAAAAAAGTTCACAGAAATAATCTCAGAAAACTTCCCAAATATGGGAAAAGAATTTGACATACAGGTAAGTGAGGCATATAGGACTCCAACTAGCCATTATTTTTTTAAAAATCTACACCTAAGCATATAATAGTGAAGATTCCAGGAACCCAACAGAAGGACAAAATTCTATAAGCAGTTAGAAACAAAAAAATCACAAAGAAAGGAAAGCCCATCAGAATCTTTGGCAGATTTCTTAACACAAACCTTCAAGTCAAAAAGATCCTGGAGTGAAATATTTCAAGCCCTAAAAGAAAATAACCTTGAACCCAGATAGATGTACCCTGAAAAACTATCTTTCAAAATTGAAGAAGAAATAAAATACTTTCATGACAAAGAACACTTGAGGAACTTCATGAATACCAAACCAGCACTCAAAAAAATTTTTAAACAATATCCTAGGAAAAGTCAATGAGGGCTACAACCCCAGGAAGCCCAGCGGAATGAATCCATCAGGTAAGAGAAGAAATTAAATGCAAAGGGTGATAATGCAACAACAGGAAAAGGCCATGATAAAGATTAGTCAAAACATATTAGTTATAACCATAAATATTAACGGTCTCAATTCACCAATCAAAACAAATAGACTGGAAGAATGGGTTAAGAAACAAGATCCAACAATATGCTGCATACAAGAAACACACTTAATTCAAAAAGAAAATCATATACTGAAAGTTAAGGGGTGGAAAACAGTACTCCATGTGATAGGAACACCCAAAAAGCAGGGGTACATTCCTATTTCCAGATAAAATGGATTTCAGACTAACACAAACTAAGTGAATCAAAGAAGGTCACTACATTCTTGTAAAGGGAACAATCCAAGAGAAAGAGATGACAATCATAAATATATACATATACTAATTAAGTGAAAAAAAGAAGGCCACTACATTCTTGTAAGGGGAAAAATCCAAGAGGAAGAGATGA
>NW_004624855.1:5929280-5984240 GCF_000247695.1 Heterocephalus glaber | reverse complement strand
ACTTTGTTTAGTTCGTATGATAATATAATAAAATGCAATATAATCTATAATATAATGCATAGTATATACATATATATGAATACGAGTGCACCCAACTATATAAAACAAATATTAATAGACATGAAAAATTAAATAAGCAGAATACAATAGTAGTGGGACACCTCAATACCCCACTCTCACAAATAGATAGATCAACTAGACAAAAAATACACAACAAAATACTAGAACTCAACCAAACGCTTGAACAAATGCATTTAACAGTTGTTTACAGAGTGTTCCACCCACAAAAATCAGAATGCATATTCTTTTCAGCTGCACACAGTTCATTCTCCAAAACAGAGCACATCCTTGCTCTTACAACATGTTTAAACAAATGTAAAGGAATTAAAGTCATCCCCTGTATCTTATCAGATCATAGTGCATTGAAATTGGGAACAATAGCAAAAGAAACCATAAGAAATTCATAAACACATGGAAATTGAATAACACACTCCTGAACAACCAATGAGTCACAAAGGAAATTAAAGAAGAAATCAGACAGTTCCTTCAATTAAGTGACAATGTCAATACCACATATCAGAATCTATGGGACAAAATGAAAGCACTTATATGAGGGAAAATCATAGCAGTGAATACTCGTATTAGGAAAACAGAGCAAGCTCAAATAAACAACCGAATTGTGATCCTCAAGCTTCTAGAAAAAGATGATAAGAACAAACCCCAAACTCATACAAGGGAGGAAAATATAAAGATCAGAGCAGAAATCAATGTAATGGACACTAAGAGAATGGCACAAAATATCAATGAAGCAAAGAGTTGGTTCTTCAAAACAATAAACGAAATTGACCAACCCTTAGCCAACCTTATCAAAAAAGGAAAGAAATGGCCCAAATCCATGTAATTAAGAATGAAAAGGGTGAAATTACAACAGACACAGCAAAAATTCAGAAGATCATCAATACCTACTTTGAGAAACTACACACTAGTAAGATGGAAAACTAAGAAGAAATGGACAGATTTCTAGATACATGTGAATTACCAAAGTTGAATGAAGACCTAAAAATTGTAAACAACAAAATATCAGTCAATAAAATTGAAAACATAATTTAAAACATACCAATGAAGAAAAGCCCAGGTCTTGATGGCTTCACTGCTGAATTTTACAAGACATTTAGGAAGAACTATTGCCACTGCTATTTAAAATCTTCAATGAATTTGAAAAGGAAGCAATGCTCCAAAATTCATTCCTGGAAGCAAGCATCATCTTCATCCAAAAACTAGAGAAAGACCCAACCAAAATAAAAACTATAGGCCAATCTCACTAATGAACATACATGCAAAAATACTCAAGATACTGGGAAACAGAAGGCAGGAGATCAAGAAGCTCATACACACTCACCAAGTGGGATTCATCCCAGGGATTCAGGGATGGTTCAACATATGAAAATCAATATATGTAATATATTATATTAACAGAGGCAAGTACAAAAACCATATGATCATCTCAATAGATGCAGAAATAATGTTGGACAAAATCCAAAATCCATTCACAATAAAAACCACAGAGAAAACTGGAATAGATGGTCTCTACCTCAACCTGATAAAAGACATCTATGAAAAACCAATAGCCAACATCACATTAAATAGGCAAACACTGAAATCCTTCACACTAAGACCAGAAACTAGATAAGGATATATACTATCATCATTCCTGTTCAATATAGTTCTGGAAACATTAGTCACAGCAATAAGAGAAGAGAAAGAAACAAAAGGAATAAAGATAGGAAATGAAGAAGTCAAATTGTCATTATTTGCAGATGATTTGATAATCTATAAGAAGAACCCAAGAACTCCACCAAAAGTAGTTGAGACTTAATAACCAAATTCATTAGAGTAGCTAGATACAAGGTCAACACACAAAAATCAATAGACTTCCTGTACAGAAACAACAGACTCAATGAGAAAGAAACTGGAGAAACAACTCCATTCACAATAGCATCCAAAAAAATGAAGTACCTAGTAATCAACCTAAGGAAAGAAATCAAAGATCTCTACTCTGAAAACTTCAGCACTCTAAAAAAAGAGATACAAGAGGATATCAGAAAATGGAAAGACATCACTTGCTCCTGGGTAGGAAGAACCAATATAGTGAAAATGGCCATACTTCCAAAACTGCTATATAGATTCAATGCAATCTCAATTGAAATTCCAACAGCATATTTCACAGACACTGAGAAAACAATACAAAAATTTGTTTGGAACAAGAAGAGACCTAGAATAGCAAAAGCAACTCTAGGCAACAAAGACAAGGTAGGGAGTATCACAATCCCCAACTTGAAACTATACTACAAAGCTACTGTGATAAAAACAGTATGGCAAAGAAACAAACCTGAGGACCAGTGGAACAGATTAGAAGATGCAGAAACAATTCCAGACACACTCACCCACCTCATCTTTGACAAAGGAGCCAAACACCCTCACTGGAGGAAAGATAGCCTCTTTAATAAATGGTGCTGGAAAAACTGGGTTTCAACTTGCCAAAGATTAAAAGTAGACCTATGTCTCTCACCACACACTAAACCAAAATCAAGATGAATCAAAGATCTAGACATTAAAATAGAAACACTAAACTGGCTGGAAGAGAGGTTAGGTAGAACACTTGAATGCACTTGTGCAGGAAAAGATTTTATGAACAAAACCTCAGTTGCACATGAACTAGCACAAAGTACCAAGAACTGTTATCTCATCTTATTGAAAACTTTTGCACAGCAAGAGAAACCACCAACACAGTGAAGAGAAAAACCACAATATGAGAAAAAAATTTTACCAGCTGTTCCTCAGACAAAGGTCTACTATCTAGAATATATAAAGAAATTTTAAAAATCAGACCCCCCAAATATAAAGACCCAATCCAAAACTGGACATCTGAAATGAACAGACATTTCTAAGACAAAGAAGTAAAAGCAGAAAATAAGCATATGAGAAAATGTTCAACATCACTAGTCATTTGAGATACAGATGAAAACAATGCTTAGATTTCACTTCACTCCAGAAAGAATGGTTGCTATCAAGAAATCAACCATTAACATATGCTGGCAGGGTTGTGGGACCCTTATCCACTGTTGGTGGGCCTGTGAACTGGTGAAACCACTGTGGAAATCAGTATGGAGATACCTGAAAAACTAGGATTAGGCATCCCATTTGACCCAGCTATTCCCCTGAGGGTTATCTTCTCAAAAGAATTAAAAGAATCATACTACAGTGATATATGTGCACCCATGTTTGTATCAACACAGTTTTTAATAGCTAAAACTTGGAAACAGCCCAGTTGTCCATCAACTGGAGACTAGATTAAGAAGATGTGGTTGTTTTATAAAATGGAGTACTACTCAGCCATAAACAATGAGAAACTAGAGGCATTTATAGCTAAATGGATGCACACTGAAGCCATACTCTTAAGTGAAATAAATAGGAGATATGTGTAAATACCAAAGAGTTTCTCTGGTGAGAGAAATTGAAAGTGTAAATAAGGATCAAAATTTATAATAGATAATGTGAAATAGGAAGAACTGGTCCAAAGTGGAGGGGAAATGGGAGTTATAGGGGAAAGGAAAGAAGGAAAAGGAATAAATATGAAAAAAGGAATAAATGGAAACAAAGCTTTTGTATATAGGGAGGGGTGGAGGGCTTCAAATGAGGGTAGGAGAATGGGAAAAAAAATAAGAACCAAGATATATCATGTACAGGTACAAATTCCCAATGATTAATGTCATCATATTGTATACCTAAACTGTACCAATAAACTTAATTTTAAAAATACTTATTTCTATGTCATTTGAATTTGATTTCAATACATTTTAAAATAAATAATAGTAAAATTAATATTAAAAATGAAGAGGCAAAAAGGTATAAGAATATCAATGGAATAGATTCTACATAAAATATTTTTAAAAGACATTTAGGCAGAATAATTATAATACCTGATGGAAATATGAATCCAAAATGGCATGAAAAATGCCTGGTATGTTAACTACTACATGGTTATATTAATCAGCTTTCTCATCACTGTGACAAAATAACCAATATCCACTCTGTAAAGGATTATTTTGGATAATGGTTTTGGAGGATTCAGTCCATGATCAGGTAGTTCCAAGGCAGATACATCAGAATGGAAAGGGGATGGCAGAGGACAGCTGCTAACCCGTGGCAACCAGGAAGAAGAGATACAAGGAAGGAGCCAGTGACAAGAATACACTCTTCCAGGTCATGCGCTCATTACCTACCTCTTCTAGCAGACCCCACCTCCTAGCAGAACTTTTAGCTATGAACTCTTCAATCGATTAATCTGTTGATGATTATAATGCCCTCATACCCAGTCACCTTCCAAAATAATCTTTCTCTGAACATATGAGACTTTTGATGGACATTTTAGGTCAAAACCATGACATTTTACTCTGACCTCCAAAAAGTTCATATACATCTTTTATGCAGTTAGTCTATCTACAAGAGTCAACAGTCTTAACTGTTAGTGTTACTGAAATGTCCAAGTCCAAAGTTTTCTCTGAGACTCATGAAACACTGTTACCGCTAAACTACTGTAAGTAACAAACATAAAGTTAAATACTTCAAATGTACAATGTTACAGAATAAATATTACCATTCCAAAACAGAATAATGAGGAGGGGATAGATCAAAGCAAGATAAAAAACCAGCAGAGAAAAAATTAAATTTTGTGGTTCCCTGTCCAGCACCCAGGGCAGTTTGTGGTGAGATGTAAATTTTAAAGAGCTAAGGCAAGCTCACTCCTATGGCCTTGGTTGCAAGTTACATGACCTCTCTTTTGCCTGGCTCATCTCACTGTCTGCAGATATCCTCAACAAATATTCTATATCCTTGGCATTTTTAACTTCCTCGAGTCTCCACTACACCTTTTGCTTCATTGGTCCAGCTCCACAAATTGCCTTCTCAGAGGTACATTGCCTGACCTCCCAGGCTTTTCTTTGAAATCTGTGTGGAAACCTCTGTGACCCACAACTCATGCACTCAGTATGCCTATAAAACCAGAATCACTTGGAAGACACCAATATCTGATACCCATGGGAGCAGTAGCCAGGTCCCACTGAAGCACCGCTGCAGCTTCCTCTGAGTGTTTGTATGACCGAAATGAGCAAGCACTTTGCTAGGTGGCCCTGAGCTAATAGTGTCCCAAGGCTCTCTTCTCAAAGCAAAGTCATTCTTTTTGTTTGTTGTTTGTTTTTTGTTTTTTGTTTTGTTATCTGTGACAGGGTCTTGTTATGTAGTTCTCACTGGCCTTGAACTCTCTATTTAGCCCAGATTGACCTCTAATCTTCCTTCTTCAACCTCCCAAGTGCTGGGATTACAAGTGTATGCCATCACATCCAGCTCAAAGCAAAATCTTTCAAAGGAGTTAATTCTTTTATATCTTAGCTCCTGTGAAGTTTGGGGTTGGTCAGTTCCTGAAATGTCCTCAAGCTATCTTTCCTATTGTCCTAGTACAAAGTATTTGTCTTGTTTTTAATGGCACTAATCTTTTCAGCAACTAAATTCTCCTTGGGTCCAAATTTACAGGTGCTTTCTTTCTGACAAAACTGCAAAATTTTCAAATTATTTAGGTCTTTCTGTTTCTGAGTTTTCATGATAGATCTGGCAAAAAGCAGACAACAGAAACTATGCCACAGGCTGAATGTTGGGCTGCCTTCAAATTTTCTCTACCAGATTAAATAGTTTACCACCCTTAATGAAAAGTCTCTCTCACATTCTTAGGACATAGAAAAAAATGTAGACAAGTTATTTTCCAGAATGTAACACACATGGCCTCTACTCCATTTCCCAAGAGAATCCTTCTTCCCAACAATAAGCCACTTTTTACTGTCCATATTCTTATCAAGATTTTGGTCTCTAAACTCTGGCTGTAATCACCCATCAAGCTGTGTTTACAGAATTCTAGAGCTTCTCTAGCCAGCATCTCCAAACTTTTCCAAGCTCCTCTCACAAACCAGTTCCAAAGGTTTCTGAAACACATAGTCAGATACATTCACTGTAATGACCCTGCTCTTGTTACCTATTTCTCTATTTATCTCTCTCCCATTGGTGAGATAAACTATCAGACATCATTTTGCCATATGGTTTCAGAGGGGTCAGTCTATGCATGTTTGACTGGCTCTGAGGTCCAAACAGCACATTGTTGGGTAATAGCAGAAGAGACCTATCTAACCTATGACAGCCAGAAAACAGAGAGAAGGAAAAAACTAGGGAAAAGAATATACCCTCCCAGGTTACGCCCCATGATCTACTTCTTTGGACCAGATCTCAAATCCTAACAATGCATTCTGCTCTGAGATACAGCACCTCTGTGATCCAATCAGCTTTCGAAAGCCCTACCTTGGAATACATGAGACTTTGGGGGGACATTTTAGAGCCAAACCATAACAAGAAATGAATATATAAAATATTTTTATAAATGTGAGAAAGCCAGTGATACAGTGCTACTGGGGGATAGCCCAAACAGTCACTCAAATGCTCCAGTCTGTGCCTCTCTACTCTGATTCTCTCAGGGTGTTAGTTTTATTTTTTATCATTGATTCCATAACAATTTCATGAGCCTCTATCATATTCTAAGAGGCATAGAATTGAAATTAATTTATAATGTCTCATTTATTCAGTAACATGAATAAATGAGTTGTTCTACAAAAATGTAATTTATAGTTAACTGAAAATTAGTCTTTAAAGTTTCATTATTTAAAGTTCTATTATTATTTAACTCATGTTAATGCTTCAGATTCCAAAAACTTATGTAATAAAAATATCTTAGGAAGACCATTATGAATAATTATAAGAACTTAATACAAAATGTAATAATTTTAATATAAAGTATAATAAAACTTTAATGATTACTTTCTCCACATTAACTGGTCCAAAACTAACTTGCTTCAATTTGTTAGATCTATCGTTATCTCTTTTTCTGAGCCATGACATCAAACTACTTGCTCAATTCTGTGTGCATATTTCAGCTATATATATATGTATATATATATATGTATATATATACACATATATACATACATATATATGTGTATATATATGTGTATATATATACACATATATATACTCCTCTCATCCAGTTACATATTGACCATGGTAAAGACACTACTGCAAAAGATTACCTTTAATTTTTTGGACTTTAGCCCTAGGTTTAAAAAATAGGAAAATACATGGGACCTAAAAATATTTAAAACCATTGATCTTAAATTTCTTTCAAACAGGAGAAAACTGACCTATTTTGATGGATCCTGGATCCAAGAATTGGTTTATTATGGCAAAATCTAGTTGATATTCAAGTTTGACACAGTTTCATTCTATTGCTAGTCACCTAATCTACTTTTTCCTTTTTCTTCTCTTCTTATCTTCTAATATGTCTTCTCTCTTGCAGAGGACTACATTCACAGTGTGAAGGAGCCAGGGTTACTCATTTTGGCTCACATATTCATTTATTGTCTTTCAGCTAAACTAATATTCACCTAAAAAGCACAAGTCACATTACCTACTACTCATTTAGTAGAAAGTGATGGGAAGAATATATTTTACAATGTTCTGGGAATGAAATGTTGACATGTCCAAAAAGCAAAATATTATGTATCTTTTTCAAAAATGTATATTAGTAACATGTTTAAAAATCACAAGCTATCTGAAGAAGTTTCATGAGTGAAACATAGTGAATCACCAAGGGCTCATTCAGAAGGGAAGATTGTGAGTTAATAGAACTCACAATTGATAACAGAAAGCAATTGATAATGGAAATTTCAACATTACATAGTTGTGAGAAGAACTGAGATCTGATGATCCAGAATGAGGTTTAGAGGAACATGGAAGGAAAGAGTGTAAAAGCTGAGCTCATGGAGAGGTCCACAGTTCCCCCTGAATATGTAATTACTTTGTGGCGGACCAGAGTAGGCCTGGGTTTCCAGCTGCAAAGCAGAAGCAAAGTAAGGAAGAAAGAGGTATAGATTTGAGGAGAGTGAAAACAAATTGAAACATGTACAACTTTTTTACATATATCTGCTCACATCTGACCATGCAACAACTTTTAGAGAGTAAAAGGCACCACTTCAATTTAAAGTCATAACTCTCTTACTGGGGAAGGGGTTCTGAAAAGCCCAGTTCCTAATTAAACTAACATATCATAACACAAATTAACACACACAGTGTATTTATTGTGCTGATAGAGTTTTTTTCCAGATGGTCTTGTTATATAAAAGAATATTTTATCAGTTCGATCAAACAAGATGATCATTTGGAAGCACTCCTGTATTATAGTAAAAAAAATCTTAGTACTGAATTTGGTGGAAATTTTAGACTTTAACTCTACCTCAAAAAATAAAACACCAACCAACCAAACAAACAAAACCAGATTCAAATTCTATCCCAATGTCTCAGAGACCTGTATTGAATTATCTATCACATGATAGTCACAGAACCACAATTATTCTTCCTTTTTTTTTTAACAGACTTTGAAGTACTATATAGATTGAAAAACAGTCCTAGGTTATAATTCCTGTAGGTAAAATGACACAAACACCCAGAAAAGGAGATAAGAATGACCTTCATTTATTATGTTCTTCTAGTCACTGGAAGAATCAATCATGTCCCATAGCTGTACCTCCTGCAACACGCCAATCAATGCCTAGCAGTTTGTTTTACTAATGAACTGCACATTTATATGACCTTTAGTGTGTTCTCTGCTACTTGTGATCAAGGTGAGGTGCTGGGGAATCTACTTTTCCAAAATGAACCATAAGCAACAGCAACATAAATGCACGAGGCATCTGCAATTCAGAAGTCAGAAATGAATGGTCAGTAAGTAAAAACTGAATATGCAAAAATAATGATGAGCATTGACTCTTGTTCCTGTTGGCTTAATTCCTGGAATTCAATACTATGTTAGGTGACTTACAAAGCACAGAAGTGTTCATTATGAAATTTTGGAGGGGGACCTATGATTCAGATTACTTTGTCAGGGAACCCCCAGTCCAGAGCCTGCTTTGTATAAGACACCCAAGTTATCTCTCATCATGAATATTCAGAGAAAAAAATAGAGCACTAAAAAAATATGGTTTTTCTCTCTTCATCAAAGGAAGGTAATATTAACACAGCAAACTGTGGGACAAACTGTAAAATAATCTCACATTGATATCTGACACATAAATAAGCAGAAGAGAGAGTTTCACGGGTTGTTTTAACATATCTTTAAGAAAGTATCACTACGTGGTGATGCCTAGAATATAATGTTTGATTATATTTGTGAGGGAAGAGATATCTTTTTATGATTTGAAACTACACATTTGTGTTGAAGATTGTTTAATAACTTTGGTGCTTTAATGAGTTGATTTTGAAAAAATTGTTCAAGACATAATGAGGAAACCTTTGCACCAGCAACAGATGTGAATTCAGAGAGGCCACCAGTAGTACTTGGTTAAAGCAGTGAATTCAAATGATGTTTAAATTGACATCCTCTAATAGGCTTCTTTAAAAGCCAATAGAGATGAAAATGCAGAAAAGAAATGTAATCTTAGCTGATATGCTAATTATTACCTGGTCATCAACATTATCATGTAAAAAAATGATCAGAAAGTGCTATCTAATTACCCTAACCTGAAAATCTAAAGCATTTTCAAAAAATAGAAGTAGACTGTGTCCCACAGACATCAGATTCTGTGTATCTCTATAGTTCTTAGTGTCAAGGTGCTGCTAAGCTGTTGGGAGCCTGCCCACTTGGCTAGAATGTGCATATGTGAACTTCTATACTAGGAAAACTATTCAATCTCTGAATGCAATCAAGTGACCATAAAAATGGAGATATACTTTACAGAATGATATGGCAGCCCCAAAGGAGGAGACAAGGCACTCTGAAAAACATGCCATTAAGATGCTAAAATATTTTAAAAATATGTATATGTCTATATGCATACACATAAGAATAACTGAAATGGTAAATAGAAACCCTGTGTGACTGTTCTGAAAGTCATCACAAGTCCTGGGAAGACAGGGCCTATTTAACTGTGGCAGGTTTTGAGGAATATTTAAACAAGAGTTCAGCAATGGATGAATTTAGAACCATAGAGGTTAAATTTCCCAAGACCTGTCAGAGGAAAAAGTAATCATGCTCCAGAAAGCCTTAGAGAAAAGTGTCACAGCCAAAAGAAGTCAGGCTAGACTCTCCCTTAATTAAGCACTTCCATTTATTTTTAGGCTGAAGAAAAATGCAGGACAGTTGATGGTTCTCCAGTAAAAAAACCTAATGAGATAGTGGGCAAAGGGCAAGCCATACTTAAGTATGGAAAGGAGAAACCAAACAGTGGTGAAAGTACTCAAGGAGTCAGTGGAACAATTGACTGAAAGGAACTTCAAAGAATCTAGCATAGAGACAGCACCATTCCACTTTGAAGAGATAATTTGTCTATTGCACTCTTTGAAAATCATTGAATCCCACCATTTTATTATGGTAGAGCCCACTTTTAGGTTTAAAAGATAAAAAGTTAGAAAGCTAATATTAGCCTGAAAACTTGCCTGAAAAACAAAATAAAAAGATCCACTGACTCACTTTTGACAAACTCTTGTTTTCAAAAGCTAGTAAGACCCTTCAAACACTATGGTACTGACCCAAGTGGTAGACATGTGTACTATATTCAAGACAATAGGATTGGGCAGTGGAAAGGTCGGTCTGCATAAACTTTGAAACCTTCCACTCAAGCATCAAAAAATAATGAAATAAATGTGTCTAACTCAGAATCATCGTAAAGATTGGGTAAAGGCTTCTAAAACAGTGACTGAACCAGCTTTTGTAATCCTCTGATTTGAGCTCCAATTGAGGATTTAGATATTAATCCACTGGTACAAGTGAATTGCAACTACCTCAAGATTGCTTTTAAGATAAAGGAACCAATCTGCTAGTGTCTGGGTTACATAAGCCCCCAACAAGAGAATTGTTCCAGTGCTACTAGGATCCTTGAGTCCACAACAATGTTGAACAGATGACTATCAAGGTAAAAGTAGTTTTGGAAGCAGCATTAGTATTCTCAAAGTAAAAGCACACCAGTCACCTTAAATCCATGCTCTTTGTAAAGTCCTCAGGTCTGGAAAAATGTCACATGTTCCAAATAAAAATACAAATTTTTCTTTGCCCATGGGCATCCTTCTAGTGGCATAGAACTCTGAAAGAGGGTATAGAGTTTTTAAGGGATGAGGTGAAGAGAACATACTGTAATCGCCAGACTGAACTTAGAGATAGATGTTAGCATATGGAGCAGGCAACACTCTCCACCCACACAGTTGTGTACATGTGTGTTTGTGTGTGTATGTGAGTTCACACCTAAAAGAGTCCAGCAAATTTAAATGTTACAGAAAGTACATAGAAAATTTGAAACATACTCTTAAATGTTATAGAAAGTTCAAAGAGCCCCTGCAATAGCACATCACATAGGTGTTCAGTCACAATTGTGATTTATATATGAGCCAGGGGGTACAAAAAGTGATTCCATTCATTTATTCTATAGTTCAATCAAGTCCCCTCCATAGATTGAATTGTTGCCCTTCTCCAAGTTCTTAGGTTAAAGCCCTAATCTCCAATGTGACTATCATCAGAAAATTAGTTTTAGGTAGTTTCTAAGGTCCAATAAGATAGTAAGGGTATGGTACTAATCCAGTAGGATTGAAAGCTTTATAAGAAGAGAAAAAGACACTTAAAGTGGCACATGCCTGTAATCTCAGCACTCTGAGAGGCTGAGACAAGAGGATTACAAATTCAAGCTCAGCATAAGAAATTTAGGGGCAACTTAGCAAGTCCCTGTCTCCAAAATTAAAAATTAAGAAGGGCTAGGAATGTAGTTCAGTAGAAAGGCCCAGGGTTCAATCCCTAGAACAGAGAGAGAGAGAGAGAGAGAGAGAGAGAGAGAGAGAGAACACCATATTTGAGAGAGAGAGAGAGAGAGAGAGAACACCATATTTTAGACATGGTATATTCATATGTGGATACATAGGAGTTACTACCATGTGTGTGTATGCATGCATGTGTGTGTGTGTGTGTGTGTGTTTTATGGGGTATCGAACCCAACACCTTAATCATGATAGACATTGAGGTACGCTACCACTGAGCCCCAGAACTTTTTTATTTTTAGATAAATTTTTGCTAAGTTGCCCAGCTGAGCAAGAACTTGGCAATCCTGCCTCAGTCTCCTGAGAAACTGGGATTACAGGTGTGCACTACCACCCTTGAAGACTTGCTGCTTTTTCAGTTGCATAATATCCTATTTTTTTCACCATTCCTATTTCTCAACCTTGAAGACCTATTTTTCTATGTGAGTTGATATATTCTATGTTCGGGAGTACTGGAAAGAATTTTCTCACTGAAGATGCTTAACAAAGGGGCTTGTATCTGCTTTCATCGGCATACTTATAAATCTTATTTCCCCACCATCATCAGATACACTGGCTCTAAAACACATATTCTAACTAAACTAACTGCCTTTATTTTATGGCATATTTCTTTCATTTTAAAATACTAAAGAAGTTAAAGAACTCTTAAATTTAAAAGGAAAACAAAACCCTGTCTTTAAAATCTGAGGAGTGAAATTGATGAAAATAAAAATAAAATAAACCTAATGTGAAACTATGTTTCTAAGGAAACTAAAAATTATTAAAAATGGGATTGATGACTTAGGCATTAAAATAATTGCTTCAGAAGTGGTCTTCCATGGCTCTGACTTCATGAAAACAAAAATCTAGACTTCTGTGGGCTCCGCTCATTAGTCCAAATTCATTAAAACAACACTGAGAAACTTTCTGAAAAGAATGAAATACTGTCTTCAAGTTGAGATTAATGAGGGACAGCATACATTTATAGGGTCTTGTATTTCTAATGAAGCTCCTATAGATGAAAAATTAGAGGAATGAGATATCCTTTTCCAAAGTTCTTTAAAAACAGGAGAGTTAGAAACTTCTCTTGACTCTTGAACATGTGATATGCTCAAGTGTTGACATCGTGTTGAAAAGCAGAAAGGAGGAGAAATGAATGTTCACTTTCTATGTTGAAAAAAGCAATAAATCATAGTGTTTGCATTTGCTGGCACTTCATTTCAGGGGCTTATTGGTAGGTTTAACATGTTTTTATGTGACAGCGGGTAGTAAGCATTCAAAAGTCCATAATGTTTCATATTTTGAGGAGCTGCTTTATGAATTCACTTTGGATTTATTCCATGAGGGATTTAACACCTTGCATTTGTGAAATGTTAACTTGTCTCAGACCTTAGTCAGCTAAAGAATTTAGCTCTAAAGGAAGAGTGGTTTTGTTTCCTATATAATACTAGACATCTGCTTGGCAAGTGAAATTTTTATTTTCATGATATCAAATGTATTAGATTTGTGTGTTTTGGTTTTAAAAACTTTTTCCTAAAAGAAATGGGGCCAGGTGACCTCAGTTTTAGCATTATAATCTCGGCTGACTTGAATTTATTAAACAATTAAAGATCTAAAGAACAATTTAAACTATGATAGAAATGTCTACAGTTGCTGTTACTTCATTTTTGGTGGTTTAATTGAATATGAAAATAATGCATTAACTATAAATACCCCCAAAATCATTATGTGATAAGCCCAAACAAAATCATGCAAATAAAATTGCCTAAGAAGACTGACAGGAAGCTCCTCATTAATCTGTTAGATGAAGTCTGCATGATTCAGGCTCAGGCCTTAATGCCATGACTATTAATTTCTGCTGTATGTCAAAGTATCTTCACTTTCTTGAAGTCAGCTAGACAGAACGGGGCTCTATCAGAGATGAGATTTTTCCCTCACCACTGGCTTACTCTCTGTCAAGGCATTATGGGTCTTATACTTTATGGGCCTGTAGAATAACTAACAATTATCGAGGGACTATGTTAGAACAACTTGCTCAAGTAGCTTAGCATTTTAAAGAGTTTTTCTTCAAATACATCCAAGATCCTTCAAGCATAATTTTGTTACATAGGTTGAATTTTTATATCCTTAAAACTCAATGGCTGATGTCCCCCCAAAATCTGATGAACTGAATAGGAAAACATATAAAAATATTCATACCATAAGTATGACTTTGAAAACTATCAAACTATGTCAGAGTACTTGGAAATTGAGGCCTGATGAACTGGTAATGAATAAATTTTTCACAATATGACAATCTACATACATTTTGATCTCCCTTTTTTGTGTTTCTCTTCTTCTATGCTTTATGAGTTAGGTAAATTCCACTAGTATCCTTTAACATTATCCCCAATATCTCCAACCTCTAAAACACTGTATAAGATGCTTTATGAAGACTGCTATTCTTTTGATGAACTTCAGGCTTCTTCTCCTTTTCAGAGTTCTTGTCCTATCCAAAAAAGGAAAACAAATTACACATAGTTTAAAAACTTTCTTTTAAAATTCTTGTGTTCTTTAAGTTTGGGAGAAATAAAAACTTGTGCTGAGATTCATTTCTAGAGCCTGCTAGCAAAGGTAAGTCAAAATATTGCAGTTTGTTGCATGTAGATGACACATGCTATAAAGGCAGAAATAGGAAGGATTAGGAACACTGCTCTGCAGCCCACAGATGTCAACAACAACTAAACACATACAAGAGACTTCCATGGGCTTTAATGAGCACACTTGTTCTAAACAAACCTGTCTTCTGCCTATTATGATGATGTCATGATGAATGCATGCAGTCTACACTCAAACTGCAAAAGACTGATCCTTGTTAGAATGCTCAGAGAATGATGGAATATTAAAATTACAGTAATCACTGTCCACTGTTACCTGCTTTAGTTTTCTCTACAGTGTTTACCCTTTTGTGTTCAGACCACGCATGTGGAGAAAGATGGTCCAGACTATGAGCTATCCGGACCACTTGCTAATAGAAAAATTAAGAATTCTTTGGTCTGATTCCTCTCCTCTCCTTTCCCCTTTTTCCCATGAAATTCCATCAATTTTTCTGCATTTAAAAAAATTTGCCTTAATTCTTTCTTTCTCTTTTGCTTAACTTCCAACATGAGCCATCATTTATGCTCTATCAGTGATTCTGCGTAAACTCTCTGCAAGGTCTCTGGGATGGGCAAGAGGAAAGGGAAAGGGCTTTCTGATCTACCATCATAGTGTAGACCATGTAGAATGTCCACGTGTTATGGGTAGACTATAAAGACAAATCAAAATATTCACAAATAGACAACTACCCTCTCTCTAGCTTCTCTTCTACAGTGTTATTATCCTAAAACAGTATCTCATTTTTCATATTAGCTATATTATAAATTCCCCATTATCAATTGGTGTCGGACACAGATAAGGATAGAAAAAAATATAAAAGGTAACAACTCTCAATTTCCTATGCAATATGTTTAGTTAGAACTTTATAACTAATCATTAATGGAATTATTTAATTTATTTGTACATGAATCCCATGTTCCTGAGACTACTAAAATTTCTACTAATTATGCTATATAATGTTACTGTATATCTGTTTCAATACTTCTTTCAAAGTGATTTTCCAAAATAAAAACCCACTGCATATATTCCTCCTTTGTTCTTTCAAATGTAGGCAATAATGATGTCCCAATCTGTTTTTACTACTTTGTGTTCACTGGTATTATTTCTAATTTCCCATTTTTGATGAGGACATGGGGTGTGGTTTGACGCTGCTTTTGTGTTCATGGTACGGTGTATTCTAGATGTCCCCCTAAAGCTTTATACTTTCATAGGTGGAGCTTTTGGAAGATGATTGAACCATAGTGGCATAATATTCATGAGTGGATTAATCCACTGATGAGCTTATAGCTAAATGTGATTTGGGAGTGAAGCCTGATCAGAGTAAGTAGGTCCTTGGAGGCTTGGCCTGGAAAGATATATCTCCCTCCCTCCTCCCTTGATCCTTCTTTCTGCTTCCTGACTTCCATGCCAAAGCCAGCCTCCTCTGCCATGCCCTCTTTCATGCTGCACTGCCTTGGACCCAGCTAACTATGGACTGAAATTTCTACAAACTGTGAGCCAAAAAAACCTCTCCTCCTTTAAATTGTAGGTGTCAGGTATTGTGTCTCTGCAAAAAGAAAGTAACTAAGACAACTCATATTTGTTTCAATAATCCAGTTCAACTGTTACATTATTTTGCCATTCTATTTTGAAGAAATGAAACACTGAACATTTTTGATGACTCTAATGTATACATGCCACTCCCAATTATGTAAAATTCTTTTCTTCCTAGTTTACATTATTGATTATACATTTTGATCCTCATTTACACTTTCAGTTTCTCACACCAATGAAACTATTTAGTATTTACACATGTGTGTCCTATTTATTTCACTTAAGAGTACGGCCTCAATGTGCGTAGGAAAGGGTAGAGGGGTTGAAGGGAGGGCAGGGGAATGGGGAAAAAAAACCCAAGATATATCATGTAAAGTTACAAATTCCCAATGATGAATGTCATCATATTGTATACCTAAAATGTGTCAATAAACTTAATGAATTAAAAAATTATGCAAAATTCTCAAGAGAATAATTACTAGATAATTTTTTATGGAAACTAGTCATTACAAAACCAAAGCAAATGAGGAGAAAGTATCACCAAGTTAAATGTGTAAACATAGTTTATGTCATGCTATTTCTATAAACAAATAAGTATGTTAATAAAATAGCTTATTTAAGGAGGTGAGGGAAGAGAAAGTCAGAGAAGAGAAGCAGGAAAAGAGACTGAGAGTTAAAAATATAGGCTAAATGGTGAAAAGAAAGAATAAAATGCAAACAGGAAGGAATGAAGGAAGAGGGCAAAAGGGAGGAGAAGGATGGAAGAAGTGAAGAGAAAAGGAAGGAGAAAGGGAGCCAGGGAAAGAGGTTCTTTTCCCCTGGGAACCATTTGGTGTTCTCTCTCCACTTAGCCCACTCTACCTGTCCCTCCAGCTCCCTCTGCACATCTGTCTTGAGCCTCCCACTCAAACCAATTGCATGTGCTCAGTTCTCTCCTCTTCCAGGACTTTATACATGCTGTTTCTTTGGATTGCCTTTCCCCAGCCATAATGGATTGTGTCAGTATTTATTTTCCCTGAGCATTGGTGTTAAATTTTGTATTCATGTTTATGCCAAATAATTTTTAGAATAAATGTCTTTATATAGAAATATCAGTAACCTCACATATCACCAAGACCAAGAACAAAAGTCTATCTTATTATTTATCCAAAGTCAGAAAAAAAAAATAATTTGAAGAACACAGAGCAGGGGCCATCTGATCCACATTCAGCAGAGTGTGCTCCCTCCAGCTCCTCAAACTGGAATAGTTTCCTATTTTTCTCACTCTTCTATGTTAAAGGCTGCCCTGGACTTTGCAAGCTCAAGTTAAAGTGCTTCATCATCTTCTCTTACTTTCTAATTAATGCTTTTTCCTATAATTGTGTGCTTTAGTTTTTAATTCCATTATGACTAAAACCAAGGACCCATGCTAGCTTGTGACAGATTATGGTGCCTAATATGGGGCTCATCTTGCCTGGTATAAGATTCACCAGGATCTTGTAATTGACAACCACCATGAACCAAGACAATCATTTCACACCTAAAGGCATGAGGATTCCAGAGTTACAAAACCAGGACTGAGCTAATGACTAGCCCATCAGCTAATCCTTAAACTTAGCTTCATGCCTTCCTGAGCCAAGAGGCCACAACCTTCATCATAGTATAGCCCCTCCAGATAGTCAAATTAGAGTCCTTTGCTGTTTTTCTTACTTTCCTTTTTAAAGGGTGGCCTGATCTTGTCAGCTTTCCAAGCTAAAGTCTCTTACCATTTTCCTTTACTTTCTAATTAAAGCTTGAGAGAGAGAGAGAGAGAGAGAGAGAGAGAGAGAGAGAGAGAGAGAGAGAGAGAGGAAAAAGAAGAGAGAAAAAAATGAAGGACAGAGAGGGGAAGAAAGAGAGGAAGGAAGGAAGGAAAAAAGGAAGGGAGGGAAAGAGAAAGGGAAACAGAGCAGGAAGAAACTACAGAAATGATGAGAGCTGTGGTGAGTCTCAACAGGAAGAAGGTGAGAGCCTATAAGGCCTCAAGAGAGGAAAACCTGGTAGTTGATCCAATGGGAATGTGGCCAGTGAGGAAGGATCATCAGGCCAAGTTGTCCATCTCAGTGTAGGTGCACTGCTCAGAAATGCTTTCCTGTCGTGGCCAGATAGTTTTGTTTATTTGTTTAATTTTTTGGTGTCAGGGATAGAACTCAAGACCTAGGGCTTGTGAGGCAGGTGGCAGCACCACTGAGCTAAATCCCCAGACCAGGTTTTGTTTATATTCATGGAATTTTGGACAGTGTTAACAATAAAAAATTAGGACAAATGATACTTTGAGCTTTCATACCCCAATGTCATTTAACATTTAATTAAAAATACCATTTTATTCAGATTGCTCAGCCACCCAACAATCTTCTTCTTATGACATAGGTCCCAATGTATGTTGAAGTATAGGAAGAAAATATTTGGGCACCCAGGAGCAAGCCTTCACAGTTGCATTACTGTTATACATCACCGATATTTTGAGCACGTTGTAATATAATAATCTTAATTATAAGTCCATACCTAAGGTATACACCCATTTTCTTCCTCATTTGCCATTTGACTTTACCTTCTCATAAGCAAATAATCTGTCTTTTGCTTTTAACACTCCTTCAGGGGCATGTGAGAATTCTAATATAGTAAAGTAACATATCTACTTAGAATTACTGAAACACTTGAAAATCAAGTATGTTTAAAACATAACTAATTCACTTATGTGAGTTTCTACCACTATCAATAGCCTTTGGACTTTTTCTGCATGATTTTGATCAGTTTATTATTTTCTTTCCAGTAGTTCAAAGTAGAAAAGGTTTGTTGGTATTCCTTCCTACCCATCTCTTTTGCATCCTTCTCTTATCCATTCCTCCTGTTCCTACCTTAGAATAAGCTTTCATCATTTCTTATTTAGAGAGTTTGAATGAAAGTTGGTTAAAGCCATCAGTTCAAGCAGACTCACATTAATGTAAGATGCAAAGAACATCTATGATTCAAAGAAGGAATGATAAAAATTACTCTCTGGTTTTATTTATTCATCCATTCACATAACAAATGCATCCAAGTGCCTACTCTAAAAAGGTGTGGTACTGACCAATGGGAATGTATCAGTGACAGGTCCTTTCTTTTCCTCTCTTCAGAGAGCTTAAATCCTACTTAAGAAGGATATATGATTAAAAAAAAATAAAAGCCATTCATGGTGGTGTATGCCTATAATTCTAGCACTTGAGAGGTTAAGACAAGAAGATCTCCATGAGTTTGAGGTCAGCCTGGGCTCCATAGTGAGTTTAAGGCCAGCCTGAACTACAAAGCAAAACCTTATTTAAAAAAAAAATGCTTACAGATTGTGATAATGGCTAATTAGAAAAAAACCTGGTACTATATTTGAAACCTGGATGAGGAGAAAACATAGAAACAAATGACCAAGATTCTCTCACTGGCCAAACTCTACACAGGTTTCCCTGGATTCCTTCAACTACACCTGAATTTTGGACTTCTATAATCATCTGTGCATTGTCTAGTATTAGCAAGAATCCTGTTAAGTCAGTTAAGCCAGAAGCTCTCATCCTCAACATCTAATTTTCTTTCATACCTTCATGGGTTCTTCATGCTTCACTCCCATCCCCTGAATATATCTGAACATCCTGGCTTACCTTTAACAAGAATCCTGCTTGTTGAGTTAAACAAGGATCCTCCTTTTTCCATGATATTTTGTCCTAGAAATTTTCCTCCCACTGATGTTCTCTCTGCTCCTTGACTATAAATTCCTATTTGCCTATTTCATATTCTAAGTGGAGTCCAATCTCTTTCCTCTATTGCAGAATCCCATTTCAGTGGTCCCTATACTTATCATAATAGTCCACCCATTGGACAAAATCTTCTTTACTAGTTTAATATTCAGAGTAATATTTTTCTACAAGACAAACAATTTTGAGGCATATTTGAATTAGGCACTCTGCTACTTCATTAGAGGTGTCTCCCGACTACTCAATAGCTTATAAATCATACTGTCATCACATATGGAAGCAGCTCAGTATGCTCATGCTGTCTTTTGCAAAACCTCTCATGTCCCCTAGCACTGTACATCACTTCAATAGATACTCTTACTCTGTCATAGTCTATTTCTTGTGTACTTTTGAATTTTAAAAAATAAACCTAATTAATTTAGTACTTAAAAGACTCTAACATAAGAAACTTAATTTCATAATCATATTATGTCATGGTCAAAGAAGTCCATAGGCATATGTGAGATAAAAAGTTAATTGCTTTCTGATTCACATATATTCTCATAAAACTACTGAACAGCCTTTGGTCTAATTTCACAGAATAGCATATTTGAGAACTAACACTTTTGATTATTAAACAATATATTTAAAATAAAACCATGAGTTTAGAAGAAGTTAGTTTAAAGATTTATCATTAAATGCCAGCTATAAATTTTAATAATCTATTGTGTATAACAGTGAGGAAAAAAGTAAATTATGAATTTAAAAAGTCAAGTACATTATGAATTTTTAAATACAGTCTATTTCTCAGGCTTAGTGTAGGCTTAAATTCAAGTGAATGGCACTGCAGTTTCCAATATCTAAAAGATATAAATATTTCCAAAATATAACATAGAAGAAGTTTAAAAAATCTACTTTCATTGTAACTTTTTCTTAATTTTAAGGGAAAAGGTAATATTTGACCAATGAAGTTCAAGGGCCAAATTCATGTTAGAATGACTGGTTAATAAAAGTTTACATCAACCTCTTTTATGTCTAAGTGGCTCTTTAACACTCAGAGATTTAAGTGTTGTATTTAGAAAACGAAAGGAAAGAACTTTAAAAGGTGTTAACTTCATCTTGTGCCATAAAAGAAGAGATGTTTAATTAAGCCAATAGTAGTTCTTGGGTGGTTTTCAGTTTAGTTTTATACCTTTGAGATGAAAGAGAACGTACAAAATTATGTACAAAGTACCTTTTAGAAACTTTGGAAAGGTCAAGGAGAAAATAGCTGGATTTCAAAAGCTGAACTTTCCAAGGTTTTTCTCTGATTTTTCTAAAACAAGATAGCCTCCTCCTCCTCTTAATAGTTCTTCAAGGCCCTTTTGGTAGCCAAAATCTTTGTTCTTTTTTTTTTTAAGCAGCTTTGTAACAGAAGAACTAAAAATTAATTATGGCTATGGAACTTTTATACAGAAGAGTTTAAAAAGCACAGACGTAAAGAAGGGAAAAGATGAGGGCCCATTTATCTTATATTGACAGGACTAGCTTCAAACGATGACCTTGAATTATAATCATCCTAATGAGCTCAAAATATTTCACTTTAACAAGTGAAACTATAATCAAATCAGTTTCTGAAAGCTCTACTAATGAGCATTTCCTTTGATGAAAACATGGTTAACTGTCTTAGTCTGCAGGAGGTGCACTACAGTAAGGGGCCAGCTCCTGACAACTCATTAGCTGACCTGGGGAGAGAGTCATTTGAATGCTTTTGATAAAAATTTCAAGGCTTTTTTTTAAAACTTAAATTACAATTTATGCCCTTTTATAAATAGTGTAATTTTTCTAAGTTGGGGGAAACTAGTGAGAAGACTTCAAAGCTGTGAAACAAAGTTTGTTTACTACATTTGGTTTGTTGGATTGTCAGAAGGAGAAAGGCAAAATATGTTTAATAAGCAACTGTTAACTGAGGGACAATCCATACATTGTATTCTGGGAGCCAGTATTTTTATGAGTTGGTATGATGTTAAATGAACTTTGCAAACTACATTTCATGAGATTTAGGACTGAAAATTGGAAGCCACTATTACTATTAATGTGAGGAAATTCTTCCAATATTACTTTCTTCATAAAAAAATCAATCAATTTAATATAGCAAAATAAGCTTAAATGAAAGCCAACTTCAGAAATGTGATTTACTTTTATTTCCATTAATCCTCAAAAATCTATCCCAATTAGAATTATTATAACTACCATTCTGCTCTATTTAGCATCAAGAAACAATGTGTGTGTGTGTGTGTGTGTGTGTGTGTGTGTGTGTGTGTGTAGAGCAGAGCAGACTTGCTGTCAAAGCAGAATATAAAACAGAACAGTTCTGCTGCTTTAAGTGCCATGGGAAGACAAGTCATAGCTGCTTCAGAGGGCCCATTCCTTGTCTCCTCCCTCCCACAAGCTTTTCTTTGTGTTTTTGAGAAGTGTTCTACTTTCTTTGTATTTGTTATATTTTCTCCCTGTGTTCTGCAAGGCAAACCACTGAGAGGTTTGTGTCATAGGCGCATAATACACTGTTCTCAGCTTGTCAAGTGTTTAACCCCTCCCAGGGGGTTGGGTTGAGAAAAAAATATTTCTAGTGTTTTGGAAGACAAGCTATTGGAAACAGATTGAACATCAACATTTATTTATTTATTTAGCAGATCCTCAGGGACTTGCACATTCTAGGCAAGTACTATACCACTGAGCTACGCTTACAGCCCAAAGGTTTTATTTTACTTCTCAAAACTATCTCCCCCTTTTTCCTAGCAGCATTAGTAAGACTTCCAGACATAAAATAGAAAAAAATATTTATTTTTACCCCAGTGTATATGTGTGTGTGCATGTAAAATATGTATAGTAGATTCTTGTTATGTGTAGGAACTTTATAAATCCACTATGGACATTTAAATAGCAAACATTCAGTACTGATTTAGTATAAGAAAAACTGTAGTGTTAGATTCTTGCAAAGTTTTGGTCATGACATTTGTGTTAGCTGATTACTATATAACTTAGTTTTATGTGATATAAAAGCATCTCATTTAATACACATTGTTATTATCTTAACATTGAGCTCATGACCATGTGAAGAAAAAACTTAGATCTGCTAAAATGATAAGCAAAACTTTATTGAAGATATTACACAGGAGTACTGTAGTGGAGAGAAACACCTCAATAAGTACAAGTGAAACTTACAGCCAATGAATGAGAAGGTGAAGAGGAGAGTGGATATTGCTTAGAAAATAACTAAGAACAGATCTAGAACACAGAAGGATTCTTGCTACACTGGATTCACAGTGTCATTGGAGAGATTTGAGGAGATTCTTTTCTCTTGGCACAGAAAAGAACTTCAGAATGTGTCAGCGAGAGGTACAGAAATGTTTTATTTGGCAGAATTAAAGAAGCACACACTCAGAGAAAATAGAGTGTGGGCCCTCCAGTGAAGGAGACACATTATTTCTGGACCTGTGAATATTTATGTGCTTTCAGGGTGAGAATCTGTGGAATTTGTGAATCTATAGAAATCAGGGTCAATTTATAGTTGAAAAATAGCCCATTTATAGGCAAAAGTCCTATGGCCATGGCCTAATCTATAACATTTTTTAAGATGGGCGACCTAAGATATTTTGTCTAAAAACAGTCTTTGAACCCTTTGAATCTATTTCTCTGTGTTAAGGTGATGTTGCTGTCCTTATCTTATCAACTAGATTAATTTATGGACTTACAGTGCCTTGAAGGAATTTGGGTGTGATGATGAATTGGAAGGAGATAACAACAGGAGAAAAGTCTAAGGTGAAGATATGGAGTACAGATATGGATAATTTGGGGTAGGTCATATACATCATAGATGGGAGATGAGGAACTTGATCAGATATCAAAGGCAGGAGGATTCTTCTTAAAATGACCTAATTGAAGTCTTTGCTAGGATTGGTTTGAGTAGGCCAATGACAAGACAGAACCCAGATTGAAGACAGTTTTAAAAAATGCTTACAATCCTGACTAATGTTTGGTCAAAGCAACAGCTCTCTAACTCCCAATTGAATGAGGTTCACCTAATGTCTCCATAAGTGATAACATGGCCTTCTCCTATTTAGGAATGCGGGACAGACAGCTCCTCACCACTATGCTTAGTACCATTTTAAGCAGCAAAATAACCAACAAAGACACAGAAATATGAGAAACGCTGCAAAATTGACCCATCATGAAAAGGAGACTTATTTATAATGTGTCAGCTGGGAAAAAGAAGCAGAATTTTGTATCTTGGCTGATAAATTATTCTTTTGGTGATGTAAGTATTTCACTGCTTTGCAGAAAATATGCATAAATAACTATAAAAGCATATGGGTATGGAATTGAAGTTACCAACAAATTTAACTGGTAAGACAATTTGCAAATGATGAAGATTGTCTATGCAGTACATATCGACATATATATATCTATCTGAAGAATGTTAGTAATTTTAACTAAGTAATATCTAGGTATTTTAAAAAAGAGATTAAGATTTAATTTCTGCATTTTTTTCCATTGGTAGATAAGGGAATATCACTTCCTGAAATACTAGGAAATTCAATCCATTATAAGTTAAGCAACTAAATTTCATGGTTAGCCTGATAATTCCATACTTAATTTAAGAATATGCTAAATTTGGCTTCTATTTGACAAAAGTTCCTAAGTCAAAAATATCTCTAATCACTTGCTTAATAAATTCCTACAATTTTAGTCAGTGCTACCAAGTCAGCAAAGTAAAAATTAATAAATGCCTTAAAGGCAAGATTGATATTTAAGGATTCTATCCAATGTGCTTCTGTCTCTAGCAGTGATAATTTGAGATTCTGAGATTGAGTAGTGGCCTAGAACTAAGGAGAGCACCCTCACCACCCTGCACTCCTTGGCCATGTTTTAGGAGAATGATCCTGTTCTTTTAGTCTCAGAAGGCTTCTTTCATTAGTCTCTCCCTGTCAGTATACCCTGTGAGTTGTGGGTAGGGGCTTTACTCCTTCAGTCTGTCAAACTGAAGGGAGAAGTAGAGGTGGCCTTTTCTGGAGACAGGTATTTAATCAGGAAAAAGTCAATACCTTCCAATAGACCTGCCATGGCTCCTCTGGGGCAGTACACATGGCTGCTCAGATGCTTACACCGTAGATATGCCCTTTCCTTCTCTGAACAAGAGCTTACCATGAGGCTGTAGATTTATTTTGTTTTGTTTTGGTTTGATTTTGATTTTGTGACAGAGCCTTGCTATGTAGCCCTGTCTGCCATTCACTATGTAGCCCAAGCTGGCTTCAAACTCCTGGCAACCCTCCTACCTCCCAAGTGCTGGGATTACGGGCATGTGCCCCTATGCCCAGTTTAGGGTTTAGATTTTAAAATCTGGTTCCAATTGGTCCAAAAAACCTTTTACCCTAAGCTTTAGCTTCCTTACAAGACATCTGAGTAGTTTTATCATTCCTCCAATTACTCCAGCCCTCAGCTGCATTGATTCAACTCCATGAGAAGTTTTCTCCTTAGCAGGAATCCAAGCAACTTTTGCAATCATAGAAGAGTCACAGAATTTGACATCTCCATTTTTACTGTCAGCAGCTTGGATTTTCTCTCACAAGGGAAATAGTGCCTAAACTTGCTGTGCAGGGGTGAATTAAAGTAATTTATGGACAAAGATGTTCATAAGGAAAAGGAACAGGGCTCTTGCAGAGACTAGAGTGGTTATGGCTTATATCTAGATGTTCCCCCAAAGCTTCATGCACTCACAGATGTTGCTTTTGAGAAGTGACTGGATTAGTCCACTGATTGGTTTAGCATAGTCCTGGGTATGTGTAGTGGGAAGGTCCACCTTGGGTGTGGGTGGCACCAATCAATAGGCTTGTAGCCTGAATGGGATAAAAAAAGGAAAGGAAGGTTCACTGCTTGCTGCCTCCTATACTGTATATTATTTTCAATATACCTCCACCACATCTAAACCATTCCATACTACTTTTAATGCTTCCCAATCTGATGGATGAGAGATGTCATTCTCTTTTGATTTCTATTAATGAGTTTAAACATAATTTAAGGTATGTATCATTCATTTTTATTTGCTTTCTTTGAATTACTACTCATGTCCATTGTCCTTTTATTTCTGATGGAGTACTTGATTTTTCAAAACTTAGTAGAATTTTGTTAATCATTGAGAATCACAACACTTTTATAAATCACCCAGAGAGAGATAGGTTTTCTCTTCTAATATTTACCTATTTATTACAGTAAACAATCTTTATTACAGCTTTTTAATTTAAAAAATTCCCAGTAATGGAGATGAATCCAGGCCCTTCCCACTGGAATATGGCCTCTGTCTTTTTTATCTTTATGCTGAGCCTGGGTTCCACTAAGATGTTAAGTTGCTCAGGCTGGCCTTGAATTTATGATCCTCCTGCTTCAACCTCCCAGAGCACTGGAATATCAGGCATGTTCTACCATGCTCTGCTAACAATCTTTATTATAATAAAATAGGAGAAGAATTGATTACTCTGCTTCACTCTATATTTTTAAATGTGGATTGAATCAAGTGTTTTCACACTGTGTTACATTCCCAAGCCTTTTATGAAATTTATTTTGAGACAAGGTCTTGCTAGGTTTCTAAGGTGCCTAAACTGAGTTTGAATTTGCCTTTCTCCTGCCTCAGCCTCCTAGAGTCCTGGGACTACAGGGATGTGCCACCATGCCCAGCTCCACATGATTTTTCAAGTTGTCTTATTCTATTTTTTAAGCCATGATTTTTATGATATACTCAATAGTTAAATTCAAAGTTATTAACTCTATTTTTCTAGAATTATACCAAGTTATCATCTCTCTTCTAAAATAAACAAATAAAGCATTTTAAAATGTGAGCTTTTACAAGATATCATCATTCTTTTCTACGTTAGGTGTACCCAATTTCTTAATCACCATGGTTTCCAGCCTTCAACATTCTAGACACCCTCTAGGTGTAATCCACCTTTTCAGTACCTCTTAAAATGTAGCCTACAGAACTGACTATAATATTCAAGACACAGTCCGAAGAGTTCAGATTATAGAAAGACTATTACCACCCTTAAACTTGAGTCTGCAGTTTAAGAATGCATTAACTTTTTAAAGCATCTGTTAACACCATATTTGCTCACATTGACGAAGTACTCAAATAAAACCACAGGAATTTTGTCATAAAACTCTTTATCCTGTAAATATGCAGTAGACAAGACTTTACAATAGCCCAGTAAAATTTCATTTTTTTAGTTTCAACTCATAGTTTCCACCTGGAAACATCATTTTAGCCATCTAAACTAATAGCCATCCTTTCTAGCTTTGCAAAGCCTGAAAAAGTGATAAGCATTTCTTTATTGGTCATTTTCACTACTGATCAAGCTACTGAGCCAGAAGCCAAGTGGAGAGTCAGGTTACAGAGATCGCCACAGTTTGTGTCAGTCCATTATGACTAAATACCTTTTGGACAGTTGCTAATTGGTTTAGGATAAGAAATCTACTCACATTTCTTCATATTTTCTTTAAGAATGTTAATAGATTCTTTGTGGATTATCTCACATAAATATAGACACATATTTATTTGGCCTTCCTTAGCTTTTACTCTTGAAGAACTGGTACATGATACACTGCTATGTGTAAAGGAATGGGATAAAGTACCGCTCGGGTTATCTTCGTCTCTGTTAACCTGAACTCCCAATTCTATTTGTTCAAATTAACTACAATGAGAACTTTATTATATTCTAAATTCCATTTAAATAAACCAACTTTAGTTGTACACTTCTCTCATTTAAAGTACATGAGACACAATCACTACTGCAATGGCCAGTAGTGTGTAGCTAAATGCACAGATCCTAGAACCAAAGATGCCTGGATTCCAAGCCTAGCTCTGTCACTTAATATTATGTATCCCTGAGCAAATTTCACAAACAGGTTGTGTCTTTGTTATTTTATATATAAAACGATGATAATGGTCTTCCTCAACAGAACTGAATGTGTTAATATATTTAAAACTCTAAACTCTAACAATTGCTGACACCTTATACACACTAAGGGTAATTACTAATATTATTATGACACTGTAAAGCAGTAATTTTGATGTGTTAGCATTGTTTTAAATTAATTTGGTCTGTTCCTCAAAGCAATGCATTTATTACTTCCCTCTAAGACTTACTAAGATTTCTATATTCTAATACTTCTATTTATTCAGAGAAGTAGTATATAAGAGTTTACCATTATTACTATTCTTTTTATGAAGCTAAAATGTTTTCAGGGCAACACATACACACTACCGTAAAGCAGTTTTGAGGGCCATTGGGTGCTGGTGAGAGAATCTATCTGGGGCTCTGAACATTCAAAGGGCAGGTGGAAACTGATATACCATCCGCATACTTCCTACAGCCCTCTGTGGCAATACTACAATTCAGGGATCAAATCTCTGGAGCACAGTTTCCTCAGAGCCTGTCTCTGGAAAATGTTCTCTAGCGTATCTGTTCACCTGGCCCAACTACCCTTTCTCTGGTCTTTACTTTCAGTCATTCCACTTCAGACACTTAGCAATTCTGGTATCAGCCCCATTTCCAAGATTATCTACCTGGAACATACAACTTTCTGTTTCCCCTTTCCTCTTTCTCAAAATCCTGCCAGTCCCTTTACCTCACATTACAACCAAGACTAGTTTTGCTCAATATTGAAAATTTCACTCCTGGAGATGGCAACTTGAACTTGACTTAAGTGGAAAAATGAGCCTAATAGCCACATGTCAGCAAAGGGTTCCTTTGACTCTTAGGAATAAAGAAAAACAAATGAAGTAAGAATAGATGTTAGTCTGACAGTGTGAACCATTTCTACATTTATTCATCTTGTATTCATTGAGCAATAAGCATTATATGGCAGAACCACAGCACTAGAAGCCATCTAGTGCCAGCTCAGAAGAAAACTGAATACAATGAGGGAGACCAATGCACTTAATGATATCATAATAGCATGACAAATGTCATAAAAGCAAAGAAAATTGAAAAAAATAATGTGTGTGGTGTCTTAGCAAAATTATCTTAATTAACCAAAACAAATGAGTATATTCATTAGGTGGACAGACAAATCAACCCAAAGGAACCAAATCTGTTCTCTAACTGAGACCCCTGGCCCTCAAAATGTGGTCTCCAGAACAACACTATTTATATCAACCAAGAGCAAAATCCCAGGTCCTACTGGAGACCTACTATATCTGAATCTGACATGGATTAAGTTCCCTGATGATCCTTGGACACATTAAAATTTGACAAGTGCTGCTCTAAGGTAAATCTTGGCTCTCCAAAACCAGCTGCTGGAGAGAGAGTGAATTGGTACCTGTTTAGGGGTATAGAAGATGTTCATTAGGTAACTCAGAAAGTGTTTGCTGACTGAGTAAATGACTGAATGGCTAAAGGAATGAATAAAAGCACTAAAGAGTAGGGTTATATGTGTAATGTTTTTCCAAGCATGAAGGAGGGAAGAGAGAAGTAAGTATGGTAATAACTAATGGAAAGTCAGTCATTTTAAACAATAGTTTAATATTTTCAACTAAATTAAGAACAAACATCAAACAGAAACCATTTGGTGCAGTAGATTTGCATTCAAATTTTATCTTACTCTATTTCTGTATAAGAACTAAAATTTGGAGCAATACTTTTAAGTCTTATCATCTCTAAGCTGAATTACTTTAACATTGTAAGTTTATGCTAGAAAAAGATATGAGCATTTCTTATTTCCTAGTCCTCTAAATCAGTAGAATGGGATTTAAGGTGGTAACAAATACCCAAATATGCAGTGTGTTCTAAAACTACACAGGAGGAAATAGACCTATATCAGAATGCCACAGAGCCTTGAGCAGCCACACTGCAGTGATCTGTGCTAAAATAGGGACAATTCCACTATGAAGTAAATTTTAATTATTTCATATGCTAAAACATAAAATGGGAAGAAACATAAAGCTTTTAGCAAAGAAAATCAATGTTTCTGAATAAACATAGGGAAGCTTTCAGAATTAATTGTTTGATTATAGTTAGGAGATGGTAACTTTTAGAGGCACGGAGTTCTATTGAAAGTCTGATTTTATTTGCATACATTAGTATGAACATGATGCCTGAAACTCTAGAAAAGGTTACTTCATATTTCTAAAATGTAAAATATCTTAAACTTTTCCTCAAACATAATTGCTGAACTCCTTACACCATAACTCAGTTAAATTGCATCCTTATTTTTAGAGCCACACAAAAATGGAAAGAATACTATCATGCACTTCAAAAACACCTCACAATAAAAATGTGAAATAGCCAAAATTTTAGCAAAAAATACAAAGATATTTTTAGTTTTTCAGCAAACTGAAATTGGAAGCTGTTCCCATTGACACTTGCATCTTTAATCCAAAGGTAGAACTTTAAAAGAATGCCATATGATTAGACGAGGACAAAAGTTTAGCTCACTGTTAAAAAAAAAAAAAAGAAAGAACTTGTACAGAATCAAAATTATGATTATCTGATTTGGCTGAGATTTACATGGAGGAGGGGTATTTCACACAAAAATGACTGTGATACTCTGAAATGCATTCAAATATTGACTTTTGTCAAAATAGACTCTGAGCTTTCTTCTTATTCTTGGATGAATGCTACATCTAGAACATAGGCTGAACATTATGTGCATATATTCTAGTTAGAAAAGCCATAGTTTGTCTCTGCATGTGCCACACAGAATCATTGTTCTTATTTATTAAAAATGCATTACTTCTGCATTCTCAGTCTTCATGATTTGTTTTGACTAAAGAGATACACAGCATATTAAGTAATGAGTTACTTTCTCACTGATTTTTTAATTCATTAATTTTATTGGTACATTTTAAGTATACAATATGCTGAAGTTCATTATTAGGAATTTGTAGCTTTATATAATATATCTTGGTTCTCATTTTTTCCCCATTCCCCTGATCTCCCTTCAACCCCTCTACCCCTTCCTATTTACAAAGACTTTGTTTACATTTTTTTCCTTTTCTCATATTTATTCCTTTTCCTTCTTTCCTTTCCCCTACCCCTCCCACTTCCTGATTTTACTTCTCTCTCCTTGTCTCAATTATGAATGAAGGGCAATTTCTCACAATAAATACAAATGGATCATTTCATATCTAGTAAATGATTTAGAAAACTCACTAAAATTTAAATTCACCATCTTTTCCTGCCTGCATTCTTAAAAACTCTCCAGAAGAGGGGAAAGCATTTTAATAACCAGGTCTGAAGGCAACGTTAAAACTTTTCTACTATGAAACTTTCAAAATAGTTGATTTCTATTCCTATGCAAGCCAACAACTCCTGGGTGAATTGAATAGCTTTATAGATTATATAGAATAAACATATTTGCCCCCTTCACTTTTGGAAAATCTTGCTGAAAACACAAGTGAAATCAAAGAAGGATGAGCAAAATAGAAATACTTCTTTCTTTTTCTCTCTGACTTTTGAAATATCTAATTCCTGTTAGCAAATGGCACTTCTCATCATGAATGGAAGCAAAAGAGGGGAGATTTGGAGATTTGCGATTACATAAAACCTAATTTGACCTTAAAGAATTTCAGAAATATATGAAACTCATGCTAAGTTTCTAGGAGATCTGCTAATTATTTAAGATATAAATGGTATTGTCAGGAAACTTCAATTGTTGCCATAATTAGTGATATTGGGCCAGGGATTTAGCTCAATGGTTTCATTGCCTGCTGCCCAAGTGCAAGGACCCGAGTTTGATCCCCGGTACCAAAAAACAAAACAAAACAAACAAGTGACATAATTAGTGATATTAAACATCTTGAACCTACATTAGGGTATAAACCACACCTACACTTGAATTTCTGTAACACATAGTAGTTCCTAACCTTAACAGTGATTGTTCAAATCCTTGAATCATAAAAAGTACTTATCTAGTTACCCTTTCACAGAAAGAAATATGATGGTAAAGCATTTTGCCTTTCAGATACACAATGGTGTGTCATCTGACTGCTCATAAAGACACCATGGCAGAAACTAGTTATTTAAAGTATTTCTTAGGGTCATGGCAAACTAAAATGGGAATATAATATACCCTTATTCCACACTTTGATTTCCTATTTAAGTATAAAAGATATTTTGAGCAAAGCTGCATTTTCAATTTTAAAAGTGCCTTGGGGCCTAAGACTATTGTTAGATTTGCAAAAAAATTTTGAAGTTTATAAACATAAAAACGCAAGCTAAATTTTAGAAGTTATAGATGCCATTTATGATGATGGTCCCCAAAGGAATCTAACTCTAAACTTGTCAGAGAGATTGGAATTTACAGATCAAATCAAATCATTAATGTTTTCAAATCCTAAGATCTTATTCCTAGCTCAATAACACTACTCTATATTTCTAATTTTTACTGCCCATACAAGTTGGGCAGAAAGTAAAAAACGTAGTGAATATTAACACAGATTCATTCAAAGCAGTATATTTAAATTGAAAAGATGTTGAATTCTAAGATAGATGATGGATGGATTCCTCACTTCATTTGTTGTAGAAATCCCTGAGAACATAAAGAAGCTTTTTATGTATGCTGAGACCTTTGCATCAATCAAGATGCCATTAAGGGGAATGATCAATTACAGGGGAAATGAGTATGAATATTTAGTAAGTCGAAGTTGCACTGAAGCAGGAGGGAATTTTAAAAATGTTGCTCTTGTCAGAGCTTCTGCTTTCTCAATATACCTTGTCCTCTATTTTGATCTTGTCTTCCTCTTGCGAGAAATTCATCTCCTTGCTATTGCAATTGGTTGTGTTCAATGACCTGAGCTGATTTTATCTTTTTGGAAGGGGGAATCAATCCAAATACCTGTTATAAAATACCCCATACTAGAAAATTCAGACTGTCAACAGCTACTATCAGATGTTTTGGGAAGAGCAAAATTTGTGCAAATATTAATGTCTGCTCCATATTTCCTTTGTTGCTAATTGAACAGCTTAACAGAGTGAAGTGTAACACAAATAATTTCTTAAAAGTATAGTACTACTAAAAAACCCATCAACAATCATAGTAGCTTAATTGATATTAGTCATTAATTGATAATCCTCCCAAAGACGGTAGTGATGAGTTTTCAGACCAGTGATTCCACCACAAACAGGAACCTTTTGCTTACACAGAACCACATGTGCAGACCCCATTTCCTCATCCAGAAAGTGCAGCTTCTCTGAAGTCACTCATATACTGAAAGAAAAAAAAGTAGAAATTCTAATAAAAATATAAACTTATTTTTATGAGTACAAAATACTATATTTTATATTAAGAGCTTTTTGACCAAATTTGGAAAGATGCATTGATTAATTAATATCTTTAGAACAGAACATACACTGCTAGTAGCAGATAATATAGGTTTAGTTTTCCCAGCCTAGGAATGAGGAAGTATAAATTTATTCAGTAGGCTTTTGAGGAAAATAATTATATATTCTCTTTTTCTTGCAAATAAACTTGAACTAAAAATAATCTTCAGCTCCATGACTAAGATTTTAAAGGGCATATTCTAATTTCTGTAAAGACATTTGGTTTATATATAAAAAGCTTGATATGACACTACTAATAGGTGCTCCCGGAATATATACAAGTATCTGAAATGCGGGCAACTAACTTTTTACATGGCACTGTACTTTAGAGATGTAACATTTATGATCTAACTTGGTGATGAAGAAACCAAGAATAGACTATAATTGGAACCCATATGTTCCATCATAAACTATAATCAAAAATAAAAGTAGCATATTTCATGTAATATCTTTGGTTACAACTAAATGAGGCATTGTGCTTTGACAAATACAGTTCCTTTACTTTCACAAAATCAGAGCCTGAGATCTGGTCTCCTATTAAAATATTACATTTGCAAGCTGCAGTACAGGAATGAGAAAATAGTACAATTTAACAAAAAAGAGATGGAAGTACCAGGCTAGCTCACTATTATCATCACATTTGGGTTTCTATAATAGCCTGTGCAATCATTAAAAGCAAGGTAACAGTGATATTTGAGTTATCTCAATACAAAGAAGATTGCTATTCTTTTGGCTAGGAATGTTTTCCTTGGATGATTGCCTGACAATATCCAAGGCATAATTTTAGGTCCTGAAGAATTAAACACAGGTCTATTTTTATGAGGTGGGACAGATTGGAAACCATTCTTTCTGCTTGTTCCAGTGAAATTGGAAATGAAAAGAATGTGTGTCATATGAGGGCCAAGTGTCATGAAGCCCATCTGAATTATACTTCATACCCCTCTTTATAGCCTAACGTTCAACTATATCCATTTTCCTGGCAGTATTGCACCCATCAAAAACAAGTTATTGACACTTATTTCTCATATGTAAATCAAATCAGGCAGACAAAGCAAAGAAGGTGGTTACAGAGACCGAACAACTGAGTCAAATAATGTTTTTGTTTTGCACCTCTAGGATATCACTTTAATACTATCCTAAAACAATGGCATAAAATCATTCCAATTAAATGGTCTTAAAATAATATATAAAGCAAGTTCAGGTGATCTCATTCTGTGTTATATGTCAAGAGTTGACAGTAGAAAATTGAGCAGAAATAGTTTAAATTTAGCTTTCTTCATATTTGTGTACAAGGACTGAGAGAAGAAATTGGATGTGCTTCAGTGGAGTCAATTAAGAAAGACTCAACAAGGGAGGGTTGAAGTGCATTGACAGGGCACTGGGAATTCTGAGAATACTGACTGGCACTGACTTGGGTGGAAATTAAGGATTGCATTATGTTTCTGACATTCATTTTCTTCAAATGGAAATTATAATAATAAATGATGATTGTGATAACAATAATAAAAGACACCTATAATGAAGAGACACATCCACCAGTGATCAAACATTCATGTCAGACTCATTCTTATTTTTAAGGTTTTTGGTCATGTAGTTTGTTTCACTTAGTTCTGCTGCAGACTCCAGCTATCACACCTTTCCTTTTCTTAGTGCTGTTCACGTTATATTCTCCATGCACTAAAGAATTGAGAGACTGCTATGAATAAAGCATAGTTTTTCCTTTATCATTTACATAGAAAATTATTTAGCCTGCTCTGACTTACTCAGAATGTCATTTCCTCTTTTTCCCTTGCCTATCAGCTCAGGCATTGGAAATGTTAGACAGGAGTCATTTGTATCATTAGCAAATGTTTGCCATAAAATGGGAAGCAGACAGAAATTGTGGTGGGGAGGATGCATCAATCAAAATAAATTACAATAAAGTCTACCATTTTGATGGTTACTTCATTAAAAGCTGCTAAAGTCAGAAATGTCTCCCCTCCAAAAAAACATTAAATGTACATTTAAGAAGGGTCTAGGAATTCAGGTTATCTCCAAGTTTGCAGTATTTGGAAGGAAAAAAAAAGTAAATCTACAGGTGAAGTAACTTGTATAATCCCTGCTCACCTCATATTTTTTTCTGTTAAAAAATACTTAAAATAAACATAATAACAGTAATTATAAAATAGATTATTTCAAACATATACTTAATGAAAAATATGAATGTTTGCTTTTCCATAATTGGCATGTATTTTTGTAAAATATCACTTCCCACCTTTTGTTTTGCTTGTTTTGTTTTTGTGCAATTGTAATCCATACTGTAGCCTTATAAAGAAAATGAGAATTGTTTCTATTTACATTGCAAGAAAAATTGGAGATACTGGTTGATGAAAAAATTAACTTGAATCTACATAACCTCGAAAATGACTCAACAAGATGGAATTAAGAATCTATTAAATGTTGGATTATAAATGTAAATATCCAATGTAGAAATTTTCTATTACCCAGAAAAACATACTTAATATCGATAAAGGGATTATTTTTAAATATTTAAAAATTTTGACTATTTGTGTTTATATAATTTAAAAAATTAGAAAGGCGTTTTTACATGCTGCTCTGTATTCATGAAATGTTCTAAATTTTCAGCCTCCAAACCCAACACCTCACTCTAATAATTAGAAGCAAATACTGCTCTAAGCAATGCTGACCCCTTAAGATTCTGAAAGCATTCATGCTTTCACTAATCCGCTCAGATGTCTGAGTCGGTACCTGGGTGGGTTGCAACTAGAAACTAAGGAACAGAGTCTCGAGAACTTATGTGCTCTACCCATTCACTTCCATCCCAAATTCAACAACCCTCTTTCTGTTTTCCAATATCAGAGAAGAGCAATGAGTGCTCTAGATCTAAGGTCAAAGAGCCTATCTGGTGAACCAGAGCAAAGTGGCAATCTCAAAAGATTACAGTCATCAGACAGATGACAAAGTACTGTAGAGGAGAAAGAGAAATTAGGCCTCAAATCAAATGGACCCAGTTGCTTTTCATCATATGATAATGGAGTAATCTGTATTGCTATAACTTTTATTTTCAGAGAAGCCAGAATTGCTTTTTGTAACAAATTACCCAATTAAATATGTGAGAAATTTTTAAATAACAGCATTCAGACTAAATTGCACAGGTTCGTGAACCAATGAACATCAAAGGCCACAAGGCAAAAACCAGCATACACAGAAGATAATAATTATTCCCCAACACAAAGCAATAAAATAGGAATAGGAAGAGAAGAAATACATGCCTCTCTCCATTGTCCCATGTCCAATTTGTACTTTTTATTGAATGAATCTATTAAAACCATCCAGCAAAAGAAATATTGGTGAGATAGACTGTATGTTTTTCTTCTTCTTAAATTCTTTTATTGGTACATTTTAGGTATACAATACGTTTACATTTATCATTGGGTGCTTGTACCTGAACATGATGTATCTTAGTTCTTATTTTTCCCCCATTACCTATGTGCCCTTCACCCCCTCCACCCTTCCCTATTTACATAGATTTTGTTTCCATTTTTTCTTTTCTCATAATTTTTCCTTTCCCTTCTTTCTTTTCCCCTTCCCCTCCCACCACCCCTACACCTTTGGACCTTTTCCTATTTCAAATTATTAATTATTCATTTTAATCATTTTAATCCTTATTTTCACTTTCAGTTTCTCACACTAGAGAAACTATTCGGTATTTACACGTGTGTCCTATTTATTTCACTTAAGAGTATGGCCTCAAAATGCATCCATTTAGCTCTAATTGTCTCTAGTTTCTCGTTCTTTATGGCCGAATATGTTTTGACCTCCAATGGAATGGAGTAGAGTGGGGACAGATAAATAACAGCTCTGGAAGAGCAAACAAAGACTAAGTAGCAGGTTTGAGTGGAATGTATACCTTTATGTCTAGGGCAGGACTTTTTCTTTTTTTTTTTTTGTACCAGGGATCGAACTCTGGATCATGGGCTTGCAAGGCAGGTAGTGGCACCACTGAGCTAAATCCCTGGCCAAGGACATCTTTTTATGGGTGACTTTTTATGGTGTTATGAACTAATTAACAACTCGGAGATCGCACACAGTTTACGTTGTAGCTACATTATTTTCTAATGTTTCTCGGAACAATTCTTACTCAGTTTCAGACTTGATATGTCTTAAAAGAGAAGAATAATATCTATACCATAGAATTGTAAAGATTGTATTATAATTATATATATATATATATAATTATAATTATTTCCCTTACTTCCTTTTGCCAAATGCTTCAGCTTGACTGGTTTAATGCCGAAGCATGGAATAAAATTTTTAAAGGTATAAAACAGAATTGGAATTCAGGACCAGATGAACCTGCTAGGTGTGAGACATAAAAGAAATAACATAAGAGATGCTTTTATTGTAATACCCATCTTCATTGTTGCTGAAAGTTGTAATATATTTGAGAGGCTATATATGTGGTTATCTCAGAATTCAACTGAATGCATGACATCTTTAAGAGTAAACTGCTACATACTGCATTGGTTGAACAGAAACATACTTGAAAGAATTATCAAAATCTGAGCTAAGATTAGACTAATTACTGAAGGTATTGTTGCTTGAATCACGATGACCAGTAGTGCCAAAAATAAACTCCAGTCATTAAATGAAAGGTCCCTGTGGCTAAAACTGACTAACCTAAAATGACTTATCATGAGGCACAAAAACACAGCAAACAGTACCAATGTTAGTAACTCAACACTAAACACCCCACAGATTATCATGGTGTATTTGGGATAAAAAGAAATAATGATTCTCACTGAATAGTGCATTTCAAAGCATAAATGTGCAAATATGATGATACAAAAATAAATGGAAGATAAAGTAGTAATAGTATTAGAACTAGAAAATTAGCAAATATTTAACTTAAAGTCTATTTAGTTCCTTTGTGCATGGAAGTTCCTGTTAAAGAGTTCTTTTGGGGTGTGTTAAAATGGAACATGCAAGCTCAAGGGGAGCCTCTGATTTAATTGGCTATGGAATACTCTCTTTCAAGAATCTTAGGCCTCTAATTACAGAGATCCAAAACACATAACTTGAGTCTAAAGAAAGTATTTTCTCACAAATAATTATAGACAGGTAACATTAGTCCTGTATTTGATTTCTAATACAGGATCTAATATTTCTCAATGCTTAATGGACATTACAGTCACATGTGGAGTTAAAAAAAAACATTAATGTTGCCTAAGTTCCATTCCAGATCAGTGGAATAAAAAACTCTGAGTGTGAAATTCAAGAATCAGTATTTTTAAAAAACATCCTCCTATGATGACAATATGCAGCCATGTGGGTACTTTTCTGGACTTCTGAGTCACACACAGTTCTTTGGGGATCCATTTCTGGATCCCACACCCCATAATCAATTTAATACACAAAAAAGATCACAGCCTTTTCTCTAAGACATATAATTGAGGTCAAGTAGTATTTATAAGGATTAATAAAGCAATTTTTTAATGGAAAGCAAGTACTTTGGAAATAAGAGCTTTACTAGATAAGTATTGCTTCTTCAAGCTGCAGAATTTAAGAGCATAAAGAAACAAGGAGTAATAGAGTAACCTGAATAAAAGTTATTTTAAAATTCTTTACTTCACAATAATCCTACTCACTATTTATTATAAAAATGAGACAACTGATTCTAAAGGAAAGGAAGTAAGGAAATTAAGTTGATAAATACTGAAGAATGAGATGTGATGATAGTTCACATCTCCTGATACTGAGGCCAGTGTTCTTACACTGCTTAACATTTCAAATTGGAAATTTAAAAAATAAACATGTCCCTGCTTTATATTTTGCAGGGTGGGATGCAAAAATGAATTGTTCTACTGTGAATTATATTTCCTAGACTCACTTTCTTGTGTAATTCTTGATAAGACATGGCCAAAGGGAATCAAGGTGGGGGTGTGCAATGGGGCAGTAGACATTGCTTGGAGGATATTGGAGTCAGGCTTGGTGATAGAAAAATGCATAAATACTAGAAGATACCTCCCCACTTTCCTTCTCCTCATGTCATATCCACCTTTCTTCCTAACCTCAGGACTTATTGACCAACAGCAACCACAGGCCCAATGCCGTTGTCAGCCCACAGAGGCAGTAGGACTAGGGGCAGCCAGCCTCCTGAAGATTACTGTCAGCTCCCTCACTTGTCTCATTCTGACTGTAAGCTCTTTACACACAGAAAGGCATCTAAGAGTGTTGAGCCCTTCTACACTGTTGGTGGAAATGTAAGCTAGTACAACCACTATAGAAATCAGTATGGAAGCCACTACGGAAATTCCTCAGAAAGCTGAAAGTAGAATTTCCATTTGACCCAGCTATTTCTCTTCTACATATCTTCCCAAAGGAGTTAAAGATACCATATTACAGTGATTCATGAACACCCTTGTTTATAGCAGCACAATTCATAATAGCTTAATCTTCTAAACACCCTATATATCCATGAACAGATAAAGGGATGAAGAAAATGTGGTATTTACACACAATGGGATACTACTCTACCATAAAGAAAGATAAAATTGAGTCATTTGTAGGAAAATGGATGCACCTTGAGACCTTAATCTTAAGTGAAATAAGTCAGACAGACAAGCTTAAGTATTGCAATATGGCTTCTCTTATTTGAAAATCCAAATTGGAAATCAAAAGCAAAATAAAAGTTAAATAATAGGAAGTAAAGAGATACATCTTTTTTCAAAGGAGAAGGGGATCAAGAGATGGAGGGAGGGAGAAAAAAGGGAGGGAAAGGGGATGGAGAAAGGAACCTAGATGTGTCATATATGTGCACCAACTCTACAAAAGGAATGTAAACATTATGCACTGAAAACATATACAAAACAAAAAAAGAAGGGGATCAAGAGTTGGATGGAGGGGGAAGGAAGGGAATGGAAAGGGGAGAAAAAAGATTTTAAAAAGGAATTAAGATGTATTATATGCATGTACCAATCCCCTACAAGGCATGTAAACATTATGTGCTACAAACATGTACTAATAAAAAAAGACTTTTCTGTGATCTTCTAACTTCTCTTTGTGGACACTTGCTTTGCGTGTGCCTTCTACAAAAGCATAGTGTCTTATAACTCCTTTGTTCTCTGCTTTCATGAGTATACCCTGATGGATATGAGGGAAAGGAATAATGAAGCAGTGTTTCTGACTTCCACAGTGTGATTATAAATCCAAGATGACGGTTATGATATTAATTCTCAAATTGCTTAAAATTTACAAAGAGGTTCTTATAGTTGCTAATTGTTTTCTATTTCATAAAGAAAAGGCATGTTCCATTTAGAAAAAAAGCAGCCTTGATTACAAGAGAGGAAGATGGCTCCACCAAGTCACTGCTGCGCACAACCCCATCTCAGGCCTGTTGGACTCCCTGACAGACAGTCCTCACATGGATGGTGCCACTGTTGTGAAATTCTGCCAATTATGCAGGGCAGTTGTGAAATATTTATCTGGGCTACTATACAGAGATGGATATTAATGGCTTGCTAGCTTTGAAAAAAATACTTTCTTTGATCTTAGAAAGTGGGTTCTATGCTTTGGTAAAGAAAAATGGACTAGAGAAAGAGAAGTCTGAGCATTTCCTATTCATCCAAGTAATTATGGTAAAGTGACTTTTCTTTAATTTTTTTGGTTAGACTTAAAGATACCAAGTGAATAAGTATAATGAGCTTTTCAGGGGTCATTCTTAAAATCACATTAAGCCACAAATGCCTGAATCTGACTAATAATATGGTTACATTCTCAAAATTCAGATCAAGAAATGTAGAGCTATTACAACAAACAAAATTCAAAAAGTTCTCAAGCACAGTAATGAAAAACATTAAATCAATACTGGCACTATTTGTATGCTAACTGGAATGATAGCTGGCAGTATTCACATGTTATCTGGCACTATGCATGAGGATATTTGGTAGTGAATTAGTGGAGAATGAAATCTACACTTATTTAGTGCTCACAGGTACTGTACTAGTAACAATATGGTTGTTCAATTTCAATATACAAAAATAACATCATCTATAAAGTGATGCTACATGAAGGTTTCTGGGCTCTACTGTGGATATTTGGATTTAGCAAATAAAGGATAGAACCTGAACTAGTTATATATTGCTGCACAACAATCTACCCCCAAAGTTAACAGTATAAAGGAACAAAGATCTCATCTGTTTCCCCTGTCAGAAATCTGGCTATGACTTACAAGGGTGGTTCTAACTTGGAGTCTCTTAGGAGATTGTAAGGAAACTGTAAACTGGGACCCTATCCTGGGAAGCTTTCAATGAAGCTGAAGGAACTGTTTCTGAAATGTCACACATATTGTAGCAGATATCCTCAGTCCTCATTAATTGTTGCTGGAAGACTCAGTACTTTGCCAGTGGACTTTTTCATAAGGCTTCTCTACATGGGCACTGACTTTTCCCATAATGACTTATTCAAGAGAAGCCAAGCACCAAGATGGAAGTTGTAGTGTTTTCTACACTATATTCCCACAAGTGACCTACCATCACTTCTGCTGCATTCTGTTAGTCACACAAAAGGACTTTGGCAGAAAAGAAGAAGGAATTACACAGAGTGTGAGTATCAGAAGACAATGATCATTGTGAGCCATTTTAAAGCTGCTTTCCATAGAGCTCCAAGAATGCTTTAAATAAGCAAGTGACTAAGCATGTGACCTGCAGACAACAGTTTAAAGGATGGTCCATAGGTCAAGCTAGCTTCATAGTAAGTGCATAATTCATGGATTCATTAATTCAATTGATATATGTGTATGATTTTCCAAGATTATTCATAGGGAATGTTATTTGTTAGTAGCATAAGGAAACAATGAGATCTGGCTGAACACACTCTAGAGTTTCTGGCAAAGTCATGAATATATGAAAGAGATAGCAACATAGATATAAACCCTCATCTACAAATTTTGAAACATAATTATCAAGGCAAGCACTAACATGGTAACTGCCTGAAAGATTGAAGACTTTCAGGGAAGTGTTGCAGATAACAGGGATGTCAGCTGATATGGAGTCACTGATATCAAAGGCCTGTCAAAGGTAATGAGTGGCAGAACCTGAAGAGCTTTACTGAAACAGGGACTGCGTGATAAGGCACACCTCCCACATAGGAAAAAGGTAGATGCCAAGCAATGGCAAAAATACCTACTAAGCCTCTGAGAAATAGTAGAGGTGGGACCTTAGCCACCACATACAGGCCAGCCTGCTCCCACAGAGAAAGTCCACAGAATAGAATTTAAGTTCCAGAGTTTGGTCCTTTACTTGACTCAGGTCTACATGCTGGGACTTGGTTAAGCCATCAAACTCTTCATGTTAAACATAGGCAATAGAAATTAGAAGCTTTAGTATACAAAGTGATGTAAAAAAGGAGTCTTTAGCTTTTGTTGAAACCTTCCATTCACAGGCGCACACTTTCCAATGTAAATATTCCAATCAGAGACAAAGTTCAGTACTGTATATTTAGACTGAGAAAAATTTCTTCTCACCATCATGATTATCAGTATCAAATTAGGGACAACAAGCAACAGTAAACAATTTTATAAATTTTATTATAAATGTTGGGCTTACTACATGCCCTAGGATAGGAAAGCAACAACTATGCCGATGATCTTTTCTAATACTTCCAAACTTGGGCCCTGCAAGTGTTCTCAGTGAGTTAAACCCAGGGACAAAAAAAATTTCCAGTATTGGGAAATATGAAAAATCCTGCAGCAGTCCCCTCAGAAGACTATGCCTGCAGTGATTTTTAAAAAGTCTTCCTATCACCTCAGGGTAGTTGTTGAAGACTTGGGCAAAACACATTTTTTTTTTTTTAAAAAATAGCTATAGTGGAGAAGATCAAAACCTCCTCAGGAGAACTAATAATTGAATATGAGACTGATCTAAGTCAAAGCTAGTTAATACGATATTAAGTGAGAACATATATGACTGAGCTCAAAGGTAATGGAACAAGCTATTCCTGCCCCATGAGAACTGAGGTTTCACTTGGAGAGGCCTAGCTAGTGCCAGAACTATTTGAAGAGGGAAAGTAGCCAAAAACTAGTATGAATCCGAAGTAAAGCAAGGAAGACAGCAAATCCGTTTCTTTTGAAGTATATTATAGATGACTAAATATGAGAAGTTAACAAATATATCCACAAATACTGTGATATTCAAACTGCAAGGATATAAAGAACAAATTTAAAATGATCCTAATAATGACAGAGACCAACAAATGGTGTAAATGTATATTGGTGTTCAGAGATTTAAATGTGTCACTTGAAGTGGTTCTTCATCTTGGCCAACAGTTTGCCAGTGGATGAAAATAGCGGCCCCTTTATACTAGTGTCCAGAGTCATGATTGTTGCTGGCTAAGGGAAGATAATAGTTAACATATTGTGTTGTAAAACTTCATCAGGGGTAATTGTTCTCTAGAGGTTACCTTCCTCACCAACCAAGGAGCTCTTTCATACGCAATGTTAAAATCACTGGATTTGCTCATATTCTTAACCCCTAGATTTTTTGTGCTATTTTCTCAATATTTCTGAAATAATAAGTCACAAGTTTGATAGCTTCCAAGATTGTCCCCTGAGCCTGGACTTCAAATAAAATTCTGTTTAAAAACCATCTTAATGCAGAAACTCAGAAACATAGCAGTTTAAAAATTAAAAGTCAGTTTGATATTGTAAAGTACAACCATATTTCTGACCATTGAATCCCTTCCACTCTGTCATTTGGTCATCCAATTGCTCTCTGACCAGCTCTCCTATGAGGAATTTGGTTTCCCAGATAGGACACTTTCTTTAGGAAGTCCCTTACTGTGGAAAAATGTAATTTTTCTGAAACTTGTCAACAATAGTCTTTTTTCTTTGAAATTTCATAAAAGTTGAACCATGATTTATTTAACAATGATAGTTATATTTTTTCTTGCATCCTCATTTATCCAATCTAAACATTTCTAATTCTCTCAAAAGACTTTAATTCTTTCCTGGACTTCATCAATCTACTTCTCATGTTATAAGTTTTCTGCCTTAACCTTAAAAAATGTAAAGCAGTCAGAACTGAAGTAGATTTTCCAGGAATAGCCTGGATACCATTGAGTAGGGGGAACTCTTTTTTCTTAACTGTAAAAGCTATGTCTGAGTTAAGCCTTGCTAATAGCATACTGACTGCATACCCACAGCTTATTGTCTTACAAAACCCTTAAGCTTGTCTTTGAGATGAGTTCCTTCACCTGCTTACTGTGTATATAGTTTCTATTACATGCATGCATGTGTATATGTTATCAGTAAATGTTTATATGTAGACACTCCTTAAATGTTTTTTTATTCTTCACTCTGTCTCCTATTCTCTCAATAATTCTTTCTACTTATACTTCCTATCTTGGTTTTGCTAAAACATTGACTGAAGCTTCAAAATGAGTTTCAGCATTGATCTTTAATCTTACTACATGTCTGTGATGAACTAGAGACACTAAAATCTTGCCTATTTGAACATTTAACTTTAATTACCCAAACTTTGGCTCACTGGGGTTGCACGGAGTGAAGAGAAATTGTCTTTGGCTGCATATAAAATATATAAAATAGTGTTATGTAAGTAACAAAACTTTATTTTAAAATTTTTAATGTATTAAGTTATTTTACTAAGTGACTCAAAATCAAGCTTGAAAAATAAGAAAACTCACTTCTCTGCTTAATAACAATAAATACCTGTCTTCACAGTCACACATGTGTATAGTTAGGTTGAAATACTATGACATCACCTTAATAATTCTGTTTTGCTTTCCAAGTTGCAAAAGCATAGGTAACACCTGACACACATGGGTTTGGATTGGACTAACCATGTGTGGTGTGTGCAGTTAGCTCTCCACTGTTACTTTCCCTCATTTGTCTCCTGCACAGTTTGCTCTCCCATACCAATACACTCATGAAAAAGATCACTAAAAATCAAATAATAATATTAAATATTTATGATCATGTGAGACTGATTATTAGCTGTAGAGGGCTACATGTATCCTGCAGGGCATGGGTCAGACCCAGAACCATCTGTGAAAACTACATTACTATTTCAACTTTACAGAAAAAAGATAAAAGTGGTATGTCTACCCCAGGCTATGATGAGGTGAAACCAGTTCCCACAGGCTGTGACTACCATTTGTCCACATTTTTTCTCAACTCCACATTCAATGATTACCAAGAGCTACTTTGAAACTGGTCATGGTAAGATTTCTACAAAGAAATCAAATACTTCAAACTTTTTTCCCCCTCAAGAGCCAGTTGTTAGACACTCGGAAGCACACATTGGTACAAAAAACAGTCAATAAGAGACAACCAGGTTTTGAATGTCGTCATCCTTTATATCCTAATTTCCAGAGTCTATCTTTTTTCTTTCTAAAAATTTTTTCACTGGTTGGAATTGAATTTAGAGTCTTCACACTGAACTGCACCTCAGCCTTTTCATTATTTTCTTACTCTGAGACAGGGTCTCTCCAAGCTGTTCAACTTGGGCTTGATCTTGCATCATCCTGCCTGAGCCTCCCAGAGTATCGCATTTACAGGTGTTTACCACTACAGCGGGCTCTCCAGGGTCTTTATAATGCATTGTTCTATATTCTTGAAAATATATACTGATGGTGAGTAAAGGACAGTGACAATAAATGTATTGGGAAGCTGAGTTGCTGAGATACTACTTACAGCAGATTTAGAAGGATAGAGATATTGGAAGCCAATGGATACAAATCGTACCTCATTCTTTGCCCTTCTCTCTTTTTTTCTGTTAAAAGAGCTCCACCTTGATCATCGTTTTTGATTCATTATCAATTACTAATCTTGAACTACTTTTATATTTCTGCTGAACTGAACCGCTCATAAACTGCATTTTAATGGCATTCCCTTAAATATCTTACCCTGCACTGTGCCTGCTGAATCACCATTTATTTTGCAGCACCCATACCAAGTCCAAATAATTCTCTGCTTTTCTTTGGTTATTTCGGAACTAAATTGCATTTGTCATACTCCAAAAGTTGCAAAGATTTGCCCAGTGGAAAATAAACTAGAAAGTTCTTAGAATCAATTGGCCTGCTATGAAAAGCATTGATGCTGACTCTTTTGGACAAGGTACTCTCCATGGTATGTCTTACAGAAGTGAAAATGTGGCACGAGGCAGTACAAAGAGGTGTTTTACATGCTGGGAAGATATTCTGACAAGTAAAACTTTTTTTAAGGTAATCATAGCTCTAATTTTCTAACTTGACAACAGAGGGTCTACATTTTGTAAAGCCTGGGGAGAGAGGGACTAAAAAATAAAATACCTTTTTCTTGTTGTCTTAAAAAAAACATCATCGAGGGAAGAAGAGTAGTTTTCACCTTTGAATGCCTATTTTCTCCTTCCTCCTCCTGTTTCTCTCCCCTGTGCTGTGGAATTATTCTCCATTTGACAGATATCAGCCATATGACAATACTGTTTTTCATAGCAATGTGCAATCTTTGTTTCCACAGGAGAGGCCCAGTAGGCACAATTTTGGACTTGTTATTAAAGGCAAACAAACGTCCCCCAAAGATTTTCAAAACATTTGACACCAGAATGTGATATTTTAAAGCAGTCCCATTTCCCATAATGGAATGCATGTGGCATAGCAAAAGGAAGAACATTTCACCAAATATAAGAATTAAAATGAATTAATATACTTTATTTTGAGAAGTCTCACAGGATATGTATGGATGTATGCATAATTTTATAGATGATAAAACTGTGTAAAATATTCAGAACTCAGTTTAAAGACCACTGACCCAAGAAAGTCAGTAAAACAAGGAAGGCATTTGAAAGGGAACAAAGCATCCTATTAATATTCATCTTGTATTTAAATTGAGCACAATTTTTATCATTGGGAATTTGTGTCCTATTGTTATAATTTCTTGGGATGCTTCATCAAATCATTAGTCAGATTCTGACAGATTTCTGTGTAAACTAGAAATAATCTTCTCTTCAAAATGAGGTCTCAAATACTGAGTGGACATTGAGTGCATGTTATCAATAGTGCACAAAGTCTTTAAAGATTATGATTACCTCATAAAAAAGTAGAAGATAAGAGCTCTGTGATTATCATGCTAATCACATGCAACATTACCTTCTCTAGCTATAATTGGGTTTAATTTATCACTCAGCATTTAAAGTTAAAATTTTTGTAACTGAAAGACAATAAACTGAATGTAATATCAACAGTGTTAACATACAGATTCACATGACTCACCTGTTTAAAGTAGGACTCATATTTAAAAGAAACTTTTGTTATGTCTGTTCTTTTCCATCAACCCTGTTATGAGTGTTTCTGCTCATGTGTCCTCAAATGTACAAGCAACATCAGTACTTGCTTTTATAGGACAATTTTATGTTAATGTCTGTTGCCATGCCAAACACATGCCCCTAAACTAAGAATAAAGGAGGTAGTTAAGAGTATTTTAAAATTGGAAACGTATTGGTATGGCAGTATACAATTATATATCAAAATAGTATTTCCTGCACTTTATTTCATGGTACTTTTTAAATAAATTTGTAGTTTACAATCATTATGGAGATTCTTTGGGATTGGGGCCAGGTGGACTTGAGCAGAATTTTCCATTTTAGAACTCTATTAAAAAGAAATAATATAAATCATATATTTCTGAACATGAAAGGGTGAGTGGATGCATGGGTCAGAAGATTCTGTTGGTGACTGTTCTATCTGTTCTTAGTTTTGCTTCTGCAGGGTAGCAGAAATCTGATTGTCTATATCAATAGATTACCAACCCCCCGACCTCACCCCTGCCCCCACCAAAGTTACTACCAGCCCAATTCAATTCAAGTGTGGGTTTTTACAAGCAATACTTAGAAGCAAAAAGGACAAACAAACTTGATCTATTGATAATGTTAATGTTTTTTCCCCAAAAAATACTAATCAGCTACTTGTCAGGAAAAAAGAAAAAAAATATCTCTAGGATCCCCCAAATTCTCAAATGGGCAAGACTAAATTCATACATTAATAAAAAAACAATATTCTTTCATTTTACTTTATTTCTTTCAGCCCAATCCCATAGTTCTAAAGAGAAACTTACCTCAAGGACCAGGTTCAATGTGGAGACCCATTTCCTTTACCGCTGGAATACATGACATGGTAAGTGTGTTGGTGTCCTGGACAAACCTCTATTGTCTAAGCAGCTTGATACTAGTTAGTTTTATTCCTAATGTGTGAAAAACTTACTTTGTTTGTGAAAAAAATTGAAACAAATCTTTCATTTATTTATTATTTTATCTTAGAGTCTGCTTTGATTATCCCTATGTGGGTATTTAGATTTTAATATGTGTTGTTTGGAATTTTATTTTTTTGCTTTTACTTTAATTGATTATTTCTTTCATCTTCTAATCTGATTTTTATTTAGGCCTTTTCATGTAGGCCTCTGTTCTACTAATATTTTATGTTTCTGAAATACTGTTTGAATTTGAACAAAGTAATATATAAATATATATATGATTCAATTTCATGATAGATCATTTTATTTCCTTACTGCAGAGAAGGGTAGGAAAGGGAGAGCTGGAAGGAAAAGAAAAAACTCTCTTCATGGAAACCCAAGCCACTTATTTATTTTCATTTTGGCATTTAAAAAGAAAACACACAGTAGCTACATATGACAATGAGGTTTTTCATTTTTAAGAGAGTAGAGTTTTCTAGTCTACATCAGAAAATCTTATTCTCATGTCTGCTTTTCCTGTAAACATTTAATCTTGAGAGAACCACTTAATGTTTTAAGGCTTCAATTTCCATAACTTTAAAATAAGAGGACCATAAGGTTTCTAAAGTCTTTGCAATTCTAAAATTAAGAATTTTGGTTTCAGTTTGATATTATTATTATTATTATTATTATTATTATTATTATTTACCAGTTCCCGAGAGTATATAAAAGACTCAAATTCTGTTGCTAGGTCCCAGGAGGGAGCTCACATTTTCCAAAAGAGATAAGTGAGATATACATATATATGTAGAATATCTTTTGTGTATGTGCATCTTTAAGTATGAAAGTCAACCAGGGGCATGGCTCACTTACATTCATTCTGCTATTTATTTTTATGTCCAGTTGGAAAATATTAAGGTTTATGGAAAATTACAAATATAATTCTTTTGTAAGAAAATTTATATACAGTCATTTGCTAAGACCATGATTGTTGATTGGTCATTTGGTTAGAAATGATGAGAAAGGTTGCTTGGAATTGAATGAGAAACAAATGATAAGATGCTTGAAACTGAGATAATAACTCTGAAGTAGCACAAAGAACTCTGAATGTGCAGTCATTTTCCACAGAGTTATAAAATTACTACCTTTGCTAGGTTATTTAATGACCTTTTATTCTTACTTGCATACACAGAAGCATCATAGGAAAATTGCTTCATGGATAGTGCCATAAATATTTCTTTTATTTGATCTTGCATTTTTCATTTTTCAAATTAGCCTCCCTTTACTTCTATTTCATTAAACTCATTAATTATAAAGAACCAAACTAACTCACAAGAAACTTGGAACATAATATATAAAGAGAAAAATAGATACCACTATACCTCATCAGTTGGTAAATGGTCAATAATTTAATTCATTTTGCCTCAATGTTTTTATTCTACAAATATCTTTTTCTAAAATTGACATTCCTTGATATATAGTTTTGAATATTTTTTACCTTAAATTTCATCATATTTTATCATATTAAATTTCATCATTTTCCCTTATCTGATAAGGCTTATCACAATGTCATAAAACATGTATGATAACTGTATAGTATTATAATTTACAAATTTAGTATAATATATGTGCTCGTTCTTCCATTTTTTGAATAAATAAATTGTTTCACATTTGGCTTTTTGACCAATGATCCAGTGATTTGCATAAGAATTAATTTTCCTCTATGTACCAGGTACACTAACAATGCACTCTATAAAAATCAAACCATGTGGCCCTCTCTGTACATACACCTCTTTACAGTAGTATTGAGTACCAGACAAAGGAATAACCGACTTGCAGGCTGGACACTGAAGTTTCTGGCAAGAAACTTTTTATTGAGAAGGTGTAATCCAGGCATTCAAAGAAAGTCGGTATTTCCTTGTGATGTCAGAAACCAAATTATAAAAATAAAGTAACAGAGGTAACAGTTATAGTAAAAAAAATAAAAGTAGAGCAACAATAGAACCACTAAAAGAAAGTGACAAGGTAATAACCAATGGGCACATACTTCCAAAGTGGGACCTGATGATGATCTTGGTGAAACTTCAACACATCTTCACTAGAATGATTTCCTTCATTCTAAATTAAAAGTTGAGACCTGCCTGAGAAAGTCTTTGACTTCTTCACTACCCTTGCAGTTTTGCAACAAGCTCTTAATATCTGAATGTAAACTTACATTTGTTCCTTACAAACTAAAAGATCCGATGTCGTACAAACTGATAAAATAAATGTTGAGTACCTGAGTATGTACTTGCCACATACGTGGTTATATCCTTCAGATGAGTCTGGAAATATGATATATTGATCAGTTTATTCCAAAACTCTTGATCAGTGTATTTTAAGGCTCTTGCAAAGTGCTAAACTGCTCTCCAGAAATAATTTACTAATGCTTTTGCCTCTAGTTGTGTATGAAGTGGCAATTTCATCCTCATTATATAATGTTATTCTGCTTCTTTGATGACAAAGGATACTAATCCTTTTTCATGTTTATTAGTTACTTGCATTTATTTTGGTGTGAAATAAGATTTGGTAGTCCAGACTCAATTATTACTTATTCCTAACTAATGATAAAATTATTTCCCTCTGACAGAATCAACAAGATTATATTTGAAACTTAAAATGTTTGTTCTTGAAGATTGCCATATATATGGTAGAATTATTTTCTCCCTTTTCCTTTATCTGAATAGTTTTGGGGATAGAGAAAAGCATGAAAAAGTCTGTTATCATGGGTTTGATCCCCAAGTGAACTAATTAGTGTCTTTATGTTCTATGGCCACTTAATGCACTTATTTTCAGGTCAGTTCATTATAACAGTACCAAGGGAGGGAGGGAGGGTGATTTAATGCAAATCCTCCTTCACAGATAAAAGAGAAGAAGCAGAGCATTCCTAGTTGGTACAAAGGTGAGAGTCCTTGAGCCTTGCTTGGTTTCCTCTTCTTTTTCCTCCATAGTTTCATCTATTGTGCTTCTATAAAATCTCTAGTTTCCATGGAACATAATATTAAAACTTGTACAGAGTCACAATATTTATGAAAGATACAATCACTTTATAGGTAGGATGAGATATTTGAGGCCCCAAAATATAAGAAAAAGTAGTAACAACTATTCAACTTTCACTATATCATTACTGCTTTGATCACATGCAATAAAATATAAAAAAGATTTTTACAAACTAAAAGAAAGAGCCACTTTTATAAAAGATATTCAGATCAAAAAAAGTAAAAGTAATATTCATAATGATTTTCTCTTCTGGTGAAGTCTGAGTACAAAGGCAAAATACCATAATAATAAACATTCGTTATCTGAAAAGCTTAATATAATATGAAATACAGTCATTTTCAGATTAAACTATACTTACTCATTCTGTGCTTGTTCACACTATAAGAAAGAAGAGCAAACATTCTCAAAAGAATGCCAATTTTCTCTGTCACTAAAATGCAACTTTATTGACTAAGTAATTTATTTAGATTGATAGAATGAAAATTGTCTACCGGTGTCCAATAAACAAAATAACTTCCACCATTAAGAGAACATAGATTTTGAATAGAATGTGATAAATGACTGCTTTTAGTAAGCTTGTCACCCCTAGGCAAAATGATATAGGATTGTGTATTCCACGACTCCCTATTCCCTTCTGTTTCTGACTCTCCTTTCCTCAAGCTCCTCCCCATTTCCATTCTGCTTGGTTTCTTGATCCTGTGCCATGGTGTGCAATCAGGCTCACCATCCAGGAACAAGACCACAAGGTACAGTCCTTCCTAACCACCACACATGTGTTGAAAACATTTTCCTTTGCCTCCTTTTCTTGGGAATATAGGAAATAGTATTTAGCTAGCCAATCCCAAAATTGAAATTATCCCCAAATAAAATTTATTATAAAATTATTATATCAACTTTTATGGTTTAAATCTAAACATTTCCCAGAACTTTCACATGTGTACAATGAGACTGGATCATAGAAGTGCTATACTCATTGATGGGTTAATCTATTAATGAGTTCATATTTAAATGTTCTGCTAGAGTTGGGGCCTGGTCAGAAGAGGCAAGGTATTTCATGGGAGTATATTTCCCTCTCTAACCCCACTCATTGCCCTTTGCTTCCTGGTCACCACTGTTTGAGCACCATTTACTCTTTCCATGCTTCTCTGCCATTCTGTTTCTGTCTTGAAGCCTGCCAACCATGGCCTGAAACCATGAGCCAAAATAAACCTCTCTTCCTTTAAATTGTTACTATTGGGTATTGAGGCTAGGAAAGAGAACATGACTAAGACAGCATCTCATCAAGATATTTTCTTTCTTTATTCAATAATCACTTATTTAGCCCTTTCATGTTCTAAATATTATTGAAGTAGTGATTACCATGACAATAGTCTTGGTTCTCTAGAGTACACATTCAAATGGAGAATGTAGAAAAGTGGACAGGTTTTCCTATGGAACAAGAAGTTTCATTTTGACAAAGTTTACATATCATAGAAACATTTTAGGGAAAATGATATAGAATTTGAAGAACAGTAAAATCACATTATAAAAACTGATATCTAAGAGAGCAAGTTAAAGTATAATGCCAAAGAGTTCAAAAGTCAAGCCAAAGGCATGCTGCAGCTCCCAGCACAGAGGAGGCTTCCAGGTAGGCATGCCATGGCTCCCAGCCCAGAGGAGACCTCCAGGTCAGCGCACCATGGGTCCCAGGCAGGAGGAGGCTTCTGGGTAGGCATGCCATGGCTCCCAAGACATAGCAGGCCTCTGGATTGGCATGCTGTGGCTCCCAGACCAGAGGAGACTTTCAGGTCACTGTGCCGTGGCTCACAGCCCAGAGGAGACTTCTGGGTCAGCACATCATGGCTCCCAGTGTAGAGGAGGCTTCTGAGTATGCATGCTGTGGATTGCAGCACAGAGGAGTGTTCTGGGTAGGCAAGCCAAGGCTCTGAGCACAGAGCAGGCCTCCTGGTTAGTGTGGCATGGCTCTCAGCCCAAAGGAGACTTATGGGTTGTCAAGCCATGGCTCCCAGCACAGAGAAGACTTCCAGGTCCATGTGCCATGACTCCCAGTGTAGAGGAGGCTTCCAGGTAGGCGTGCTACAGCTGCCAGTATAGAGGAGTCTTCTGGGTACCATGCTGCAGCTCCCATCACAAAGCAGAGGAGGTGAGCTGCTGTGGGCACCAGGCATAACTCCCCCCCACACCCTGCGTCAAAATGAGAAGACAGGTAAACAAGCCTCAGAACCAGACTTCCAGATCACCTACACCAAAGGGAAATGAGATGGAACACTCTGATACTCAACCACCTGGACTCCCTGAACTAGCAATGAAAGAGGATCTGGAAAAAATGAAATCAGAAATAATTTCTCACATGACAGAAAATATTGTGCCCATAGTGCAAGACATGATTAATAAATCTAGAGAGGATACAGATTAAAAAAATAGAGGAGCTGAGGAACATGATGGAATGCCAACATAGGAAACAGACTGAATCCATAAAACAGATGCAAACAGATTTACAGGAGATTAAAAACTCCACTGAAAGTCTATGCAGCAGAATGAGCTAATGTGAAGAGAGAATTTCAGATATAGAAGATAAGATTGTACTTGGTGACCAGAAAAAGAAAAAATTATTTAAAATTTTAAGAGCCCACAAGATATCAATCCAGCAATTGCTAGATGATGCAAAGAAAAATAACATAAGACTGATTGGAGTCAATGAAGAAACAGGAGAGAGTGCAGATAACATAAAAAAAAAACTGTTTACAGAAGTGATGGCAGAAAACTTCCCAAGCAGGGGAAAAGAATTTGACATAAACATAAGTGAAGCATATAGGACCCCAAATAGCCTTGATCAAAAAAAAAACTACACATAGGCATATAATTGTTAAGATTCCAGAAACCCAACAGAAGAACAAAATTCTACAAGTAGTTAGAGAAAAGAAACAAATCACATACAAAGGAAAGCCTATCAGAATCACAGCACACTTCCCAGTGCAAACCCTCAAGGCAAGAAGATCTTGGAGTGATGTGTTTCAAGCCTTAAAGAAAACAACCTCCAACCAAGACTGATGTACCCTGAAAAACTATCCTTCAAATTTGATGCAGAAATAAGATACTTTCATGATAAAGAGCACTTTAGCAACTTTATGAATACCAAACCAACACTCCAAAAAATTTTAGACGAAATCCTAGGAAAAGACAATGAGGATCACAACCCCAGGAAGCACAGCAGAATGAACCCATCTGGCATGACAAGAAATTAAATGGAAAGGGGGAGAACCCAACAAAAAGAAAAAGTCATGAAAATGATAACTCAATAAGTATCAGTTATAACCATCAATGTTAATGGTCTCAACTCACCAATCAAAAGAAAGAGAATGGCAGAATGGGTCAAGCAAGATCCAACAATATGCTGCATATAAGAAACACACTTAATTCAAAAGGAAACTCATAGATTGAAAGTTAAAGGGTGGAAAACAATACTCCATGTGACAGGAACCTGAAAAAAAGCAGGAGTAGCTATCCTCTTTGCAGATCAAGTAGATTTCAA
>NW_004624855.1:5906271-5928110 GCF_000247695.1 Heterocephalus glaber | reverse complement strand
TGAATTCTACAAGACATTTAGAGAGGAACTACTGCCACTACTGTTTAAACTCTTCAATGAAATTGAAAGGGAAGCAATATCCCGAAATCATTCCTGGAAGCAAATATCACCCTGATCCAAAAAGCAGAGAAAGACCCAACTGAAAAAAGAGAACTATAGGCTAATCTCACTAATGAACATACATGCAAAAATCCTTAATAAGATACTGTCAAACAGAATACAGAAGATCATCAAGATCATACACCCTGACCAAGTGGGATTCATCCCAGGGATGCAGAGATGGTTTAACATATCCAAATCAATAAATGTAATATACTATATTAATAGAGCCAGGGACAAAAACCATATGATGATCTCAATAGATGCAGCAAAATCATTTGACAGAAACCAACACTCATTTATGGTAAAAATGCTACAAAACATCGGAATAGACAGTCTCTATCTCAATCTGATAAAAGCCATCTGTGAAAAATCAATAGCCTGTATCATACTAAATAGTCAAAAACTGAAATCCTTCACACTAAAATCAGGAACAAGACAAGGATGTCCACTGTCACCACTCTTGTTCAATATAGTTTTGGAAACATTAGTCATGGCAATTAGACAAGAGAAAGAAATAAAAGGAATAAAGATAGGTAATGAAGAATTCAAATTGCCACTATTTGCAGATGACATGATACTCTACATAGAAGACCCCAAGAACTCCACCAAAAGTCTTCTAGACTTAATAATCAAATTCAGTAAAGTAGCTGGATACGAGGTCAACACACAAAATTCAATAGCTTTCCTCTACACCAATGACAGACTCACTGAGAGAGAAATAGGAGAAACAATTCCTTTCACAATAGCATCCAAAAAACTGAAATACCTAGGAGTCAACCTAACAAAAGAAATCAAATACCTCTTCTCTGAAAACTATAACACTTTGAAAAAAGATATTGAAGGAGATATCAGAAAATGGAAAGACAACCCTTGTTCCTGGGTAGGAAGGATCAACATAGTGAAAACGGCTATACTTCCAAAATTGCTATATAGATTCAATGCAATCCCAATTAAAATCCCAGCAGCATACTTCATAGACCTTGAGAAAACAATCCAAAAATTCATTTGGATCAAGAAGAGACCCAGAATAGCAAAAGCAATTCTAGGTAACAGAGAAATGGCAGGGGGTATTACAACCCCCTACTTGAAACTATACTACAAAGCTACTGTAATAAAAACAGCATGATACTGGCAAAGAAGCAGACCTGAAGACCAGTGGAAGAGATTAGAAGATGCAGGAACAACTCCAGACACACTCAGCCACCTCATGTTTGACAAAGGAACCAAACACCCTTGCTGGAGGAAAAATAGTCTCTTTAATAAAAAATGCTGAGAAATTGGGTTTCAACTTGACAAAGACTAAAACTAGACCTATATCTCTCACCATGCACTAAACTAAAATCAAAATGGATTGAAGATCTAAATATAAAAACAGAAATGCTGAACCGGCTGGAACAGAGGTTAGGTAGAACTCTTGAAGACATTGGGGTAGGAAAAGACTTTATGAACAAAACCTCAGTTGCCCATAAACTAGCACAAACAATCAACAAGTGGGATCTCTTTTTACTAAAAAGCTTCTGCACAGCAAAAGAAACCACCAGCAGTGTGAAGAGGCAACCCACAATGTGGGAAAAATTTTTCACTAGCCGTCCTTCAGACAAAGGTCTACTATCTCGAATCTATAAAGAACTTAAAAAAATCAGACGTCCCCAATTTAAAAACCCAATCCAAAATTGGGCATTGAAATGAACAGACATTTCTCAGACAAAGAAGTAGACATGGCAAATAAACATGAAAAAATGTTCAACATCATTGGTCATTCGAGAGATGCAAATGAAAACAACACTGAGATTCCACCTCACTCCAGCAAGAATGGCTGCTGTCATGAAATCAACCAATAACAAATGCTGGTGGGGCTGTGGGGAAAGAGGAACACTGCTCCACTGCTGGTGGGAGTGTAGACTGGTGCAACCACTGTGGGTGGAAATCAGTATAGAGATACCTCAAAGAGCTAGGACTGGAAGTCCCATTTGACCCAGCTATTCCCCTGCTGTGTATTTTCCCTAAAGAATTAAAAGAATCATACCACAGTGATATATGTGCACCCATGTTCATAGCAGCACAGTTTGCAATAGCTAAAACTTGGAAACAGCCCAAAAGCCCATCAACTGGAGACTGGATAAAGAAATTTTTTTTTTTATAAAATGGAGTACTACTCAGCCATCAAAAACGAGAAATTAGAGACATTTATAGCTAAATGAATGCACATTGAGGTGGTACTCTTAAGTGAAATAAACAAGACACACGTGTAAATACTGAATAGTTTCTCTAGTGTGAGAAACTGAAAGTGTAAATAAGGATGAAAAAGTGTAATATATAATGTGAAACAGGAAGAAAAGGGACAAAGGGGAGGGGGGAATGAGAGGGGTAGGGGAAAGGAAAGAAGGGAATGAAATTAATATGAGAAAATGAAAACATGGAAACAAAGTCTTTGTAAATAGGGAGGTATGGAGGGGTTGAAGGGAGGGCAGGGGAAGGGGGAAAAAATAAGAACCACGAGAGTATGTAAAGGTGCAAATTTCCAATGATGAATGTCATTATATTGTACACCTAAAATGTACCAATAAAAGGATATACCAGAAAAAGAAAGTCAAGCCAAGCCACCTGAGTTCAAATCTAAGCCAGCCTGCCACCTACCCATCATGGGACCTGTAGCTAATGACTTGGTGTTTTTAAGTCTCTTTACACTTCTGTAAAAAAAAGGTAATAGCAGAGCTAAACACACAGAGCTAGCATACATTCTCATGACGTATGGCATTCTGCAGGTGTATTACTCTGCAATAGTCTTTGTTCGAAGCGTACAATTAAGAAGTTAGACTATGAATTAGGCTTAATTAAGAGAAGGTAGGTGAGAGAAAGGTGGAGAAGAACACAAGGATAATTCAATGATAAAAAAATGTTTAGACTGTCATGGCAGTAGGGTCAGTACTGACAGTCACATTTTGTTTAGCTTTTTACCAATCCGAATATGTAAATTCCAGGCCCATAGCTGTAGAAATCACACTAGGGCTGCCTCAATTGGTCCCTAGTGTCACAGGTCAGGCCATTCCCAGGAGTCTTGTTCTCCAGGGCTCTGGTGGGCTCTGCTTTCACTCACTGTTGTTAGAATTCTCAGAGCCCAGGACTCAAAGAGGCTTCAAGTGAAGGAGAACTTCAGCAAATGCTTTATCTCTTATTCCTTCTTTTCCCATTTTGCTTACAGTTAGGCATATCCTAAAGGTATGTGAACTTCCTTTTACAGAGCATTTACTGTGTGTCATAGAGCAAGGTCCCTTGATATAAACAAGGAATGACTAATTTATTTATTTGAAGGAAACTTTTGACAGTTACTTGAAACTTGATTGCAAATGCTATCGACTTGTGATTATTTTTCTTTTTCTTTCTAGGAATAAAATTCATCCTAACATTTTTTTGAATTAAATACCAAAATAACAAAGAAATTTCCTGCCTATTAGAAAGGATAGGCTTTTATTCTCCTCATTCTGTCTCCTTATCAGGCAATCTTCCCAGGATGCCTTGATAATTTAATACAAAAATAAGCAAAAACATTAACATGTATATAAATATTAGACATGGGTAAAAAGATGATGGTTAGGGTAGTTATAGATTACTCCCATCACTTAAGGCATAGCTTCAGTTTCTATTTTCTTTTTACAAAAGAAACATTTCTCAGCTGACAGAATTGAGCCTCCCATATATATCATTCATAACGTGTATGATGATGCATGGATAGGTAATTTAGATAGAGAGAGAGACCTCTAGTTATTTATCAAATAAATGGGCACAGATTTGGCCCAGCAAACAATAGTGTATTTATTTTTTTAACAATAATATTCCAAAAGTAGTGTTTTTATGCGTCTTATAATCAAATGTTCATTTTCTTCAAAATGATTAGACTTTACTAAGTTTGTTCAAATACCTACAATAAAGATTTGATTCTGCTGGGGCCAAACTCCTCAAGTGGAACAAGCTTGTTGGAACTCTATTATATTATATTTTTATATTTATATAGTTTGGTTTGGGTATTTCAAATATTCAAATAACTTGTTGCTGCAAAATGTATATATTTGAATTTATTCATATTGAATATTTTTCTAGAGGGCAAATTATCATTTTGCTCTTTATTTGACTGCAGAGGACATATACATAAGTGCCATATAAAAATGCTTCATTGTCAAGTTTCCTACTGGCATAGGCTATAGGAACCATCAAAGCTCAGTTTAGAACCTCTGCTCCACTCCCTTCAAAAGGGCTATTTCCGAAATTGTACAATCACATCAGCATTTTTCTTATTATATGTTACTCCCATCACTCAGATCCCAGGCTTAGTTTCTATTTTATTTTTACCCAAAGAAACATTTCTTAGCTGATAGAATTGAGCCTCCCATGTAGTGTCCATTTCTCTGAATCCCTAGTTTCTGTATTTGTCATTTTCCCATCACTGCGATAAAATAACTCATACCCACAACTTAAGGAGGAGAGGTTTATTTGGCTTATGGTTTCAGAGAATTCAGTCCATGGTTGGCCGGTTCCATTGCAAATCTCAGAAAGAGCATAGCGTAAGAAAGCTGCTCAATTCATGGTAGCTAGGAAATAAAGAAAGAAGGGTGGAGCCAGAGACAAGAGTACACCCTTCCAAGTCATGTCCCCCAGAAACCAACTTCTTCCACCCAGGCCCACCTCCTACTAGCACATTCAGCTATGAACTCTCCAATGGATTAGTCTACCAATGAGTATGAAGCCTCTATGGTCCAGTCACCTTCCACAATCCCCACCTCTGAACACGTGAGGCTTTTAGGAAACATTTTAAATCTAAGCCATGACAGTTTCTCCAAATTTTAGAGCTAGGAAAAATTAAGAACTTAACAAAATTCCTGACCTAAAAAGCTATTCATGAAATGATTATTTCATGACTATTAATTAAATCATATTACCCATTTTCCTCATTTCATAAGACCAGATAGGTTAACTAATTTACTAAAGCTCAGTTAGGCAGAGATGGATTTTGAAAATCCAATTTCCTGATTCTTAAGGCATATTTGTTTCAGCCTAGCTATGACTCATTTTACTCCTCAACAATCTTTGACTTATTATTTTGTCAGTTTATCAAATATCTTAAAGGAATGTTGCCAGATTTTTAATTTAATTTGCTACTCTTAATAGCCTATAATTTTCCAGAGGGTAAAGCTATGTCTTTATATTTTATTGTAAATGTTTATCACTGTTGTATGTGTGGCTTATGTATGAGCATCAGTTGAATTTACGGTAGTGACTATTTGATAACAGCTCTCCCAGAGACTTCAGTTATAGAAGAGTCCCAAAATATCTTCCTCAGGAGTCACTTCTCAAAGGGATTTGTATCACTTCTCAAGGGGATTGAAAAGAGAGAAAATTACTGACACTGACATACAGGCATAAAAATAAGGAAAATATATTTACAAAGCTTGCATTATCCAAGACTGGAAAGTTAGCAAATATTATAAGAACAATGTTGGTAAGTGAAAATAGCAGATACTACATTTAATTTGGCCATGAAAAATATAAAACTGTGATAGTATGTTCATGCTACCTGCTTATTAGACTTGTTAATACCTAATTCAATGTCTAGGTTCCTCTTCAATGTTCCCTATATTTTATCACATAATACATTCGTTTTAATAACGATAGTGTTATTAAATCCCTACCATTATAGCTAAATATTTCCTTGAGCCAAAATAGTGTCCTTCAAGGAAAGATCACTAACAGCTCCAGAATTTTCAGTTTTCTTGACATTAGTATATCATTCACAGAAAACTAAAGGCCAATACCAAGGATGCTGTGAGGCCTGATCTCATCTGGAGTTCAGTCTTCAGACCAGGCAAAGGAAGACAGTAAGACAATATGAGATGGAGCCCAACTCTTCTTTTTCCTTTTTCTCAAGAATCAAAACTATAGCATGCCAAAAGGCTAAAAAAAAAAAAAAAAAAAAAAAAAGCCAAACCAAGTCTTGGAAAGTACTGAAATTAAAAGGAGCATTTTTCTCTGCCCCTGGGCATGAAGAATGCATTCCTGCCTGCAACAGCACACTGATGACTTCCTACTAGGGAATATTTGACAATTTGAGGATAATTCTAGGTTGAGAATCCAGTGTCTTTCCCAGGAAGAGAGATATTAAACTTCCAGCTGTATTTTTGGACACTGCACAGGCCTTGAGTGAAAACACTTTCTTCAGGGACTATAAACACCATGCTGGTCTAGCACTCAAGTCATTTGACACATTGTGAAGTAGTACACAGCATGACAAGATCCTAAAACTAAGCTAGTCTTTTGACATCTGTGCTCTAGGAAACTGAGTAAACCCATGGTTAACTGAATTTTACTAATTTATAATTCAGCCCTAACCCAGTTTAGAGTCAGATTAAGGTGATAAGACTCCAACTCTAACAGCTTAGGAAAAAAAAGAAAATCCTCCACGTGGAAGATCTTATTATCTGGAACATTTAAAACACACTATTTGGGCTCTAGGCATTTGAATGCCCTCTAGGCTTTCAAAAATACAAGAATGTATGGAAAATAGCACAGATAATATTATATATTAAAAACCTATCTACCACATGTTGCAATCATTGTAGTTAACAAACAAGGAATTTTTTAAAAATATAATTAATTTGTTTAAGAAAATAGAGAGGGCTGGGGACTTAGCTCAGTGGTTCTGCCGCCTGCCTCACAAGAGGAAGGTCCCGAGTTCGATCCTTGATACCAAAAAAATAAAAAATAAAGAGAAAAAGAAAAAGAAAATAGAGAAATTATGGAAAAATAGACAAATTGAATTGTAAAATCTCAATTACAATTATAATCTATTAATAAAATCAAATGGGCATGGTAGAATTGAACAATATCATATCAGAAATGAGAATCTCTAACAATAGATCAGATACAACTAATCTCAACAAGTTTAAAGAAAATCAAATCATTGAGCCTAAACACATCACAATCAAATTGCTAAGAACTAAATAAAATCTAAAGTGAAACCAGGGTAAAAATATCCATTCCTTTAAGCGGAGTAACAGTTTACTTCTAATAGAAATACTAATATCCAGGAGATAATAAAACATTTTAAATATTCACCTTTACATTTGATTCTTCAAGTTACCAAGATATATACTTCCCCACAGATCCATACCTTCCTACATATACTTACTTGCCTGTGTGATGCCAGTGCTAGGAGATTGCAAAGTGCAAACGATATCAGCTCTGCTCGGTGACTTCCTTTTAAGATATTCAAATAGGGAGCCCTAAATGATGATCACCAGGTTAGAGAAAGAAGTTTGTTCTGTTCTTTGTGGCTGCTGTTACTATCAGCATTACTCTACCAAAGGATCTCTTCCTAGAAGTAGCAGTACATTCCACCCGCCAGCTTCTTCAGCTTTTACATGATCACCTTTATCTGCTCTCTCAGTGAGGGATAGCTCACCCTCTTTAGGGGTCTGGGTATCAGCTTTGAAGCAGAACTTCATCAAGCTTCTCAGTGCTAACAACACCAATCTCTCAGCAAATTCCTGCTACAAATACACAAACACGCACATATGTTAATGTGAATGTCCTTACTTTATTCAGAAACAATTTTTTTGTGACAATAATTTTTTCAAATTGGATATCTGGTCCCAATAAAGCAGAATGATGCTTTTTCCTTAGTTTTGATTGGTGTGTCTTTTTCAAGCAAGTAAACAAAAATCTACTAACATGTTTCTTTTTTAATGTGTAGTCATAATTAAAACTGTCAATAATATAAAAATTAAAGAAATGTAAATTTGTCTGATTAGGAAACAAAATTCAAGACACAAATCGTAATAAATGGTGATCATCTTTAGCAAACAGAACTGTGTATAGTATTTTTCATGTATTCTTATTTTTGTAAATGATACAATCATAAAACAATGACACCATTTTAATTACCTAGTTAAGATGAAATCAATTAATATTCAAGTATCTTTAAAATCTAATGGATTTCATATCTAGTAGATTCCTATCTTCTTCCTCTATCTTGGCTTCTTTTCTAGGAAACAAATCCCAATTTGATTTTTCAAATAAAAACCCAATAAAATGTGATACCTGTGCACCAGCATGTCTATACTGATAGTATATAGCCCATGTCCATCTGGTCAATTAATAATTTAATATCACTGCTTTTTGTAAAGTTGAGCCTTTGTTCCTCTTGTTTCTCCGATTGGTAAAAAGCACAGATGGTAGAATATTTTTGCCTAATGACTAAAATTTGATGTTAGGTTTTGCTAATAAAATAACTTCTTTATTAATTGTGGCTATAATATATTATTAATAGTATCATGGAAAGTTTCTATTATTATCTTATTAATGCAGTACTAACTACAATACAAATTGTAAGTAGGGAGAGAGTGACTCCCAGGAGGAGACATAGAACAGAGTATGCTAGCTATATGTCAGAGATGTTTTGCTATTTCTCCTACATTAATTTTTGTCCTCTTGCCACATTAAACTGCTTTTTAGAAAAACATCCCACACATGAAGACATTTATGACTATTAACACCTAATTCAATCTTTTTCTCCAGAACACAAAATTCATTTCCTAGGAATTTAGAAATTTGTTTGTATATTACTTCTATTGGCCTTCTATCATATCCTATTTTAAACCTGATACAGTAATTTATGATTATTCATAACAAATCTTTTAAGTAATGATTCTTAGACCTTTGATGTCAACTTTCCATTATGTTTTGCTGTTCCCTCTCCACGCTGTTGTCTGGGTATAAGAGGACAAGTTCACATGGCCTCAAGAGGTTGGAATAAAGGAGTAAGCTGCTTCAGGTGCATAAGTTGGTGACCTTTGAGGAGTGATTATTTCCATTTCTGTGCATTCTTCCAGTGTGGTCAGGCATGCGTGGAAGATAGTAAAACTCATTTTATGGTCTCTAGTCGGGCTCTTATGTATGCTGGTGCTATAAATTTCTGCCTTTTCTTCTGTTCTAAAACAGCCTATCCCTATCTCTGCTTTGGGACCTTGGCATTATCTCACCTTCATCATAGCTTTTCCCACAACAAGCAACACCCATTACCCACACACAAACTGACAGACACCTTGGGTTTTCCAATGGATACTATTGGTTCTTTGCAATTCCATCCTATGCTCTCTACTCTGTTGGATGCCCAGTAGGGGATAGTCTTCTTTGCATGATCATTTTCTTGCAGAGCTGAAACTGGAAAAAGACCAGGACCCTCCACAGGTTGGATATATCACATACATCCTCATTCCAGGTAGAAGGTAACAGCTACATGTTTTATCATTTAGTATCTTCCGATGACCTGTTATTTATCCCTCTATCCCCAGTGTGCGAGGGTTCAATGCATTTCATTTACTTTGTCTTTCTTCTTAACTTCTGTTTTATATACAATAAAAGAAAATAATAGAGTCCAAATTGGAGTTTGATGTGCTAAATGACATTTTATTACCAAATCCTACATGGAACATTGGAAAATGAAGACTAAATATTTGTTTCCATTCATCCTGTCATTTTCTGAATCTTATTCCTGAGGAGTAAGGCTGGGGGCCGCCTTGATCTGATTGTAAACATGCCTAATTTTGTTTTCTGCAAAAAGAAAATGAGAAAAGTACATTAGTATTTTGTTAAAATATCTCTCACAGACACATATCTCTTTCTGAGATAATTACACAGAATAAGTTTGCAGGAAGTTCCCATTTGGAGGGCAAAGCAAAGTGATAACCATTTCCAATGTCTCCAAAACCATCTTCCATAATTAGTTTCATAGGTGAAGTATAGTAATATGAAAGCTATATTATATTAGGTAAGCTTAAATTATGTTCCGGCTTTCACATTACAATTCTCTCATATTCCCATACCTAAATGGCAACTGCTTAAAACTTTCTTCTGGCAACCAGAAAATCAAAGTTAAATTAAGAGGCAAATAATAATTATTTTTGTGTTATGATTGTCTACTTACAGAAGGTAAAGTTATGCTATTGATTGATTAGTAAATAAATAATCAGGCAATTTACTTGTATTTTTAATGAAAATGCTGATAGAAATGTGTGTGTGTGTGTGTGTGTGGGTGGCTGTGTTTGTGTGTAAAGAGACAGGCCAGTGAGGCAGGATAGCTTTTTATTTCCACACTTTTTACTCTCTACTTCTATGGCTTCTCTTTTCTTATTCTGCCCAGATCAGTTCATCTAGTCTTTGTTCCTGAACTAGCTTTCACATTTGCTCTCCTGGGAGTTTTCCTCTCAGCTTCATAACAACACAATAAACTTGTAAAATAAGGGGGAAAAACCTGTACCAAGCTTCAGCAACTAGTTGTTCCAGAAAAGGCGTCTAAAATTGTACGATATGACACTAGGTATAATGAAGTCCCAGAAGCCAATAGAAGGTTATACATAACATACTCATAACCTCTCCTCTTAGGTGTGAGTTATCTCTGAAGTGTTGAAAAACTCCAGGGTAGATTGAGTGTGTTACACATGGGCTTAGCCTTCAAGACGTTAATGAATTCTCAAGTGGCATAAAATACCTTCAGTTTGCATTTGCTGAACTGCAGGGCAAAGATGATAGCATTTGTCCATCAATGGTTTTCTAAGGTGGTTACTCAAAGTGCAGTGGAGGTATCTACTGCCCATGAGTCTTTAAGGCAAACAACTGACAGATATCTGAATGTCTCAGTCCTAATAAACTCTGGGAAAGTGCTTTAAACAAAGTTAACACACAAAAAGTAGTCTTAGAAGTGCTTTCTCAATGTTTTCTTGGGAAAATATACAGGCCTTTGAAGGGGTGGTCCAAGAGTTGAAATGTGATGAATATACAGTTTTGTAGTGCTACTCATTATTACAGGGCAGTCTGATGTTATCTGTAAGTTTGTATACCTTGAAGCTGAGCCAAATATGTAGCCAAACTAGTTAAAACTTGATATTGATAGCAACTATAGAAGTTCTGTCTCTGTCCTCTTAGGTGTTTTAGCTATATATGTGCCTCAAAGACACTGAATTAAGACTCAGCCATAGTCCAAGCTAGAAGGAATAAAAAAGTTAACATTTTAGCTACTCAAACTGTCCATGCTGTGTCCCCCTGGTTTAGGAATACATTTTGATAAAATTTGCTGGCATACATATTTACAGGCTTAAGATCAGACAGACTTGGGTACATTCCTACTCAGCAGTTTATTAAATGAAAACTTCCAAGTTCAGCTTTCCTATCTTAAAAATGAGAAACTGATTATCCACTTTTAGACAACAATGTGAGTATGCAAGCAATCATATAAAAATGTACCTAGCTAGCACATTGCTTACCTTCAGTAAAAGAGATATTATTTTAATTGTTTTCCTCTTTTAGAATTAAACAACAGAAGCCACTAGATTTATTTTGTAGTTTAAAAATAATTAACTACTATACTCTGTCACTCTTGATGTGAAGAGCATGCAACATAAAAAAAATAAACTGTCTAAGCATATAAATAACAACAGTCTTATTGTGCATGAGACTCATTTCTTCTTATTTTAAGAGATCCATTCATTCAAATCCAAATTAGTTCACATCTATTTGCTGAGGATGTTTAGACCAATGTAGTTTTGGAACCAAAAGGCTTTTGAAGTGAGTCCAAAGGCATATTTCTCACAGGTTAAAATCCCAAGGGGAAATGCAACCAAAAACTTTGCTCAGCTCAATTTAGAGTTAAAATGAGATTGGCATGGGAGGCAGTGCAGCTTGGAACATTCACATACATTGCAGGATGCATCTTTAATGCAAAGAAGGGCTCACTGGGAGCATAAGGCATGAAAGTTTGAAATACCAGAACTGATGTTGGAAGCAAAGCTTCCCCATGAAAGTAGAGCTGATTTACTTTTGTAGAATGATGCCCAGGGAAGAGGATATCCCAATTTGCCCTTGAACCACAAAGCATGTTGATTGCCTGCACATCAGTGCTAGCCTTAAATTCATTATCAGTTACATTTTGGACTACCTTAGAAAGAACTTATGACAGATTGAAACAATTGGATCCATCATTGTTTCATTAAACCAATATTAATTAAATGTTTCCACCTTTTATTGGGACTTGTTAGATACTGATTAGCCATGACATATCATTATTTTCAGCAGAACATGGTCAACATCCAGCAAAGAGCACTGAGATGTAATCAGGCACCAATGTATGCTGGAATTAATAATTATACTAAATTGGGCATAATGAATAATTTATGGTGTAAATTCTTATGTAATTTGCTATGGTAACCCACAAGAAGAGATCTGCTGTATTTTAACAAAGCATGAGTTTCCAGGAATAAAGTAAGACAACCCACTTTAGGAGGAAAACACTTGGAGATGGGAAAACTGCAATCAGCTAAAAACAGGAAATGGTATCATCATTGTCATCATTAATCAACATGTATTATTTATCCAGTAGTGCAAAGAATTGAATCAAAGCTTTAAGTACATCTCCTTTCTCTTCAAATGTTAACAGACAAAATAGGATCCTCTTTATTATAGAAGGTACTGAAAAATGTGTTGCTTTGGGCTAGTTTGTTCATTGTTTTCTGAACAAATGAAAATATATTTAATGTAATTTTTATTCTATCTTATCTTAATAGAAAGAACTAAAATTCAGAGCTGGTTTAAAGGAGAAAATTGTTAAGATTGTTGCAAGCATGGGTACTTTGAAGAAAGTATACTTTTTGCTTAGTAAGTACTCAGCATCACAACTTTACCATTCATTGAGTATGTCCCTTTATCTAGCACCACATGCGTAGTCTCCTTTGACCTAAGATTGATATTATGAAAGTGGTGGATAAAGAAACTTAGACTCTAAGAAGTCAGACAGGTTCACTCAGCTAGGAAATTAGTAAAACCGATTCTAAAAGACTGCAATATGTAAGAATATGTAGAATGCTCCACTGCTTAATATTTTGAATATATATATTGAATTTAATTTAAACTACTATTCTTTATATATATAATTATGTGGTATATAGTTTTAAATTGTATAAATCACATTATTAAAATCCAACAATGTAAATTTTGTTGTTTGTTCAATTTTGACCTGAAAAGCATTGCTGTGGTTCATTACTTAATAAAAAAGTCAAATAATCTGTGACAATTACTGTGTGTTAGTACACAGTAAATCATCTTATTGATACATAACTTCTCATACTAATTTCTGCATGTATTTATGTGTAATGTTCCTTTTGCATTCGTTATCCATCCTGCGGGGGTAAACCCAAAGAAAAAAAATTAATGAACCATTTTAATGGGAAAACTCAAATTGATGGAGACTGCAGGTTCAGTGGATGGGATTTTCACTGCTGTCTTTTCACACTGGCATGCTGTGACCTATCTCAGAGGAATGACAAATAAGTACTAACCCTGTGTCCAACACGGAGTGAGCATTTCATATGCTTCATGTTATCAAATCTGCACTGAGACCTGAGAATGTGTAAACTACTTTAATCTCCATATTAATGGAAGCTATCTTTCAGAAAGTTTAAGAAATTTGTCCAACACTAGCACAGCAAGTAAATCATGAGGCTGAATTTTAATTCAGGTCAGTCTGTCTTCAGAGCAAACAGTGCTAATAGTTATGCTACCCTTTCCAAAAGAGAGTAAGGCACTGCCTTAGTATTTCTAACTCTCTTAGCACAAATAAAACCCTTTTCCTACAGGAATAACTAATGTCCTCAATTTAGAATGATATATATTTGACAGTTTTCAGCTAATGAAGACCAATCACCTTAGGGACTGTTAACACTCACTGACTTTTACCTGAATGTGAATGCAGAGGTGAAGGCAGTGTTTGATATAGTAAAGGAATTGAATGTACAAAAAAATAAAAATAAGATGAATGTCTAGTGGCCTGAAACAAGAATGAAATTTCCTGATTAACTTTGAAAATACCCCAAACTTCATCTTGGTGTCAATCTGGGTGACAGGTGAGTAGGTGAGCATAGACCCAGGCAATTTTATTGACTCTAATCTTCCCCTAACTGATCATTGTAATATCTAATTTCAAAGGAATTGTCCAGCCCACTGGTTATTGTAAATCAATCAATGTCTGCTGTCCTATTACCCTGACTAGGGGTCAGAAAAAGGTAGAAGGGGTATAGAAAAATTCAAGTTCTTCCCTCTTTGAAGGAATCAAGTTTTTGTGTGTATTGGGGGCCTCTGCTTTCTACATTTTCTTCTTCTTTTGTTAAATGCTTTGCATGTGAGGTGTTCAGTAAAACTTGATGGTGATAATAATGAGGATGATGTCATCCCTTTAACACTACTGTCCTAAGAAAATGGAAGTAGAGAAGCAAATCTCAGATTTTAAAATAGTAGAATTCTAAATAAAATGTTACTCCTTTTATTAACTACATTTAGTTTACCCTCTTTCAAAATAAAGCAGTAATAGGAAATTCTGTAGAAACAAACAATAAAGAGTCAAAGTCACCCCTTCAAACATGTAGCAACTACGGCTTTCAAAGATTAGTCTTACCAATAAATCAGTGTACTCACAGATGCAGAGCAAGACAGAACACAGGCTGCCCAGGAATATATTATGACAATAGATGCCTTAGCAATAGTTTTAACTGTTCTGCAACAGATTGTGCCCTAAAGCAGTAAATAACCTGTGGACAGGAGTTTGTTTAGTTTTTGTTAACTCTAGGTAAATATGTAAACAGACAGACAGACATATACACATGCAGAGCTTCATCATCATCTTCTATATTGTTCTTAGGTTTCATAAAAAACTGATTATTGGTGCAACGCTTAGGTAACAGAGAGCTGGTGAAATTGATGTAATTCCAACAGCTATCCTGTTTTCCTTGTTTCCAGAGTACAGCAAACAATAGCACCCTTACCAAATACCAAAGCACAAGATGAGTCTTGGAACACAAGAAGCAGTACTTCAATTTGAGTGTGTGTGTGTGTGTGTGTGTGTGTGTGCATGTGTGTGTGTGTTTTGAGTCAAACATTCTCATGATTTATTTCACATTCTGTCATTAGATGATTTCTATCCAGTAGACATACAGAGTATTTAGTATTTTTACCTAGAAACTAAGAATAAAAAACAGCTCCAACTGAAGCCATTTTGATCTAAAATTTTAAAAAATAACAAAACATCTGTGTGGCAGGATCTGTGGAGGGATGGTAACTCATTTTTTAAAAACCCAATAGTGTATTCCTGCTACATGGTTTCTGCCATATTCCTGCGCATTCAGAGACAGAAGCCCAGTCCATTTGAAGGTTCCTAGTCTTCCAGGGACAAGCAGACTAACCCTGAGCAATTCTTCCTTTACCCTCTAAAATAATCCCACACTTATTTCTGATTACCCAAAGCTGAATGGATCTTATATCTTCCAAGCTAGTCTGAGACAAGCTGGTGACCCAGGTAGTGGTGATTTGATTTGGTGGTGCTCCTGTCTCATTCACTCTCTTACTCAAATGAAACTCAAGATGCCCAACTATTCAGTGGAATGATAATGATATCTAAACCTATGGGACTGTTGTGAGAATTAAATGTTATCAATTTTGAAAATTGTACCCCAAATGAGAGAGATATCTATCTTTTCATCTTCTCTCAGGATGCTTTTGCTGAGCAAAGCTAATGTCCCCTTCCTTCTGAAAGCACAAGAAACCTTGGTACAGGGTGGATCAAGGAGCATGCTTCCTTTCACTGAGTCACCTTGCTCTTGCCTTGGTTTACCTTGGTTTACTCATGATCATGAAGGTAAGTTTTGGAAGTGGAATGTGAGCTTAAGTAAAATATAGAAAAACCAAATTATTCTTAGCTGTTTTCTAAAACTTAAGCCTAATTTTGACAGGAGAATGTTTTTCATGAACAGGTTTCTTTAGAATGCCAGTTCAGTTGTGTTTTGTAGCCTTTTTGTTGCTCTGGATTATTCCCTCAGGAATCTCAACAAGTGACCTTTGGCTGGCTGAGCAGAAACACATTCACACAACACTGCATTCCAGCCATAAATCTGGGTATCAATATTTTTCATCCTCAATATCTGTAATTCAGATAGTTCAGAGGCTGAATATGCATGGAGGGTTTCGGTTTTCAGGGGAGGAAGTTCCACCTGAAGAATTAAGGGCTCCAAGGTACAGACTTGGAGAAAGGGAATAGAATTCATTGTGAAAAGCAGAACAGGCTTCTGTGAGAGAATGGACTTTTGAAACATGCTAACTCGCCTTCACTTTCAGGAAATAGAACAGGTCTGTCTCATAGGTGATGATAGCACAGAGCATGTAGGAGTTATTAGAAAGAAGAGAGAACAAAAATATGAAAATAAAAATAGTGTGGCTGAAGGTAGGTATAGAGAAAGAGACTATATCAAATATATGGGGACTCCAGTTTGTTTCAGAGTAAGGATTATTCATTCTAGTTTATTTATAGATGTTAGGGTTTGGGGGATACCTCAGAAACAGGAATCATTTAGTTTAGTGTAGAATAGGTTCAACTGGTTTTAAGAGTCCTTTGTTGTTTCCCAGTCAAAAACCTTGGTCTCATTCTTTAACTCCTAGAATTGCTTGCTACTAATTCATATTATAGCAGATAAATGAATATACAACAACTTAAAGTTTATTTGCTCTTACTTAACATAGGATGCTAGAAATCTTTTGAAAAAAATCAAAAGTTAAAATTCAACTATACCAAATTACTGAATGCCATTCCAAGTTAATTACAACTAGAAATTTAGGAAAGAGCTTGGAAAGTATTTTTAGTAAAATTCATTGCTTTCATTCCCAATGAGTTTTAATAATTGAGGGTGTCATAAAGCTTGACCCATAACGAGTAACCTTGATGGTTATTTGTTATGTATTCAGTTTTGTCTGCCTTAGCTAAAGCTTAAATATTAATGGAAAAAAGAAAATCTACAAAATCCCTCAAGCTGCACTGTAGGAGTCCAGCACATTTTAGTTGGTGGCAGTGAATATAATCATCATTTCTGTGCTAATTTTTAAAAACAGCAACAAACTTGAAAGCACATATTTTAAAGAATGCTACATGGAATATTTGACAACTTCCATATGCAAAACATGTAGCTTATTCTGGAAGTCTTTCTAGGGTAAAAAATATTTAAAAAGACAGGTGATGATAACCTATAATATATGGGGAGAGATTTCTTGATTGTTTGGGGAAGAAAGAGTGTGAAGATCGGGGTGACAGGCCACCATGTGGTTGGGAGCTCTTCTTCTTACTCAGGTTTCCACAGGCCAGTTTGATTTCAGTGTGTCTTAGTGGTTACAAGTGCAGTAGAATCTTTGTCAGTGACTGAGTTTCTAAAATTAGACCTCAGCTCTACCAAATACTCTTTGGCCTTGAGCAAGTAAAAATCTATGTACCTTAACTATTCTGTGAGACTGTAAATGTTTGCTACACTGTAGTTTCTTGTGAGAATTATTTTTTAAAAAATAACTGAAAAGTCCTTGCAACATGATATAACTGTTCAATTTATGTTAACTCTCACAAATAAATCATAATGAGGATGGTGGAAGGACATCCAGCAGACATTTGTGGCTCCACAGATAAAGGTCTATACTTTTGGAAAAATTAGAATTAAAATAGAGCATCACTTTTCAAAACTTCAGAAGTTTAGCAAGTGGTTACTAAGCAACTAATAGGATCTTATTATAAGAAATATGTAACATGGGAAACATCAAGTTTTAAAAGTATATGAAGATATATATTAAATTCATCAAACATTTATTGAATATCAATTAGTAGCAAGCAGTTATCAATTGATTTGTGAACATTTTCATTAGCATTCCTATCTTCTTGACCCTAAAACTAAGGTCCCTTAAGAAGGTCATAAAGGGGCTGGGGATTTAGCTCAGTGGTTCCACTGCCTGCCTCACAAGTGCAAGGACTCAAGTTCAGTGTATCGTACCAAAAACAAAACAAAACAAAACCAAAAACAACAACAACAACAACAACAAAGAAGGTCATAGGTTAGAGCCAGGTATGATGGTGCATGCTTTTAATCCCAGCATTCCGGGAGGTTTAGGCAGGACAGTGGCAAGTTTGAGTGCAGCCTGAGCAACTTAGCAAGATTCTATCTCAAAATAAAAAATAAAAAAGGCTACAGTTATATAGCTCAGTGAAAAGGCCCTGAGTTCAATCCCTAGTATCACAAAAAAGTCCCAGTTTCAACTATGTGTAAGCTAATTTGCAATTCCAGTGTGGTATGATTAATGGTAAAACAAGCAGTGTAAAAGGCATGCTAGTATGTGGGATGAGAATTTTGTCTTATTGGATTAAACAGGTTTGGAAAAGTAGAATCCTTGAAAGATCCAAAAAATTACTGGGTTGATCAAGAAGTAGTAAGTACAAACACTTAAAGTATCAAACATTGTGATCTAATGTTATCCCTGGGCTTCAGGGTATATGAGAACAGCAAAGGGAAGGAGACAAGAAAGTAAAAGCTTAAAGGATTTTGAAATGCAACATAGACCACAGGCCCCTTGCTCATATTGTTGAGTAGCTGACATCTGTTCAGCATTGGAATTGAGAAAGATGTCAAAGATAACAACATATACAATATTAAACTCCATAGCTGGAAACAACAACATCAAATTAATTTGAATAGTTTCAAAAATTAAAAATTGTACTTAAAGGTGTATATATATATGTATATGTATATATATATGTGTGTATATGTATATATATATGTGTATATATATATATGTATATATCCTGAAGTTTAGAGAGTTAAGTGATCTGTCCAAGAAACATATTGAGTGACAAAAATTTGAATAACTCAAGTCTTTCTGATTTATTGGCACAGGTTATAAATTTCATGCTGTGCCCTCTCATTAAAAGATGCTCATAGGTTAAAACTTTTCTTCTTGAAAAGTCCATAAAGTGTCTGTGCGTATTTCCATGGGTGAATTGATGCCTCTACTGAGTGCACAAAGGACAAACACAATTTATTGCGGCGTCTCACTAGACAGCTGTGTCTCTCACAATTTCTAAATTGTGGTATCTGATCTATAAAGTCCTTAGATTCAGATGTGCTGAACAAGGACTGGGAAGAGCAGAAAGAGGATACTTATGATAGAAAATTAGAGTCATTGGAAAAAGATGCTGAAATTAGGGTGGCACAAAAGAATTTTGCAAGGGAGGTCCCAGAGCAGCTTGGAGCCCCGCCTTCATCCTGTGCTCCACTTAGCCACCCAGGCGCCTGCAAGGCCCAATTCCATCTCCCCACCCCCCACCCCCTTACTGCTCTTCTACTACCTGGTCCCTCACTACAGAGGCACAGGGGACTATACTTCACATAGTTAAATGTGATGGATTAATAACTATCACAAATTGTCATGTTCTAAGCTGCACTTGATGCTATGGTATTGCTGATTGAAACATTTGGACTAACATGTTGTGATTGATCTAATCAGTTTTCCTTCATGGTATAAGGAAAATAAAATAGCCTCAGAGTCATTAGAGCCTCAAAACCTAAACACAAACCATATCTGCAAGACACCTCTGAAAAGCAATCATTCCACAAGGGTTTTATACAAAAGCAACAAAGATACCTGCATTAAGCAATTTTGAAATATCAACCCAGGAATTAAACCAAAGACAGTACCAAAAATAAAAATGAGAAGACATTTAAGCAAGGTGCAAACGCAGGCTTCCATGCCACTAAAAGGAAATTCTGGGGGAAATGAGGTGGAAAAGTCTGATAATCAACCACCTGGACACTCTGAACTGATAGCACAGGAAGTAACAAAGCAAATACATGAGGCTCTAGAAAAATTCAAAGCAAAAATAATCTCCCAGATAAATACAAAGATGGTGAGTAGAGTGAAAGATATGATTAGAGTCTCTAGAGCAGAAACAGACAAAAAAATAGATGAGCTCAGAAACATGCTGGAAGCCATGAATGCCCAGCATACCAAAGAAATGGAAACCATGATTGCCCAACATAAGAAATTGAATCCATGAAACAGATTCAAACAGATATTCAGGAGATTAAAAGCTCCATGGAAGCATGCAGAGCAGACTAAGAGAATCTGAAGACAGAATATCAGATATAGAAGACAGGATCACAGTTAAGGACCATGAAAGCAGAGATTTCTTAAAGATAGTAAGGGACCATGAGAAATCAATCCAAAAGCTGCTATATGATGCAAAGAAGAATAACATAAGACTGATAGGAGTCCACAAAAAACAGGAGAAAGTACAATTGACATTAAAAAAAATGTTCACAGAAGTAATAGTAGAAAACTTCCTAGACAGAGGTAGAGAATTGGACACACAGATAAGTGATGCATATAGAACTCCACTCAGCCACAATCAAAAAAATTCTACACCTAGTCATATAATAGTCAAGATTCCAGAAACCCAACAGAAGAACAAAATTCTACAGGCAGTTAGAGAAAAGAAACAAATCACCTACAAAGGAAAGCCCATCAGAATCACAGCAGATTTCTCAACACAAACCCTCAAATCAAGGAGAGCCTGGAGTGAAGTATTTCAAGCCCTAAAAGAAAATAACTTCCAACCTAGACTGTTGCATCCGGCAAAATTATCTTTCAAAATCGATGGGGAAATTAGATACTTTCATGACAAAGAACACCTGAGAAATTTCGTGAACACCAAACCAGCACTCCAAACAATTTTATGCAATATCCTAGAAAAAGACAATGAAGGTCACAACTCCATGAGGGCCAACAGAGAGAAGACACCACACAAGGTAAGGCACTAAAGGGAAAGGGGGAAAAATAAGAAAAAAGACAACAATAAACATCATAAGAAGAATGAGTCAATATCTCTCAATTATAACTATCAATGTTAATGGCCTCAATTCACCAATCAAAAGAAATCGACTGACAGAAGGGAATAAGAAGCAAAACCCAGCAATATGCTGTATACAAGAAACACACCTAACTCAAAAGGAAATTCATAGACTGAAAGTAAAGGGATGGAAAACAGTTCTCCATGCCACAGGATCCCAGAAAAAAAGCAGGGGCACCAATCTTATTTTCAGACAAAGTAGATTTCAAACCAAAACTAATTAAGAGAGACAAAGATGGTCACTACATCCTTGTGCAGGAAACAATCCAAGAGGAAGGGATGACAATGCTAAATATTTATGCACCAAATACGCATGCCCCCAACTATACAAAGCAAATATTAATGGACATGAAAAACCAAATAAGCACTAACACAATTGTAGTGGGGGACCTCAACACTGCTCTATCACAAATAGACAGATCATCTAGGAAAAAAATTAACAATGAAATTCTGGAGCTGAACCAAGCTACTGAACAAATGGACTTAAGAGATGTTTATAGAGTGTTCCACCCCACAAAATCATAATACACATTCTTTTCAGCAGCACACAGGTCATTCTCCAAAATAGATCACATGCTAGCTCATAGGGCAAATCTAAGTAAATGTAAAAGAATGGAGGTTATCCCCTGTATATTATCAGACCATAGTCCAATAAAATTGGAGATCAATAACATAAGAAACCGCAGAACACCCACAAACACATGGAAATTGAATAAAACTCTGCTGAACAACCAATAGGTCACAGAGGAAATTGAAGAAATCAGACAAGTAAATGATAATGCCAGTATAACCTTCAGGAATCTATGGGACACAATGAAAGCAGTTCTATGCCTGAAATTCACAGCAGTGAATGCCCATATTAGGACAACAGAGAGAACTCAGTTAAATAACCTAATGCAGAACCTCAAGCTCCTAGAAAAAGAAGAGCATAACAAAC
>NW_004624855.1:5884075-5904120 GCF_000247695.1 Heterocephalus glaber | reverse complement strand
TAGGAAGAAAAGGTCAAACAGGGTAAGGGAAGTGGGAGGGGAAGGGGAAGGGGAAAGGAAAGAAGGGAAAGGAAAAATTACAAGAAAAGGAAAATAAAGGAAACAAAGTCTTTGTAAATAGGGAAGGTGGAGGGAGTGAAGAGAGGACACGGAATGGGGAAAAAATAAGAACCAAATACATCATGTGCAAGTGCAAGCACCCAATGATAAATGTAAATGTATTGTATACCTAAAATGTACCAATGAAAGAATTTAAGAAAAAAAAAGAATTTTGCAAGGTAATTTTGTCAGTTTTTGGGGGTTTCTTTTAGTGCTTTGATTTTTTTGAGACAGAGTCTTGCCAGAGTTCTGCATTGGCTTTGTTCTTACTGTGTAATTCAGTTTGGCCTTGATCTTGTTGTGATCCTCCTGCCTCAACCTGCCCAAGAGCTAAGATTATAGGCATGCTCTATCACTCTTGGCTGATTAGATTTTTCTTGTGCTTACTGCCTCAACTAGCAAGCCAAAGAATAAAAATGCTTATTCTTTTATGAATATACCACTTCCAACTTTCAAAATATGACTTTATATGGATCTCATCAACTTCAGAAACTAAAAAAAATAATTTCAACAGCAATGTTTCCAATTTTTCCCTTATTTCTCCTGCTTTCATCTCTTTTAAAGAAACTTTTCTGCAGAGCTTACCAGAATGTCATGGCAACTTCCATAGAAAACACATTTTGTAAAGTAATATTTATAGGAAAATATTTACCTTGTTTTTGCTATTCTACAATGAGAATTTTGAGGGGCTAGTTAACAATTCTATGGGAGCAGATATATTTGATGGCAATATTCTAGAACTACCTGGAATGTCTTTATCATAAAAACAAAATATCAGTGATCGGTTCCTTCATCCCTCTTATACAGTACAAATTTGAAGCCTACTTTCTTCCTTTTATATCTGATATATTACCAAATTTCATATTTTGTCCATAGCATTTATATCAAATTTTTTCTCACTATGATTTTTTTCATATAGTCAGCCCTGTGTTTGTCTTTATACTCATTTTCAAAAAAGACTGGCTCTGAAAATATATTTTAATTGATTTCTTTATATATAATCCTCCTATCTCAGAATTTAGGATGATAAAACAATTTATTATAGCTTTCAAATAATTTCAATAATTATATAATGTAATTTCATAATCTAATTTGAATTTCTTTTTATCCATTGGTCAGGAGAAGAAACACAAAAATATCTAAGAAAAGGAAAACCAGTGGTTCATTATAACTGGGTTGAATCTTTGTAAATTCAAGGCAAATAATCTTATCTCACAGGCAGTCAAAGTTGACATTTCTTCTAAAGAAAAAGCAGAAATTTGAAGATGATTGTATTTTATCATGAGTGCAAAAGGATTCAATGACACCCACAAACAACCATTTCTTTCTCATTTCAGAAGAATTTTACCTAGACCTGCATCATTATAGCTCTTGGGGCTCCTGCTTAACTCACTCATTTCTCCACGTGTTAATTTTGTTATCCCAAAAGAAACAGTGATAATAACTCTACCTTAGTCATCTCAGAGGACTCATTAGAGTAGGAATTAGATAGTTCTTTCAAGCAGTTTCTTATTCTAGAGAAAATCCATCACAAAGAAGAGAATTTGAAATGCTGAGGATAAATAATAAAGTATCTGCTGCATAATTTCAAACCACTGATCAATAATTAAAAAAGCAATCTACATAATGGGTCAATAGTATTTGAGAAGGTAAGGGAAGAAACTGCTTTTTAATTCAATTATACTGAAAAGTTGACTGAAAAGAAATGTTACGCTGAAAAGAAATGATAAAGAAATGATAGTTTCTAATAAAAGAAATGATAGTTCATTTCTTCCTGTCATAGGAAAAAAATGTGAAAGACTGAGAATTATATGCAAAACTGAAAATAATTGAATCTGAGGTGTCTGATTTTGATTTGGCTAGCCCATGCTGCTATACAAAAATAGCCCTGGGCATTAATCTGTCAGGTCCATTATTATGCCTATTTCTGAGATTTATACATTGGTTTATAGTAGCAATAGACATTTATTGAGTGCTGATCACCTGCCAAGCTCAGTGTTGCACACCTTAGTAGCGATGGTCCCTACCCAGTGTGTTTTCAATCTAATAAGACAGACAAGCCAATTAAGACACAGACTCAGAGGACAAAAATGACTAATGCATGCAGAGGAGACAGAACAGTTTTCCTTTCCTTTGCTACACCTCATGTAGCCCACTGTGGTATCTTTGTTGAAGGAAGCTAAAGCAGTATTTGATAGACCAAGAGAGTGTGAAGAGGAATGTCAGCAGCATTCTCAGATCACCTGTTCACTTTGGATTTTTTGACATTGATGCAAGTAGTAGATTTTCCGATGCTTTACTGGCTTAATTCCTCATATAAGTTATTTTCTTATCCTCTTTTTTCCTCATATCTCATTTCATTCACCTGCATGTGTAGCATCTTTCACCACCATAATTATTTAATGTCTCTTTTGAAATGCCTTATTTTCCCACTTCACTCTTTCAACATGGCAACAGTATCCCTCTCTGTATCCAAAGCTTTTTTGAAAACTCTTCATACATGATAATGAACTTACTGAATGAAGCAGGTATGGTTCCAGGCATGAAGTCATATAAAGTTTAAAAAATAAAATAATGAACCATAGAAGATTTGTATAGCCTTAACAATTATCAAATAAATGTATTTATTAAAAAGTTATATACTAATAGAAGTTTAATTAAATTGATAAAAGCTGTGACTAAAATCAGAGTTATCTGAATTATACATTTTGTGCTATTGAGTGTAGCTAATTACAAAAGCACATGTATATCTGAATTTGGATTTCTCATGGTGCTGTTGTCCTTACATGTGTAACCCAAAGTTCTAATTTTATTTTTTTCTCAACTAGAAGTTGTTCTTTCTTAACTTACTACTCACACCAAAAGTGGCATGGGTTTTAACTTGTAAACGTTTACTTAAGGAGAAAGCATTCTATTGTGAAAAGTGAGCAACTTGGGCTAATGTGAGATGCTCATTTATGCTGATACTAATTCAAGGCTACCAACACCTCCAGAGACCTGTCCCATGTGGTAATAATTAACTTTTAATGTAAGCCTGGAGGGCAAAACACTTAGGAGTTATTCAGTTTTCTCTAACAGAATGAATAGGTAAATGCTAACATATGTTTATCAATAACTGATGTACTTGAAGAACTCACTATTATTGTACATTGAAAAGCCTTAACTTTCTATTATGTCTGTTCTGCTACTTTCACTCCATTATTACAGAGAATTAGGTGGTTAGTGTTTAGAAATGTGTAATGAGGTCATAGATTCTTGGAGATCAGATGGATAATAGCTGCCACTCCTATGTCTATGATCACTTTTGGTTGACATGACTAAGTCATTACAAAACTGTTTTTTTTTTTTTTCTGACTCTGTATTCTCTTTCAGAAAACTCTTTAATATAGCATATTAAATGTGAGTAGAAATCCACACTCAATGCAGTTAATTTGTTATTCCAGTATTAGGTTATGAATTCCCTGAGTACAGGGCCTCTGGCTTCCTTGCTTCATTTCTTGGTTTATTCTCACACTATGTCCATCTCATTGAAAGTGCTCAGGAATACTTTTGGATAAATTAAGTAGAAAAGAGCTAAAGGAGCCATTTAGAACACTAGGATTTACATATTAAATAAAGCTTCCCCATGTTAGAGATAATTCAGGTATTCAGCCTCCTGTTCAAGTAGGTGTCATTCTCTCCAAGACACCCTTTATCTCAAGGTGAAAATAAGCCTGAGTTGTGCAAAACTAAATTAGATTATTTCTCCTCTGTGTACTAGTGAACCCAAGGATGCTGAAAATTTGTTATATCAGTGTTTTTTTCTACATCATACCTCATTAATATGATTTAAATATGTATGCATGCATGGAGATAAATACCTATTTCATTATGAGTAAAATTCTTTAACTTTCCAATATTCATGACCACATATTAGTAACCTCTGATAACTAATATATATCCCTCCTGAGATATTTAGCTTAATATTATTTCACATGAATTGTTAGAACTCATTATACAACCCATAATTCAAATTGATCTCACTTTTAGCAATTTCATATTATATAGCCTAATACCATTGAAAAAATAAATGAGTGATGGAACTCCATGGCCAATTCAATCTTGAAATATATAAACCTAGAAAGGAATAGTGACATACACTTTTATCCTAACTACTCAGAAGGCTGAGGCAAGAGGACTGCAAATTTGAGCTCAGCCACAGCCACTTAGTGAGACTGAAAAAAAGTGAGGGTTTTTTTTTGTTTTTTTTTGGGGGGGGGCATAAATGGCTAGGGAAGAGGCTTGATGTTAGACCTCTTGCTTAGCAAACATAAGGTCCTGGGTTCTCTAGTAACATTTAAAAAAATGCTAAGCAAGTAAGTAAATTTGAATGGATTATCTGGATGCATAAATGAATATTCAAAGACACACCTACTCTGCTAGGACATTCCAGAGTAGCCAACTGCTACCGAACTTGTCACACTGAAAAACTCTTCACACAAATTCTTGAAGGCTCTAGGTTTACTCCAAAGTGGATATAAATCTACTCTTTGGCAGAAGTCAGTACATGAATTCTTGGGCAAGAATTTTAAGGTTTGCTTTCCTTTGTGAAAAAGCACAAATATGAAGCTATTCCTTTTTCTTTAGTCAAGATAAGAAACCTTAGAAAATAATCAAATTTAAGGTTGAAATGTTAAAATCTTTATAAGGAAAACTGTTGTGCATGAATTCTTGCATAGTAATTTCAGAGCCACTTCCTAAGAAATAATGATTTTTTTCTTTCAATATGGTTATAATTAGGAAACACCAGCCAAGTAGTAACAAATACATAATTTATAATCATGTATCTCAACTGTGAGTTTTGATCTTTCCACTGAGATGAGATGAAGAGATAAATAATTGGTTAAAAGTAAAACTGACAATAAACTATAACAGTGTAAGTTATATTTTACAATATATTTTAAAAAGAAATAGACTCAAAAATCTTAGGGAAAATTGACTTTGCCAAGAACAAAAGTAAAATCACAGTGGAAAATACTCCAATATTATCTATAAGATATAATGAAAAAATAACACCTGATTCTTTGAATAATTCAGAAGCTGATGTGGTTTGCACACTCGGGTTAAAACAACTAGCATTGTTATTGTTATCATTGAAGACCAAATCTGCATGCAGCTTGGTGGATGGCCTGAGCCATGCCTCAAGGAGCCCACCACAGGTGGGATCCAGACCTCCCATGACAGAGAGTAGGAAGGCCATTGTTCCCACATTGTCCACAAGTGACAATAGAGACACCCCTTGAAGGAGACTTTTTTCTTTTCTTTTTTGTCATCTTCTTCTTCCTCCTCCTCTTCCTCCTCCTCCTCCTCTTCCTCTTCTTCTTCTTCCTCCTCCTCCTCCTCTTCCTCCTCCTCCTCCTCCTCCTCCTCCTCTTCTTCTTCTTCTTCTTCTTCTTCTTCTTCTTCTTCTTCTTCTTCTTCTTCTTCCTCTTCTTCTTTTCTTGCCTTTCTTGTTTCTGCTTTTGTACTGTTTTGTGCTTTCTCCAGTGTTGTTATTTTCATAGGGTATAAATATAGTTTCCAATTTTCCTGTTGTTCTTAATTTCCTCTCATCCTCACCAGTTTCCCAAAGTTTGCATGATTTACCTGTGTCCTCTAGCCTTGCTTCTAACTGTTCTCTCTCCTATTTCTCTATCCACTCCCCAACTCCTTCTAAGTCTTCTCTCCAGAAGGCAAATTTACTATACTGAAGCGCTCATTTACTGCAAACATATTTCTGGTGGTTCTAGATTTTGATATATAATCACAAGTTTAGTTCATGGGGTCAAAGATGGCAGATCAATAGCTACCACAGTCTGTCATTTTCTAGGCTGTTTGATGCAATTGTTGATGCTGATTGTATTACTTTGGTGACATGATTGGTTTAGTCCATTGTCCTTCCTGGTATACCAAGACTGAGATTGCCTAAGGTCTATTACAGATTTAAAACTCAAAGCCCAGCTATTCCTGGAAGACAATCTGAAAAGTAGCCATTTCCTAAGGGTTCTAAATACTAGCAATAAAGATACTAGCAATAAGAAATATACAAGCATCAATCCAGGAAATAAACCAAAAACATCAACAACAAAAATAGAAATTAGAAGACACCTAAACAAGATGCAAATCCAGACTTCCAGATCACCAAAGGAAAATCCAGGGTGCAATGAGATGAAACAATATGAAACTCAATCACCTGGACTCCCTAAACTGGTAACAAGGGAGATAAAATAAATGAAAGAGGCTCTGGAAAAAATGAAATCAAAAATAATTTCTCAGATAACAACAGAGATGGTGACCTAATGAAAGTTATGACTAATAACTATAAAGTAGATACTGATTTAAAAAAAATAGAGGACCTGAGGAAAACGATGAAAAACATGAAAACCCAGCATAGGAAAGTATTGGAAAACATAAAACACATCCAAGAAGATATTGAAGAAATTAGAAATCCCATTGAAGTTTCTGTAGCAGAATAAATGAATGTGAGGACAGAATTTCAGATATAGAAGACATAATGGTGGTTAGAAAACATGAAAAGAAAAATTTCTTAAAAATAGCAAAGGATCATGAGAAATCAATCCAACAGCTACTAGATGATGTAAAAAAGAAAAACTTGAGATTGATTGGAGTCAATGAAGGAGTAGAACATAGCACAAGAGACATAAATAAACTTTTCACAGAAGTAATCACTAAAAACTTCCCAAACAGGGAAAAAGAATTTGACATAAAGATAATGAGGCATATAGAACTCCAACTACCCATGATCAAAAAAATACTTACACTTAGGCATATTATAGTCATGATCCCAGAAATCTAACATGAAAACACAATATTAAAAGCAGTTAGAGAAAAGAAATGAACCACATACAAAAGAAAACCCATTAGAATCGCAGTAGACTGAGCAATACAAACTCTCAAGTCAAGGAGAGCTGAAAGTGAAGTATTTCAAACCCTAAAAGAAAACAACCTCCAACCCAGACTGACATATTGTGCAAAACTATCTTTCAAAACAGATGGAGAAATAAGATACTTTCACAACAAAGAACATCTGAGGAACTTCATGAATACCAAACCAGTGCACCAAAAATATTTTAAACAATATCCTCAGAAAAAAACGAGGATGGAATTAATATAAGAAAATGAAAAAAATGGAAACAACGTCTTTTTAAATAGGAATGGGTTGAGGGATTGAAGGGAGGGCAGGGGAATGGGGAAAAAATAAGAATCAAGATATATTATGTAAAAGTACAAATCTCCAATGAAGAATGTCATTATATTGTATACCAAAAATGAACTAATAAAATTAATTTTAAAATAGAATTTTTTTAAAGTGAGAATCCAGAAAAAAAAGGAAAAAAAAGACAAAAAGGGTTGCAACTTCACGAAGCCCAACAGAATGAATCCATCAGGCAAGTCAAGAAATTAAATGCAAGGAGGAAAAAAATTTCCTACAACAGGAGAAGATTTTAACAATAAGTCAATATATATCAGTTATAACCATCAGTGTTTGTGGTCTTGATTCACCAACCAAAAGAAATAGGCAGACTAGATCAAGAAGCAAAATCCAATAATATGCTGTATACAAGAAACACATTTAATTCAAAAGGAAATTCATAGACTGAAAGTCAAAGGATGAAAAACAATACTCCATTCTACAGGAACCCCCCAAAAGAGCAGGGGTAGCTATTCTATTTGCTAACAAAGTGGATTTCAAACCAAGATCAATTAAGAGAGACAAAGATATTCACTATATCCTTATGAAGGGAACAATACAAGAGGAAGAAATGACAATCATAACTATATATGCACCAAATAATGGTGCAACTAATTATATAAAACAAATACTAATGAACATGAAAAGTCAAACAAGCAATAATACAATTGTAGTGAGGGACCTCAATACCCCCATTGTCACAAATAAACAGATCAACTGGATGCAAAAACAACAACAACAACAAAAAATACTAGAATTAAACCAAACTCTTGAACTAATGGAATCAATAGATGTTTACAGAGTTTTCCACCCCACAAAATTAGAATATACATTCTTCTCAGCTGCACAGGGGTCATTCCCCAAAATAGAATACATACTAGCACATACAACATGTTTAAGTAAATGCAAAGGAATTGAAGTATATTATATTATCAGATCAAAGTGCATGAAATTGGAGATCAACAGCAAAGGAAACCACAAGAACTTCATGAATACATGGAAATTGAATACCATCCTCCTGAAAAACTAATTGGTCACAGAGGAGATTAAAGAAGAAATTAGACAGTTTCTACAACTAAATAACAATGCCAATACAGCATACTGGAATTTATGGGACATAATGAAAGTCATACAAGGGAAATTCATAACAGTGAATACTCATATTAGGAAATCAGAATGAGCTCAAATAAACAACTTAATGCTGAACCTCAACCTTCTAGAAAAAGAAGAGCAAGACCAACCTAAAGCTCATATTATGGAGGAAATGATAAAGATCAAACTAGAAATCAGTGCAATGGAGACTAAGAGAATGATACAAAAAAATCAATGAAACAAAGAGTTGGTTCTTTGAAAGAATCAACAAAATTGAGCAAACCTTAGCCAACCTTATCAAAAAAGGAAAGAAAAGACCAAATCCATGCAATTAGGACTGAAAAGGGTGAAATTATAACAGATCCAGCAGAATTCCAAAAGATCATCAACACCTACTTTGAGAACTTGTACTCCAATAAGATGGAAAAGACAGAAGAAATAGAATTTAGGGCTGGGGATTCAGCTCAGTGGTGCCATCGCCTGCCTCACAAGTGCAAGGTGCTGAGTTCAATCCCCAGTACATATTATATATATGTGTGTGTGTATATATATATATATATATACACACACACATATATATATACACATATATATACATATATATGCACTCACACATATATATAGAGAGAGAGAGAGAGAGAGAGACAGAGAGAGACAGAGAGAGATAGAGAGAGAGATTTCTAGGTACATATGAATTACCAAAGTTGAATGAAGAAGATATAAAAATTCTAAACAACCCAGTATCAATCAACAAAATTTAAAACATAATTTAAAACTTATCAACAAAGAAAAGCCCAGGTCCTAATGGCTTCACTTCCGAATTCTACAAGACATTTAAAGAAGAATTATTGCCACTACTGCTTAAACTCTTCAATGAAATTTAAAGGGAAGCAATTCTCCTAAATTCATTCCTGGAAGCAAGCATCACCTTGATCCCCAAAGCAGAGAAAGACCCAACTGAAAAAGAGAACTATAGGCCAATTTTCTTAATGAACACACAAAATCTTCAATAAGATACTAGCAAACAGAGTGCAGAAGATCATCAGGAAGATCATATGCTTTGACCAAGTAAAATTCATCTCAGGGATGCAGGAATGATTCAATATATGCAAATTAATAAATGTAATACTCTATATTAACAGGCCCAAGGACAAAAACCATATGATCATCTCAATAGATATAGAAAAATTGTTCAACAAAATCTAATACCCATTCATGATAAAAACCCTACAGAAAATTGCAATAGATGGTCTTTATCTTAACCTGATAAAAAAACTAACAACCAGTATCATACTAAATTGTCAAATACTGAAATCCTTCATGCTAAAAGTAGGAATAAGACAAGGATGTCCACTATCACAACTCCTGTTCAATGGAAACATTAGCCACAGCAATTAGACAAGAGAAAGAAATAAAAAGGAATAAAGATAGGAAATGAAGGAGTTAAATCGTCATTATTTGGAGATGACATTATACTAAGACCCCCAAAACGCCACCAAAAACCTTCTAGAGTTAATAATGAAATTCAGTAGAATAGTTGGATACAAGGTCAACACTTAAAACTCAATAACCTTCCTGTACACGAACAACAGACTCATTGAGAGAGGAACTGGGGAAGCAACATCTTCCACAACAGCATCCAAAAAAATGACATACTGAGGAATCAATCTAATGAGGGAAGTAAAAGACCTCTACTTTGAAAACTGCAGCACTCTGAAAAAGAGATCAAAGAAGAGATCGAAAAATGGAAGTTTAAACTCCAGACTAAAGTGGATTTTAAAATGGTGGTTAAATGGGTGGGAGAAAAGTATTTAAATAATGCAAGGAGTGCTTTACTAAGGATTCCGCTGTGGCATTTTTGTATCTACAGCATGGCTGAAAGAAAGCCAAGTCTGTAGAGGGAGGGAGGCAGGCTAGGATAACTATTTCAATATTTTAGGCTTAAAGTATTAAGTGGGTAAGATATAGAGTGACATTATTGTTTCTCTAACAATTGAAATTATGAAACTAAAGCACCAATACTTTTCTTTAACATATTTTTCAGGTCATTTAAATTATGAAATAAGATTCTAATACTCTCTTCCTCTGTAAAAGTTATTGTCATAAATTACCATAAATTAATTTCTATGAATGTACATAGATAATATTTTAACACCCTAAGTATAAGAAATTCTTAAATATTTTTAAAGCACAGACATCTTTGGGAATTTAATTAAAGCTACAGATGTTCTCTTGAGAGACAAAAAAAAGTTTACATTAAATGTGAAGTATTGCAAACATTTTAGTGGTACATATATTAACTCCTACACAAGGGTCCCCAAAAGTGCCATAATCTTAAAGTCAAGTAGTCATATCTAAAAGATGAAAGTCAATTTTTAACAACTAAATATCACTGTAAATGAGGTCATTTTTTGAGAGAAGAGTTTTCAAGTGCTCCTGAAAGTATACTACTTAGACACCAAAATCTGTTTTGCCTGTGAGAAGTCTCATAGAAGGGAGAATTGCTTGAAGATTTAAAATCCATTCACGATTTCTGAAGAAGTGTGTTGCAGTTATGATAAAAAAATATAAATAGGAATTTACAAAGGGACAAATTTACTCTCCAACACAATTCAAAACTCAATTCTAGCCCAGCCACATGGCAAAAGTGGAAGGGAAGCAGAAGGAAGAGCAGAGGAACTTTTCTTTGAGAGGGAAGACCATCCCTTCAGGAAGACCATCCATTGTGCTTTCCCACTTAGGATCATAGTGACAGAGACTCTAGCAAAGAACACACTATGAGCTGTTGTCAGGGATTAGTGTTGGGCAGTGAACATCAAAAAGTCTGTTTTTTGACCTCAAGCCCAAATTTGACTCTGGAAAAGCCAAGTTTGAGTACAATGCTCTCATGAATCAGAAGAATTATTATGTAACTGTATTATTGTTATATGGTAAGCTACCTAATATATATTAGTACCAAAGGGCCATTTGTATTTACTAGCACAGAAGTCTAATTACAGGCATTTAAACTAGAGCAACACACATCTTCTTTTGCTTATGGCAACCTCTCTTTACATTATAAGAACCACTTTGAGACAATAATTTGAAATATAAGTGAACCAGCTCAGAAAATGAGAGAAAAAAATTGAATAATCTTCATTAAATGGCTACTGCATTATTTAGACTCATTCTACTCAATGTAGTCTGTAACAAAGTAACATTAGTATCAGTGTATGCAAATGAAGAATCTGGGAAAAAAATTGTATCTTGCAGAACTTCTAATTCCAGATAGAATTACAACCTATATTTTAAATTTATCCTCATTATATTCTTGTGTTGTCAAATTAAAGTATAGCGTAACTGTTACAACAAGATTAACAACACAATTCTTTAGGCATCATAAAAACAAACAAACAAACAAACTCATTTCCCTTACTGAACAACCTGATGAAGGAAACAGTCCAGACAGATGAGGTTCTATGGCACACTCAAAATCACACTCCTCAAACAACAATGTGCTTAGCATCTGGAAAGTGCTTTACATACTTGCTAAATGAATGAAGAATGGGAATTTAAGTTATTCCATGGCAGTGGTTTTTGCTTATTAGTTTGCATCGTTACCACCTTCAGTACTTACTAAAACATGATTTCTGATTCAGTAAATCCTGGTTGGGGGCCTACAGAATTGTATTTCTAAGTTGCAAATTAATGCTGCTGCTGCTCCTGCTGCTACTGCTGCTGCTGCTGCTGCTGCTACTGCTGCTGCTGCTGCTGCTGCTCCTGCTGCTGCTCCTGCTGCTCCTGCTGCTCCTGCTGCTGCTGCTGTTCCAAAGACTATGCTTGAAGAACCATGATTGTAGGATAAAATAGAATCCATCTCTTCACCATAGAGATGTTAATAGATAAGACATAGAAATTAACAAAGAATGGTGACATTGCTCTATCTTCAGAACTGAATTCTATGCTCTTATATAGGAGACCCATGCTTAAATACCTTAAATGATTTATTTTTAAAACAAGAATAATAAGAACTCTCTCTTACAGTTGCTCAGAGGATCAAATAAAATTGGATTTTAAAAACTCATTTCTTATTTTCTACTGTAAATTTTTACTTTAGCATAATAGTACCCAACAGTTCATCTCAGTACCTTTCCCTGAGGGATACAGGAAGCAATCTTTGTGTTTATCCACTTGGTATTATGAACATCAAAGTGTTTTCATTTGTGCAAAAATGTCAAACTGGGATTTTCGCCCACATATGCCCTGTCTAACAGGTTTTGCATATATTTACTTGAGCATCATTGAGGAAATAATACACACACACTGCTCTAAGATTTTCTTTTCAAAAACGTTTTCTTTTGATTTTTCTGATAGAAGTAGCCCAGTTCAGTACAATGGCACAAGAAAAACCATATCTGCAAGTTTTGGAGGAGGTCAAAAGTAAATCATCGGATTACTCAATGCATGGATGATGAAGATGATCTATTATGGTAAAATACATATTTTCATAACAGAAGAATGGTCTGGGTGTGTGATGATGATGATGATAATAATGACTTCAATGTTGGCCAAGTGAGTCAAAGTTCCTGTGACAGTGAAGTGGAGCAAGAATTGACTGATACAAATACAGGGAATGCAAACCTCCTTGGTTCAGATAATAAAGAAAACAGCCTATTTGTGAGTGAATAAGTGCATATTTTACTAGTCAAAATGTTACAAAATGGTCACACAACCAAATGGAATGATTCAGAACTAGGTCCAAAAATATAGTGAGAATCTTGGCAGAGGTGAAACCTATTGGACAGAATGACAGCACTGCCATCCTATATTGGAAATTATATCAGATGAATTGCTACAAGATGTGAAATACCCAAAGGCTGAAATACAAGTAAAAATTTCTGTATGCATGCACCAATAGCCATATTCAAAAATGGTTTTATTATGACACATCAATAGCTGAGCTGAAAGCATTCATAGGTCTCCCGAACTTAGCAAAAAATTATTATGGTAATCACAGAAATGCAAAAAGATTTATGGAAAAGTGATGGGTGAAAATATGGCATAAAAATTTATACCTTATAAATGTGAAGAGTTATTAAGCATTCAATTTAGAAATTTATCCTGGAATTCAACCATTAGGTTCTTATTCATATAGTAATAAATCAAAAGATGTTGTGAACAGACTTGTGCTCCCATCTCCCAAACTAATTGGAATGTGATGTTCCACAATTTGTTTACCAGTTTCCAGTCAATGTTAAATTATCTAATGACATAATTTGACCAGAACAGGAACTGTCTGCAGGAACAAAGCAGCAATTCCACATAAAATGTTGCAATTTCAAAACAGAGAATTGTGTAGTACAATCTTTGGATTTCAGAGAGATTTACATTGGCCTCTTACATGGCAAAGAAAAACAAACTGGTACTGCTGATGTCAACATTGCACTATGATGGAAATATTGATAGGGAAACCTCAACAAAATGGAAGCCTGATATGGAAACTTTCTACAACAAAACCAAAGGCAGAGTAGATGTTGTTGATGAGTTATGCAGCAACTATGATGTCACTCAAAACACAAAGCATTGGCCAATGGTTGTGGACTGGAACTCATGAGAAATCATTTACAACAAAGGAAAAACAAAATGTTTCAGCCCAGAGAAGTATACAAAAAAATTGTAGAGCACACTGTTGAGCTGATAGGTGAACAGGCAGGCACAGCGTCCCAAAGAACTGCTATAACAGGAAAACCAAAAAGATGTCAACTATGCCCTACAAGAAAGGACAGAAAAACAAAATGTATGTGCTATCAGTAAGATACTTGTGTATGGAACATGTAATTTTCATGTGTGAAGACTACTTTGGGTGTGATAATTGAAGGAAAGTTTATTTTTGTTGTCAAGTCCTATTGGTATTTTCACTGTAGTTCACATAAATTTTTATTTCTGATGTTATCTTTTAGGTTTTGTAAGCAAGTAAATGGTTGATGTGAAAATGTTAATGTCTACTCTAAGTACTCATTACACATTTGACATTTTATTTTATTGATATCTGATTTCTCTGCTAAGTGCACATTGTACAACATAGTAGGAAGCTCCTGACAAAACAAGAGGAGATGAGAACTGACAAGAATGGCTTGTCACATAGGAAAGGAAAGTAAGTACTTGTACTGTCAGTGTAAAAGATGTATACATGAAACATGCAGTTGTCATGTGTGAAGACTGCTTTGGGTGTGACAGTGGAAGCAACGATTATTTTTGTTGTAGAGTTCTATTGGCATTTTCATTGTAGTCCACATAATTTTTTTTGTGTGTGTGTGTGCCTGGAATTGAACTCGGATCCTTCCACTTGTGAGTCAGGAGGCAGCACCACTGAGCTAAATCCCTGGCCCTCACATAAGTTTTTATTTCTGTTGATTCTTTTAGGTTTTGTAAGCAAGTGCACAGCTTATGTTTAAATGTTGATGTCTTTTCTAAACAATCATTATATATTTAATATTTTATTTCATTGATGTCTTATTTTTTATTTAGGTTGAAAATTGAAGTAAAGATTATTTTTGGAGAGTACTTTAGATATTTTCATTGTAGTTCATATAGAAATTTATTTCTGATGTTATCTTTTAGGTTTTATGAACAAGTAAACAGCTGATGTGAAGATGTTGATGATTATTCTAAACATATAATACATATTAATAATTTAATACTTGATTTTATTGCTATTTTGTGTTTCTGTTAACTACACTTTTTATAATATAATGAGAACCTCCTGACAAAACAGCAAGACCAGCTAGATATCAAGTGTGTCCTACAAAAAGGACAAGAAAGCAAAACATATGTGCTGTAAGGGATACATGTGTATAGAACGTGGTGTTGTCACATGTGAAGACTGCCTTAGGTGTGGTTTTTTTATCATTGTAGTTCATATAGAAATTTGCTTCTGTTGTTCTTTTTTAGACTTTGTATAACAAAAAGCAATCAATGTTGAAATTTGTGATGCTTTTTTATAAACAATAAATACTAAAAATACAATACTTTATTTTTGTAATTTTTTCCTGTTAAGCACTCATTGTTCAATATAATAAAAGTCATAATATTAAAATTAATAAGTCATCAATAGAAATATTCTAACAAATAAATGTGGCTTTGACACACTCATACTTCCATCACTTTATGACAAAAAATATGTTACTCTCATAATAAAAGCAATGGGCCCTTGAGACACAGAGTTATTACAGATATTATAGAAATCAGAATTATTTGTAGGAAACATTTAGCAGTGTTGGTCATCTGGATTGTGGAGAATAAACAGAAAACTTTATTTCAAAGTACAATTTACTTGTTACTCACTGTCATTAAAATTTCATCAGTAAATATTTTTATCCATAGTTATATTCTTACAAGCCATAAAAATTTTTTCCCTCTACTGTGTATATAAAGTTCACTATGTAGCACAGCTCCATTATTGTGCTTTCAATGCTGTGAAATATTTGTTGGATAGAGTATAGGATACATACATATGAGATATTCATTACTAAGTTACCTTTAAAGCCACTAAACCACATCATTTAAGAGGTAAAAATAAAGCTCTAAAAATTAGTCCACAGCCTCTCTAAATTCCTATAATCAATTTTCAAGTTTTTCAAGTTCAAATTCTATGATTTTAAAAGTTCTACATATAGAAATGGGGTGTTAGGTAATATTCATGAACTATGTGAGATTTAAATACAATGGTGCTTTATAATCACTTTTATCAGTGCTTCTTAATAAAAGCTGTATAAAATAGGTTGGTAATACATTCATAATTTTCCAAATGCTGTCGACAGGAGATCTGCCTGAGGTTATACTGAACACTGGTAGCCACTCATAGATCTGAGTTTTCTGACACTGACATTCTCCTCACCCATAACTGTCCACATTGCCTGACTACACTGTAAATTATTGATTTGAAACCATGTTGCTATCTTAATGAGCAAAGATGGTGTAATAAAATTTTACAGATTTACTGATTCTAACCTAATTTATATTAGTAACACCTCACATTTTTATAGCAGTTTATTATGTTCAAAGCCATTTGATAAAATTTGCTCATTTCAGCCTAGCACATAAAAGAGGCACTAGATTTACTCCAGAGAAGTATGTCTAAGACAACTGACTTCAGAAATGGCACTATGGTCCAGTTCCCTTGATTAACTCTTTCCATTTCACCTCCAGTTTATTCCAAGAACCTGTCAATATGTTAATTCGCATATAGAAAAATGATCTGATTTTAAATCAAAGAAAAAAATTTCAATCTGTGCTACTTCATGCATCAATTGGATTATTTCCTTAAACTCTTTGGGTCTTAGTTCACCTATTGTTAAAATCAAGATTATAATATTGCTAATATAAAGTCAATAAGCATATCAATGCAGTAACCTTGATGTGTGAATAGTTTAAAATGGTGCTAGTACATAGTAAATGCTCAGCATGTTGAGCTTGGTATCTGACTATGATCATATTGTCTTAAACATTATTTTTATCCTACTCAAGCTATTGAACATATCTATGTATCAGGTTTTCTCAATAATAATTATAACTTCATATGATTTCCATGAGAATAAACATTGAATAATATATGCAAATAAATTGCACCATGCATGCTATATAGTTTTTGCTTTTTACACTTGATCTTAGCCAAAAGGCCGAGAAACGGTAGTATTTGCATTGTAAATATTTTGCTTTTTTGCTCTTTGAATTATGAAGTTTTTCAAATAGTAAAAATAATTATCCATATATCCATATATATGTATATACTGTATTTACACATATGTCTGTTCCTGGTTCCTAACAAAGCTCCTAAAATCCTTACAAATGGGAGTGTTAGAATAATACTTTGTTCTAATATTTGATCTTGGACTCCAGCTCCTGACACAGAGCTTCCAAGATTTTAGTAATTTCCTGATTGATAGGAGCATGTGTCATAGAATGTCTAAATTCCTTAGAATTTTCTGGGTGATGGGTGTATTTTTGCTCCAATTTAGCAACTCTTTCAGGACTCCTGGATGACTGTTGGTCACCAGAAAGATCAAGCCACAATTAGAAGCTTGAAACTTTCAGCAATACCTTCCCCTCCAGCCAGAAGAAAAAGAAGATAGAAAAAGGAGAGAGATGAGTTAATTAGAAATCATGCCTATGTGATACAACCTCTATAAAAATTCCTAAAAGACAAGGTTCAGAGAACTTCCAGGTTGGTGAATCTCTATCTCTTAATGAGATTTTTAATCCACTCACAGTTAATGTTACTCTTTATATGGCTGTATTTACCATTGCCATTTTGCTTTTACTTTCATTTTGTTTGATGTCTTTTCAATTAGATTGCACTGCTATAGTTCATAGTCAGCTGTTATATTATTAGGATTCTCTTGTTTGCAATGTCATTTTTCTTTTTTTCCTTCAGTACTTTCAAAGTTTTCTCTTTATCTTCCAACATTTTAACTATGTAGTCTGGATATGGATATCTGAGTTTACATAATTTGGATTGGTATTTGTTAAGGATTTGGAGTGTTTTGGTTACAGGTTATTTTAATCAACTTTGATACATTTTAGTCCTTATGTTTTTGAACTTTTATCTGCTCTTTTCTGTCTCTTTCTATCCACTTTGGGTGGTCTCATTGTGGAGATATTAATTTATGACTCCTGACATTTCTCTGAGGTTCTGTTCTGTATATTTTTTTCTTATTTCTGTTATTTCTATGTTCCTCACATTGCATGATCTCTGTTGATTTATATTTGAATTCACTCTTCTAGCTTCTGGAAGCACAAATTTACTTTTATCCTCTTTAATGACTTTTTTTTCTGTTATTGGACCTTTTCGATTCCAGAATTTCTATTTTTTAAAATGTCTTTCTTTTCATTAATATTCTCCATTTGATGAAACATTGTCATCATACCTTCTCATAATTTTTGAAGACACTTTATTATTATAATTATAAGTACACATTAATTGAACAAATTAATAGATTTCATTGAGATATTTATGTACATATATATATTGTGTCTTGGTTATTTCCACCTTCCATTCTTCCATCTCTTGCAAATTTTTTCTTCAGCTTTGGAGCATATTTTCTTTTAGCTGCCATGAAGTGTTTTTCTATTAAACATAAAAGCTGGGCTTCCAATGGCTAATTCTATTCCCTATTTTTTCCTTTCAGTGGATCATGCTTTCCTATCTCTGGATATATCTCATATTTTCTTGGTTTCAAACTGGAAATTTTGAATAATATGTTGTAGAAATTCCAGATACAAATTCCCTCACTCTGAAGCTTGTTTTTTGCTCTTATCCAAGAAGGGCTCATTTTAGCTCTCTCCTTCACTGGTCTCTCTACTGAATTTCTAACTGGTCAACTGTTAGCCTGGTTCTGATAAGTATCTTGGACCTACTAAAAGCCTCCTCTTTATCACTTACCATCAAGACCACCATTGCTTTTGACAATGCCCTTAGGCATGCACTTCTCTAGGGTCTGTTTAATTGAAATCATTTCACTTAGGAGAACAGTGAATCTCTCTGTACTACTACACCAAAGCTGGAGAAGGAAGAGCAAAACACTTTACCAGGAAATACATTCTTGTTCCGCCCATGGAGAGCTCAGAGAGGGCAGCAGGCTATGATCCCCTTGATTTACCTCTGTTATTGTGAAATCTTCATTCTCTGAGCTACCTGTACAAAGATAATGAGGAACTGTATTCATGACTTGATACCCATAAGGTAGGGCTTCTGCTCTACATCTGGGAGCTGTGTCAGGGAAGGAAGCCCAGTTCTCTCAATTGCACCTACCTAGAACAGAGTCAGAAGTATAAAGTTGATGGGGAAGGATATGTAAAATAGTAGTATCACGCTTTCTCCAAGGTAAAACATACTTATATTCTAAGAGACAGAGGTTGAAAGAATACTGTTTTTATCACATAGAGCTTGAGAATGAGGGTATGAGTTTGGAGAAAATGATGACTCAAATGCCGTGAACTCTGTTTTTTCAAGATTTAGCACATTTTCTTGATAAATATTTTTAAGTGTGTTCTGTGTCATTAACACAACTTCCAGAGACATTAAATTACTGTTTATGATTTTTCCTTTATAATTTTCCAATTAAGGTGTTGTTTCAGTGGTGATACATCCACCAACATTCCCTTACTATCCTGATGAAATCTTATCCTCACCACCTTTTCTAAGACAAGAGAAATTCAGGTCCAATTCAAAGGCCAGTTTTATGCCACGTTCTTACACTTTATTTATAAAAATGAATAGATAAATTGTAACATATCTGTGGCTTGTTAATATCACCACTTCTCCTTAATGTCAGTCACTACAAAGTGGTAAAGGCAGTGGCTCTTTAAAGAGTTCATCCCACACTCCTGGGGGAGAGAAGGTGAGCCAGTCCCAGCGCCCAAAAGGAAGCTCTCCTGCCACCATCCCCTGGTCCTAGAGCAGAGAAGGTGAGCCGCATGGGCGCCAGAAGCATCCCCCCCCCTCCTGTGGAAATGAGAAGACACATAAACAAGCCTCAAAAACAGATTTCTGGATCACCTACAGCAACCCCAAAGGGAAATGAGATGGAACACTCTGAAGCTCAACCACCTGGACTCTCTGAACTGGCAACAAAAGAGGATCTGG
>NW_004624855.1:5851450-5881370 GCF_000247695.1 Heterocephalus glaber | reverse complement strand
AAAAGAAAAAATATGAGAAAAGGAAAAAGAATGGAAACAAAGTCTTTGCAAATAGGGAAGGGTGGAGGGGGTGAAGGGAGGGCAAGGGAAGGGGGGAAAAAAATAAAGAGTTCTTTAAAGTCTCTGAAAATATACCAGTAAAAGAAAAAGTGTCAGAGAGAGTCATAGATAGAATCATGTATGTGGAGTCTTACTGTGCTCTGTTGTTTAATTCATTCAGTTTTCCATTCAACATGAATCCTCTTTATATACAGATACTCCCCATTATCTTTCCCATATTGTTACCTATTGATGTTTAACTGGGTACTCCAAGATCTATGTGTTCATATTAAAAACTGACATCATTTCTTTGACATTAAAACACTGTAGCTCTTTTTCTCAAAAATAGCTTATTATTTTTTCCTTTGGCCTTTAAAATAATTATGTTTTTAAAACTGCAACTAATAGGAAACATTATTGGCAGGATCCTAGTAAGTTCATCTGAAAACATGTCGCTCCTCAATTCTCATTTTTTGATTTCTGAGGTTTATTTTTATTTCAGAGTACATTAAGGTCCTTGACAGAATTTGAAGTAATTTCTAAAAATGTTCTTTGATCTAATAGTAGAAAGTATTGTACTATTATGTAACACTGAAATTCACATTTGAATAAACATTTTCCATCCTGAATCAAGAAAACTTGTGTGAAACTTTAGCAGGTTTTTACATGCAACCAATAGTTTATTTCTTTATAATACTTAGACATGGCATATATATATATATATATATATAATAAGTACTTAAACAATCATTTTGGATATTAATGCCATGATTATAATTGTTAAAAATATAAATATATATATTTGAAAACTATAGTGGAGGTAGAGAAATGGAAATTGATTACAAATAGTGAAATTCCAGTACAATATAAGAAATATAAGAAAGAAATTCACATACTACTTTTAGTATCCATCGAATATACACTTTTTAAATTTTCCTTTTATTTGAAAAGTAGTTTGTACTTAGAGCAGTCTCATATGGATTAGCCATTTTGACAATAACTGGAACTAGACTTAGTTGTTTCAATATCAAAGTATACTTCTGTCTAGTAGTAACAAATATAGAATCAGTACTCTATTAATATTATGATGACCATATGCACACAACTAATATAATATTAGCTTTTCAGTCTGTTTAAATAAAACAAATAATCATTTCCAATGTGCTTCATAATGTGAAAGAATTTATGGTACTTCAAGGATTTTTTAAGACTTTACACATACTGTTTCCTCATCTGAAATGCCTTTCCTTTCTTCTACAACTTCACATCATTTATCACAGATGCAGACTTTACATTTTCTATGACCCCATCTCTTCTGCAGATATTACTACTTTTTTCTTCACTTACTTTGATGTTATGTGTGAGACTTTGGCTTTAAAATATTATATTATACTGCAACTTTTATATTGCACGGTACATTTTTTGCCTAAGTTACACATTTGCCTTCTGACCAAAAATTTTTAAATGTTATATTTCATCTTATATCCCTAAATAGTTCCAATGCCTAGCACAGCAAATGTGTACATGGGATATTTGTGGAACTACCACTTTCTCCATAAATTCCATGTTTAAATTTTGCTCATTTATTCAAAGAAGATTTGGGGAATTGAATTTAGTTATTTGACTAATTTACCATTTACTGATGATTTATTGCTTGCATGGGGACTTCACTACACCTATTTAAAAAATATTTTCCATAGTAATGTGTTTTTATTTTTAAATTAATATCACTTATTTGAAGGCCAACTATGAATATATTATCCTAGAATATTATGCATTATTCTGTCATTCTGAACTTTTCCCCAATAGTACCCAAAGTCCTCTTAATATGTTAGTCTCTCTTGTGTTCTACAATCATGTATTAATTCTCTGTCTCATCTATCACACTGTAATTGCCTCTTTCATAGATTCTTCTTTCTTTCCATCCTAATAAAGTTTTTTCATATGTTTTTATTCATTCTCTACATATCTTTGACCCATTTCACTTTTAAAATTCCATACCATCAGCTAACAAGTCATTTCAAGTCTACTTCTCAATATCTATTATATATAGTTCTTAACCATCACCTGTTAAACCTGTTAACAGACTTGCCCCCCACTTTTAGTCTCATCACCATCCTATAAAATATTGGCAGAATACTCTTCCTAAAGGAGAGCTGAATTAACATACTATCTGCACTCCTTGCACTGCTCTTAAATACTTGGAGAGGAAGAAAAGGAAAGAAAGAAGGATCAGAGAAGATGAGAAGGACAGGGAAAGAAAGTATAAGGTCTAGACTCTGGCCTTCAAGTCAGCTTTTTCTAGTCCAGAATCACTCTTTCTCTCTGAACACTCCATCACGTATGAAGACATGTCCCACTAGCCTGTCTCTGTTCACACTGTCCTTTCTGTAGCACACTCAGCCCTCATCTCTTGCCTAGTGAAATTTTCTCTTTCATTCAAGAAAACCCACTAATTGATAAGGGCATTCCAAATTCTATAGGCTGGAATTAATTTCTTGCTCTGAATACTTGTTTATATCATTTGCATGTTGAATAATGTATTATAAGATACCATATTAAATAAATGTATTATAAGATAATGTATTATAAAATACCAGTACACATTGTATTTCTTCTGCTAAATTGTTACATCCTTGTGGGTGGAAACCATTTTATTCATGTCATGATGCCTAGCCAAATACATTTTATATTCATAGGTATAAAAATGTTAATTCAAGAAGGTCTCAAATACTGAATATGATAATTATACTTCCATTAAGAATGTATAAATTTGAAAAAAATTTTAAGCCCTTCAGAGTTGATTTTTGCAGTTCTTCGTTGATTCCATCTACTTTAAACACTAGGCATGTATCTGTGGAGAATATGAAAATCAAGGAAAATCAAGGAAAAATCTCTTATTTTGGGTATAATGCACAGAACAATGCCTGAAATACACAGAGCAATGTGTATTTAATACACAAAACAATGCCTGTAAATATATATACACAGAACAATGCCTGAAATACAGTAGGCTTATTAGTAACTGATAAATTATTAATGAAATGAAAGAATATTTTGGCTTATTTCTCTTGAGTTATATCCCTAATAAATGTGCTAAAATGGCAAAGTTTTATTTTATGGTGGCTTCTTCTTTTTTTAATATAGCCAATATGTATGAAAAAACATGATTATAATGTCATAATCAAGGCAAAGTAATTTGACAACAGTAATAATAAATAATAGCAGTAAAATATTGTGTTTTATGCCAATTCCAAATTTTAAGCTATCATGCCAGGCACAATCCGAAGTTATATTTACTCTATTTAAAAATAGTCTGTCCCTCTGTCCCTACTGTTACCTATTTTCTATTTTTGCTGATTTGTTATTTCAACAAATTCCGAGCAAATATTCTTTTGTCTGACCTTTCAATGTTCCCTCTCAATATTTGAACCACATTATATTCTAAGACGCTTCTACTTAATTCATAGTACATACGCAGTTGGGATTGGACCCTGCAGTTCTGAGACTTTATTACTACATGGGGTGTATAAGTGGGAACTGTTGCATATAACTGGATTGAAAATTAAGTAAACACTTTTTTCCATGTAACTTTATGTGCAATTAAATAAAATACTACAATAATCTAGAGCTTTCAGAGTCCACAGAGTTCAGTTTTTTCAAGGTGTCTTTTCCCTTTCTTTACCAAACAAAATATATATATATATTAGAATAATATAGAAATATATACATATTAGAATAATATTTCTAAGAACTACTGAGTTCTAAATGACCTGGGAAAAAGACAAAGTCTAAAGAGTTTTAGATGCAGCAGATGTTTGGTATGACTTGCATATCTTGCCTGCGAGAAGGGTGATAGAATAAGTGTCCTTTCCAATTTATAGGGATTCTATTTTTACCCTCAAAATTATTTTGTATAGTTATATTCTGAAATTTAGCAAGAGGCAGGGGAAATTACATAATCTGAAAAATATTCATTCTAGGGGCTGGGGATTTATCTCAGTGATGTCGCGCCTGCCTGGTAAGCACAAGGTCCTGAGTTTGATTCCTGATACCCCCCCCAAAAAATTCATCCTACTCCAGAAATGCTCACTGTTCTGCAGTATACACAGATCATTAGCTATACATGGCAGAATGTATGCCTTGTTATTTTCTGTATCTTCACATCTGTGCCATAGCTTTTGACATGATACCTTACACAGTGGGTATCCCATTTCTATTGGTTGAAATGAACATTTTAACAAAATATTGGGGAGAGAGGTACAATTTTATTTTAGTGACATTATTTTATAACAGTTAATAGAATTTAAATGGTGCTTCTTCTTATAGTTTAGCATTCCTACAATGTGTTTCATAGAATACTGTCAACATATTCCTCATAAAAAGGGCTTTACATTGAAATAAATTATGAAATTTCTGTATCTCTCTTAGATATTTATAGTTTTTGGCTGGATTATATCACTGAAATGTTCTAAAATAAAGAAACTGTTTTATCTCTGCCTTTCCAAACATGGTATTGATTACAGAAAGCTTTTTTTTTGGCAAGGAATTCCTATTAACACTCTACATATATCGAGAAAGGCTATTTTAGCTACCCATTTTTGAAATATATGGCTGGGCTGTTTAATCTAGTCTTGTGCAATTTAGAAGGACCTAGAGAGGTATAAAGAGTTTCTGGCTCTAGATTTCCAAGCATACGCTCGTGTTGTCAAAGTACTCTCCTTCAAGGATGCCCAGTGGATCAAACATTCTTGGTTCGGCTGCCCGGTGGTGGAAATCACACCACAGATTGTTGTGCTGCATTAAGGCGATTCTGTCTCTTCTTCTCCTATAGTTGAGAGGACTTGGCTTCTTTCCACATTCTGCTTCCATTCACAGATGAGCATTAGAGAGAATTTGGAAATGGAAGGCCTTTATGTCTGCCGTGAACAGGGTCAATTCAGTGTGGCAGCTGTGAGCTGGTGACATAGACTTATATTGACACAACCCACTTTTTGCAGCAGAATCACAAAGTGAAAGCACCCGGGGCTCTTCTGCCGTTTTCAATAAGATATGAATTTTTCTCTTCCTTGTATTAAGCAGAGATCTGTCATCTTGACTTGTACACTAAATGGTCCATTCTGACTGCCTTGTTTGTGTCCAATCTCAGCCAGAATCCAGAAACATGTGTTAACATTCCGCATGTTTGGGGGCTACTTGGAAGGGCCTGAGGCAAGACTCCCTGATGCCTGCTGCAGGCTAGTCAATAATCATTAGCCCTTCAAGTAGTGTATGCCCAACATAAACTGTATTTATTTATTTAAAAAAAATCTTTACTTTAAGCCACAGGGAAAGGCATTTTAGAGAACTCAGTTTCCCCGCAGTTCCTAGATTATAATAGAGTTATGAACTAGTGGGAAGCTGACACAGGGGGCGCTGTTCTCGATGGAAAGAATAGGAAGCCATCAAAGTAAACCAGTTAGGCTGTGTACAGCAATGCCAGTCAGTCTTTGCTGTTATTTTTTTCATTGCTAATATCCCTAAGATCATCACTCAGGCTAAGAAAGAGTTCTTCTCACAGGGAACATTTCAATGCAAAATGCATCAATCTCTTATATAGGACAAGGCAGCGCCTTGGTTAAATTAGCCAGTTAAATACAATCACTTGCTTACTGCTTTTACTTTGAAAGAGACAAAATGAGGACGTTGCAATTAATTAAAGAAATATAAAAATAACAGAAACACAACCAGTTTTTAAAATAATGTCTAAATTTAAATCACATAGATAAATATTTTGTTTGGAGCACAAAGTTTTCTTTATTTCAATGGTACAAAGTAATGAATCTCTATTGTGTGGAAAGTTTATTAGGTAAAAAGTGAAGCATTTTTTGTGTGTGTTTATTTATTTATTTTGAAATTTAGTTCTGTCTCCAAATCCTAATGCCAAAAGCCAAACTCCACCCATCTAGAAGACAGTGAAGTCCCTTTATTGAGCCCAGGAGGACCTACATGGGTACGCATCCTGTAACTAAATAAAATCTTTTCAGTTCACTAATTTGAACTCTTCTGTATGCAAGAAACACATCTCCTAATATAGAGTACATCACTGCCAACCAATGAAGATGATTAGTAATGCAACTATTAATTTTTCACAAATAGATGAACATTGCACAGCACAAATCTAACCCTATTCATCTGTTGACTTTATTTACTCATTAATTTATTCATGATACTGACATAAATTTTAAATCCAAGCATATAAATTAGCATACATTTCTGCTGGTGTGTTTTTAAGCCCTTGCTCTGGTGACATTTCTACTTGAAGTTTTGCTTAAAGAGTATCACCTGTGGAATTGTTTCTATTTGGACCTAAGTTGAGCCAACAAGAGAAAAATAAGGCAAAGGAGATGAAATCTAAAGATTCAGGAAAGGGTAGATACTGTAATTACTAGGATGGGGCAAGAAGAATTAGAATTGACCCTAGACTTAAACCAGTGTTGAACCAAGCAGCACCATCTAAAATATCAATTTTGCAAGTTGTAAAAAAGATTGCAGTAAATCCAAACAAAGTCCAAAGAGCAGAAAGATGGAAGAAAGATACAAACCAAGACATGAACAAGGGTTATCTGAATAAGAGAATGGGATTTGAGAGAGAAGAAAGTGGGCAGAATGTAGGTAAAACAGAGTTTTGGTGTGAGTTGCACAGTATTCCATTGGTGGCAGCAGGTTGTTAAGAATGCCAATCTGATAAAAATAAGGAAAGCTGTCAGAAGTAGAAGTAAATGCAATTGTTATGGGAGGTGTAACATTTTCAAATAAATATTACTTACAGTCTTCTAAATACTAATACTAGGCAAATGGCTTAATTTTCTCTCAGGGTCCTCAGTTTCTTTATCTGGAAATAGTGATAATGTAATTTACTTCATTTTCCATGATAAAATAAGACAGTGTACCTACAGGGCAATATATATAAAGTGCAAAACAGAGTGTTTAATATATAATAAGTAGTTAGAAAATGATCAGCTGGTGTTGGTAATATTACTTTAATACTATCTTAGAAGAGATTTTATTTCCTACAGATAGCTGTCACAAATGATAAGAAAATAATTATTCCAAAATCTAAAGTCAAGTCAGAGCTAATCATTGATTCAGATTACATTTATTCACATTTTGTTTTCTTTCTCAATTTGTGAAAATGAATAATGATAGGACCTATGTACAATGGAGACAAATATATGTATAAAAACCTAACAGGAGTTATCAGAGACCAAAATGTGGACATGTATCAGGAAGAAAGGAATACCTCGCCTGGATCCTAATGCCCTGGTAATGAAGTGCCCAGCAACCCACTGTTTTGTAAGTCTACAATATTTGAAAGTGCTTCAATGCAGCTCTCAGTATATTTCAATGAGTAGTGTGTGTGTGTGTGTGTGTGTGTGTGTGTGTGTGTGTGTTAGGGGGTAATGTCTAAACTTGATATTTGAATTAAAATGATTAAGAAAACAAATTAAAACATTTTATTCTCTATTTGAGTCACTTCAACTTCAGTTCACAGTTGTTAGATTATGCACGTCCCTGTTGGCCTCACAGAGTGGACATTTCAGGTCTTCTTATTGTATTAACCCAGGTGTGTTTTAAAAGGTATTACAATCAGTCTTGAGTTAAAGTTAACTTGCTTCAGAAAGAAAGAAGCAGAATGATTGTTATAGAATAAGTACTAAATCAAGTTTGGTTGAGTAAATTTATAAGTGAATAAATATGAGAGCTTATAGATAGCAGTATCCATTCTTTGCATCTGAAAACATGTAAAAATACTAACTTCATTTGCATAATGAGTAATTGTTTCTGGCTTTACTTTCTGTCACTGTAATTTTTATTTTATTTTACATTTGTATATAAGGTTCTACAGCTCTGCCACCTACACCTAAGCTCTTCCTCCAAACAAGTTTGAGAATTTTATGGTCTATCCTATTTTGGTGACACATTCCCAATATATCAGAAAAATATGATTAAAAGTTCTCCCTTTCATAAGCTGTGATATAATTTCAAACAAGTGTATCTAAGTTTGAATAAGCAAGTCTTTTACAATCCTATAGTGGACTTTTTCCTCCAGCTCTTTTTAAATGCTTACACTCACATACAACACACATACGCACATCCACATACAGCATACCACATTAACTATGGAGCAAAAAAGTCATAACCTTTGTTGCCCTGAGCCAATTAGAGTGCTGGTAATGTAGATGTATTTTGTTGATATAGCCTTATGGAGTTTTCTAGGAAAGACTAAATTGAAGCACATTTATAATTTAGTATTATCTTCTCGGATTAGAATAACTTTCCCCACATAACAGGATGAGATTGCTAACAGAATAAAACAACTTAGGCACTGAGAGAAAACCTTTAGCATGGACACCAGATAGATGAGCTGCTGCAGATAAACTCTGAAAGTGACAGATAGCACTGGTCTGAGGAAAACAATTTCCCAAAACTGTTTCTCAAGGCAGGTGCTGAAAGGAAACTACAGAAGGAAAAGATTTTACAATCATTTCAAAACACAAAATAATGTTGCTACTTAGAGGGATGAGGTTCTCTTTTAGCTTGTAAGAGAAATTCCAGGACCCATATGCTGATTCAGTCAAAATTTACTGGTGAGCAATAAAAGTAGAGGAAAAAATTAATGCCCAAATAGTACTCAAAGATCCTTAAGAATATGAATAAGAGACGATGAAGGAAAGGGGCCATGAGTGTTTTTCAGGTAGCAGCATAAGTGTTTCCTGGACTGTGATCTGAGGCAGGTGTATATGACTGGAAGTTTTGCTCAAACCATAAAAGAACAGCAGCTTTCTTCAGGGCTTTCACCATCTGAGGTCTCCACCTTTCCAAATCTCAAGTGAGGTTCACATGTTCTGGCCTTTTTTTAAAATTAATTTTATTGGTACATTTTAGGTATACAATATAATGACACTCATCATTGGAAATTTGCACCTTTACATAATCTCTTGGTTCTTATTTTTCCCCATTCCCCTGCCCTCCTTTCAACCCCTCCATCCCTTTGATTAGAGTAATTATCCTCCCATCTTTGCTTGTTACTGACATGGATATTTTTCCCCTCTTCACTTCCTGCTGCTTCAGTTCTACATCCAAGCAGTTTTTCTCACTATAATTAAGACCTGTTCCAGAAAGAACCCTTGCTGATGTCACCCACCTCAAACTTCTAGTCCTTTTTTCGCTATGAAGTTCTTGCTGATTGGGTTAATAATGTTGAACAAGTATTTGAGCAGGAAAGAACTACTCATTGGAATGTTCATCATTTAGCTGCTGAGACCCAATCTTATCTTTTGGTTTTCTCATCCTAAACACATTTGTAAAACATCTCCTTTGTGTTGACCGTTTCCTACTTTCTTTTGATATAAACTAGAACCTCCAATTAAACACTCACATATTTTAAACAACCTCTCCTCTAACTGTGTCTACAGATCCAAAATCAGGCAATTATATAAATTAGAATGAACAAAGAGAAATATGTTAATGCCTTTATTTTTATCTGAAGTTATTCAACCAAAACCAGTCATTTATTTTATACTGTCAGCTTGGTTTCCTCATGAACGCATCATGAAAAATCTCTTCTTCCTGATCCTCAACAGGAAGCCAGAGAATGAAATTGTGACTCAAATCTGTAAACTGTTTTGATACTTCTAAGAAGATTTAACTAAACTGTTATCTTATTAAGATTAGGATTCAGTTGTTTTTAGGGCACTCTGGGACAATCTGAACCTTAAGCCATTTTTTTTTCCCATCTTCTTCTCTAAAGCAAGCATTGTCAGTCATTTTCTATGATATGTCAGATATTCAGGCTTTTCATGCCATGCACTCTGTTGTGAAGACTGAACTCTACTATTGGACAGTGCAGGTGCCATAATACTGTATACAAACAGCTGTGAGTTGTTATATTCCCGTACACCTTTACAAAATTAGTGATGGCTGCATGTGGACTGTAGTTTGTTGTTTGCCAATTCCAGCTCTAAAGATATTTGTTTACAGAACTCTAAATATTTATGAGCTTTACTGTCTCTTTGTACTTGCATGTGGCTGATAACCTATACATATGTTTGTATAAAGCAGAAAAAATGGGAAAAGATGCCTCATCTGAGATAGCAATGTGGAGAAAAATGAGTTCTTCCCAAGTTGGAACAGAAAAGATACTCCTTCTGGGTAGATGAATTAAGAAACTTTACTGCCTTTGTGCTGGAGATTTCGGGGGTTTGGCTTGGTCACAGTTTTTAAAGTATTATTTAGAGACAGAAACCAGGCTCAATTTCAACTCAGGGATCCCTGGCTTGCAGATGGGAGAAACCAGAGCCATGTGAAGTAACCATTTCCTCAGTATATTTCCCCTCTGATCTACAGTAAAGACCTTCCTTCTCTACTTCAACTATCAAGTCCTATCCATCCGTAGTTCAGAGTTAATCACATTGCCCTACAAAAAACCCCATGCCACGGTCATTGTTTCCACCTCAAAATACTCATTTTATTTTACATATAGTATGGTTTGCTGCATGGTTGACACATTGTATTTGCTGTATTCTACATTATGTGTTAGGTAAAATGGCATTGAACCACCAAAAGAACACAACCAGCCTGAATTTAGGGTTCCATGCAGGACATCTAGGAATGACTCAAGGGAGAGTCCACTGGGAGTTTACTGAACTGGGTTTTCAAAGAAGTTTAAATGGAATGGCCATAGGTTGGGTGAGGTTAAGGGAAACATGAGATTGGGAAAGCGAGAATCGCTGAGCAGCAACCTAGCTAAGGCCTAGGTTTTCTTGTGAAACAGCCATTTCTGAGTACACTGGGTCCCAACAGAGTGGGTGGGATAGCAACAGGATGTGTTGGTCAGGCTGTGATTGTTCCCAGAGCTCAGTTGGCTGGGATGAGTCACGCCAGGAACTCTGGTGTCTGGCGGCAACTGAGGGTGAGACCTATCAGTAAGTATATTTTGTTGCATTGTAAAATATCTCATGTCAGTTAAAATTCTTGGAAATGCCCATGTAGAATTGGGATTGATCCCTAGAATAGGGACAGGCAAAAGGTTAGAGTTATGCCAATAGAATGCAACAGACATTGCCAGGAAGTTAGAAATTGTCACACTGTTGAGAAATTTTATCTTTTCGGTTAGTTACTGTGACTTCCTTGTGTCAGGTTTCCTAGAATCCTTTTAATGTATGTGAAGAAGCAGCTTGGTAAACTTCCACCCAACTTCCAATGGCATCACTGTGACTGGTTTGAAGCTAAAAGATCAACCATTTATTTATTATATCTTGGGAAGTTAAAAAAAAACACTGAATATGTGAACTTTTTCTTGTTAAAATTTTCTTCAGTAGTGCAGGATAGATTTCAGTATGCTATTTCTCAGTGGCAGAACATTTACCTGTGAAAATATTTACTTTCTAGTTTTATTTCATAATAGGCTGGCATAGGAGTCAAAGAAATACGATAAAGGAGCATGACTCAGTACTGACATATATAATTCACAAGTTAATATGACTCCAGGAATGATGACAATGATCTACATAGAGGGAGACATCATAAGAGGTCATTTGTAAATTTGGTTGGCCAGTGATTTGGAAAATATATGGAATTCAAAATTTAAATCGTTGATGACAAAGTATATTTTACTGGAATATTACAATACTATACACTCACCCTGTTATACGATGAATGCTATCTATCTCACAAAAAGAATAATGTTTCTCAGGAATCAACCTAAATGAATAAAGCTACAAATATATTCAAGAGAAGAATAATATATTTTAAAATCATTTACAACTTTGAATTAGCAGTTTCATTTGGGATACTTCAGATGAGGAGGTACATGTCCTAAGGTGAAACCAGTACCCTGATTGGAAGTTCAAAGAGTGTTTTTACTTAAACCCAGAGAGTGAAGTCTTCTTTGGGTATGTGGGGGCTGTTGAGAAGGAAAACAGAAGAAGGTTAAACATGTCTTGTCTTGCCGGGGATTCAGCTCAGTGATGCTGCTGCCTGCCTTGCCAGGTCCTGAGTTTGATCCCCGGTACCAAGAACAAAAAACAAACAAACAACCACAAAACATATGTTGTCTTACTGTGATTGGGTCCAGGGCTTCTTTACATCCATCTCCTGAAAGTTATTCCCCACTTCCCCACCCCCAGGCATGTATTCTTACAAGGAACCAGATCTGGAGAGAATCTGGCAGAAGGTACTGTTTGAGTCTGTTTCTGTTACCCTGATAATTTGCTTTTTTGCAATACTTGTAAAGGATCAGTTTTAGGTTTGAAGCATACAGCCCACCCACTGAGGCAAAGTGTTCATTTCTTAACTAAGCATATGCCTGATTCTGGGAGAAAATGTGAGAAGAGGTGAAAAAGGCTCCACACTTAGGGAAATAATGAATTCTTTAATGTTGAAAGACAAAAATTGAGGCTTTTGAATACTAAAAGTTAAAACTACATTTACATAATATCAAAACATGGATGCTACATAGTAATTTCACTTTTCCATTGATTCCTGCATACATACAACAAAGTTTCCTGCCCACTTACAAAAGGCCAGGCTTGATTTGGGTTTTGGTGATTCAATTGTGAAGACAGACAAGCTTCTTGCTCTCCTGAATCTTTTATCTGTGGAAGGCCTAAAATTAGAAAGTCTTTAGATAAGAAAGCCTGCATTTTTCATGTAAGTCTTAGGTTATAATACTGCCGGTCCTGTCAGCAGATACTCAGTATATGGAACCTAGGTATTTGAAACTCAGTACTCCTCTACACTGTTGAAATTCTCACCTGTTACCTGTGTAGGGGGATAAAATGGATGCTTAGTATTTATGCCTGCTTTACCATTTGTTTCACCTGCACTCTAGTTTGGCAGACTTGCACCCATTACCCATGATTACCAGTAATACATGTCTGTTATATCTGCTGCCAGCCTCACATTCCTACCGGGTCCTTACACTATTGAGGTTAGATAAACAGTTCCTAATCCAGAAAATAGATGGAAAAGAAGGAAACAAGTAAGATGAGAAAATAATCACAGACTGTACAAGTTGGTAAAAGAATGTGAGTAGATTAACAGTGTGGAGATTAAAGATAGGAAACTAATTTAGATTATGTAAAATGACCTCTCCCAAAAGATAATATGTACAGTGAAATTTAAGGATGATAATAAATCTAATATGAGAAAAGTAGAGGGAAGATCTTGGAAGAAATAATGAGTGAAAACAAAAAAAGCATTGATGAGTTGAGGGGGTCTCAGGAAAAGAAAGTGTGGCAGAGGATAGAAAATTAAAAGAAAGTAGTATAAGAAGTTTTAAACAATTAGGCAGGGATCAGATTATGCAAAGTATTGTAGGCTGTGATGACATGATTTTTCATCTCTTATGTTCTTGCTTACAGGTATTCAAATGGATAACAATAAGTTAAAGTTCTAAAGGGTAAAATGAATAAAGACAAATTTAATTCCAATTATACTAACCAAAAATTAAGATGTATACTAAATATTTAAATGGCAGCCAAGCCACTGATAATTACTCTCCTGAGAACTGCCCTTATTACAACACAGATGTGAGAAGGATTATTGAATCTTATGAGTTTTCTTATAAGGAAAATATACATATTCCTGTTAAGGTTTTAGCCATTTGTTATAATTGTGTACAAAAATGATGTTATATAATGATGATTATTCAAAACATGGTGAAAAATCATTAAAAAATTAAAATAACTATATGTACAATGATAATAATAGTATAGAACAATACAGTTCATTTAGTTTCTGAACATTTTCATTTTTGGAGTCATCTTTAAAATGGAGTCCACAGGTGGAAGACATGTTTTCTTCTGAAAACCAGCTATCCAACTTGGACATCATCATACTAGACTACTAAAGCTAAATGTAACCTGAAATGAAATGCAAGAGTTAACGTTTAAGTATGTCCATCAGCTAAAGGCTGATAGTCTTTTAAGGAAACCGCAGGTACAACATGAAATTTATGATGCCAACACTTGGTGTTTAAATTAAAGAAAAGAGGAAAATTCTCAACTAGCAGAAAAAAGAAAATGCTTTCGTTTGGGGTCTTCACTTGAAAACAAGTAAATATTTACTCATATTTGTGATTTGTGAACTCCTATTATTCTGTGAGAATTCTAGCTTTAAATGAGCTCAGCACTTATGTGAACAACTCATTAGATTCTTGCTGGAAGATTAACCATATTCTAGATTATCTAACCAATACTTTCACAGACACTTGCTCTTCTGGGCTCATTCTCCTTGCAATCAGTTAGTGGTAGTCAGGGAGTGAAGATTAATTTTAATATTTACCTTAGGCAAACAATTCAGAAGGCATATCTCCTGTTAAAATGTTATGTATCACTAAGCCAATTATGAAATATAAATGATTTTTGGATTATCTCAGTCCAAAAACTTGCTAACTACAGGATGGTCCCATCTACAGATAGTCTCTTAAAAGAAATTTATTTACTCTTTCTCATTTTATAGGACAACTGTATCTCTGACATATAAAAGAGGCATTTAAAATTAAAACATATGCCCCCTACTGTTATTTTTTTCTATTTAAGTTCCAATATTTTTGTTTATTTCTTTAGTGAGTAGGTGTGCACTAAGATAGATCAGACTGGCTGATAGCCTCTTGGGCCCAAGTGTTGGTAGACTGAAATATCACAGAACCTGGAAGTTGGTAAACCCATAAAACATATCTCATTGGTTTGTTTGCACAAGGGGATCGTACTACATTCAAAAAATTAACACATAAAAGTTTCTCAATATTCCAAAGAAAATTTATTTGTTAAACTGAAAAATACTAGACATAGTTCAATTTATGAACCAAAAACGTTTTCAGTCATGTAGGAACTACTTAATGTTGTATTTGCCATTAGGGTTACCATGTGAAATAATAGTATTCCAAGCTATTCTAGATATTGTGAAAAAAAACCCTTTTCAAACAGTTTCAATGAAAAATGTAGTGTGGACACCTACTGGCAATGATTTATTAAGTAACTTAGCATTTTAGAAGGAAACATCTTGTCTTTGATTCTAAATATTCAATTTTTATTTAGATTTCAGTTTAAGTCTATCTTTAATTGAAGGTATTATTATTGAGAAAAGCAAAATCATTAGGCTATTTAATCATTCAATTTACTGTATTACTATTTAGTTTAATGAAACAAATTGTTGGCCAAGGATTAGCAATACTAACAGTAGTATAGTGTTAGTATATATCCTCCACTGAGCTTGGAGAGAGTGCTTACATATCACATTTTCTCTCTTGTAAAAATAAATATTCCTAAGGATGTAAATCAAATAGGGAGAAGTGTAAAGCAAATGTAAGCTTCAGATATTGAACCTTCAGATGTCTTTATAAAGAAGACTACAGTATCAGTTAAGGTAAGAGTTGAAATCAAGCAATCTTGTAAAGATGCAGATATGAAGATTTGCAGTGAGAGTTTGAGGAAATAGCTCAGTACTAGAGTACTTGCCCAAAACTCCAGCATCCAAAAAAAAAAAGATTTACCATCAGATTTTTCTCCTGTTTTTTAATGAGCTTGGAAGTTGATCAGGAAGAGGTAGGTGATACATAGCGGAACTAGCTATCTGGCCTCCAAAACAGGCCAAAGGCAAACAATTAGGTCCAACCACTGAGATGAACTATGGCTTTCTATTTCATTTAGGTGTTAAGCAGAGCAAAGCATTTAAATCTAAATCACAGTTTAATCACAGTTAAATATCTACATAGAGGAAAGATAATTTTATGTAAGAAAAATTATACTTTCAGAAATCTCATTGGCTTGCAAATCATTGAAGATACTGAGTTTTCTCTGATGTTTATTGAACATCAAGAGAATTCTTTCCTTGTAGGCAATATCTCTGGCTAGGTTCTCCTCTAATATATCTTTATCACTTGAGAAAAGGTCTACCTCAACATACATTTTGATTTATAAAAGAGGAAATATTAGATATGTATAATGTTCTCAACAGGCAACAGGACTTCTAAGTCAAAGTTCTTAGACTTTGGCTTCACTACCACTTCTCAATGATCAAAAACAAGTAGTGATTAAGAGTTATTCAGATTCTAACACTTGAAAAAACTTAGGAGTTATTTCTAGCTTGATCATTTATTAGTTTTATAAAATTGGATAAGATGTCTCACTTTAGAAAGCTAGTTTTGTCCTTAGAAGATATGAATTAATAGAGACAACTTACCAGGATGATTGTGAATTTCCAAGAAGCTAAGGCACATTGCCTTAGTAATATGTGCCACTCAAATTAGGTGTAAAATGAATGATAATTTTAAAAATAATAAATATTATTCACCATGGTAGCACATAGGAAATCCATGTCTATGCTGAAACTGTTTGAGTTTGTTTTTACATTCAAAGTTTTCTTAAGTCTCATTACATAAAAGATTTACTTCAGGGCCGGGGATTTAGTTCAGTGGTTTCACCACCTGCTGCACAAGCGCAAGGACCCAAGTTCGATCCCCGGTACCAAAAAAAAATGATTTATTTCCAAACACATAAGGCAATTAGCAAATGGTAAATGGTATCTGTCCTCATATAATAGATACTCAAATGGAATGCTTTCTTTATTAATGACAGAATATAATCAGTCAATCCATTTGATTAATCATGGGTTTATTTCCATGCTAACCCACAATGTGGTGCATTACCCAAGCAGACTACCGTACCTTCTAAATTGTGCTATAAAACCTGCCTTGAAGTTTTCCTTCATTCTGCCAGAAGTAGGGATGAATTGTTCAACTCTTATTGGATGATCCCTACAGCAAACATCTCTAAGGTGCCACACAAATTAAATAGTGATTATTTCCTATTCATGTTACAGGTCAGTGGATGTGCCTATGAACCTATCACTCTGCTCTGGAATTGGAAATGAGTCCAGTTCTGCTGCAAGGTCTTCATTATTCGATAGTCTTGCTAAAACGATGAACGATGAATGGGGCCAGCCAGTTGAAAACTCACAATCTTGCCTTGGGGAACACAATTTACGGAGTCCAAGGGGACAATCAGAAAACATGATCAGCTCAGAGACCTGTCATGCACAGTACAGAAGGCTTGTCTGACTTACGAAGTACAGGCTATTTTATTGACTGGAAGATCAAAAAGGAATACATAGCAGAGATGCCCACAAAAGGGCAACCTCCAGAGTTTCTTACATTGCGAAAGACGTGTGCTCTTTCCTTTTGAGGTTTCAGCAGCCTAGAATAGGAAAGTCAATCCAGAGATGATGGAGTCCCTCAAACCCTGCCTCAAGCAAATAGTAGTCTGAAGGAGAGCAGGCATCATTCTACTTCATAGCTGGTAATAAACAACAGGAACAGGAAGCTCCCTTGCAAGATAATATTTTCTTTTATTTTAATGTTGAAAGATCAAGGGGTCCTGTGGACAATGGATATGAATGCAGTAATTTTAGAGATATGCATGTGCATCAAAGTGGGGGTAGAGAGTAGGATATATATATCTTAGGAATTTTTGCCTCTTTTTTCTCTGATTCTATTCTTTTTTTTTTTGGTACCAGGGATCAAACTCAGGTCCTTGCGCTTGCGCAGCAGGCGGCGAAACCACTGAGCTAAATTCCAGGCCCATATCTGATTCTATTCTTGCCAAAAAAAAGTAATTAATCTTCTGATCACCAACTTAGCTTTCTAGTGACCCTGATATAAGATACTAGAAAAAGACTGCTCCAAAGAAAAAGCAAAATTAGTTCAATGCTGAAAAAGTGATCTAGTTTTTCTCAGGTTATGCCAGAGATTTGGGGATTACTTCTTTTTTCAATATTGATACATGCTCAGTATGAAAGTTGCCTTTCCAAATTCTAACAAGATAAATGAAAACATTTAGAAGTAGTGCCTTTTGGAAGTTAGAAAAATTGTGCCCTCTCCCTCCTGGGAAGAACAGAATGGAAGAATGGGTTGTGTCAGTGTGTTTTTGTGTGTCCACGTGAGAGTGGGTTGGTGTCCATGTGCACATATTTATAATGTGATTCAGTAGATTTCATGTTGATGGTTAGCAACAGACCTCAAGTATAAAAGGGCAGGATTTTTAACCTTCTCTATCCTTTCCTAAGGGTCAGTTCTGGGGAGAAAGTAAGTGATGTATATACCGAAAAACATATTGCAAAACCATGAATTAAAAGCAGATAGTTTTCGTGGTGCTTCAACACTTGTTCTTTCTATGTAGCACTACATTTTTGAAGAGTTGAGTGTATCCAGAGGGATGCTTCTTGTTGGCTTCCTATGAGTGACCCACCATCTCCAGCACAACATGGGCTTGACCATGATAGAAAGTGAAGGCTATAGCATGTGCAGAGACAGTTGGTGCCACACATATTCACTTATCCTGGGTAAAGCACATAGAGCTGCTTGGTGAGGACTAGAGACTTGCTAAGAGGCATTTTCAGGTCATTTCTATGTCTGAAGATCACAGCACTCATGTATCTCCAAAGTGGTACATGGTAAATGGGGTACAGGTTGTCTACAGAAAGCCTAAATGGAGAAAAAAATGAATCCTTGCTTTGTTGTTTACTAATCTAAAAATAAAAAAGAGACAAATACTGTAGACTTGAAGGGAAAGATAACACAGACAGAATAAAACAGTAACTTGGAAGCCTTTTTAAAAAATTATGTTTTTTATTTTGTTTGAGACAATATCTTATTATGTAGTCTAGGAGAGCCTCAAACTTGTGTGATCCTCCTGCCTCAGCCTCTCAAGTACTGAGGCTACAAGTGTATACCTTAAATAACTGGACCCATGACAGCTCCTTCAGAATGAAAATATGACATTTCTTTCTCCAATCACACCCCCAAATCTGAAATCTAGTCTCACATTAAAAACTGTAACAGTTTAGATCATGTTCGCTTATGACTGAATAACAGCAAGAGCATCTAAAGAAAGGATTAAGAGGTATGAATTATTTTCTCAATGAACAGAAAAATAATATGTGTAAGCTTCAGATCAAGCAATTACCTGAATGCAGACTGTATGCTTCCACAGTATAAATAAAAATCTGTCCCATTTATTGTTTACTTATTTATTTCATACTAAGGCCTTTGATTACAAAAATCCCACAAGGTGGTTGCAATGACACTAATTGGAAATTAAGAAAATTGAAGCTAATATATTTTCCATGACAAAGCTTCCAGAAGCAATGAAAATATTTAATTTCTCTCATGTAGCATAAAAATACACTTTTATTTGTCATTTTTAATTTTGTCTATTTTACTAGAAATCTCGACTCAAGTTTTCTGGTCCACAGAAAAAGTTAGGTTTTCACAAAGATTTATATTTTTTAAAAGCAGTTTCTAAAATAACTGTAGGAAGGGTCGGGGATTTAGCTCAGTGGTTTCGCAGCCTGCTGTGCAAGCCCAAGGACCCAAGTTCGATCTCCGGTACAAAAACAAAACAAAACAAAACAAAAAAAACCCTAAAATAACTGTGGGAAAAAGTGAATCTATTAACTAGATGAATTATCACTGGATTCCACTTATGATTTCATGTTTTATACTTCGCCTCCTTTTCCCTGGCCATGCCCCCACAGTCCTAGATAATTTAGGACTGATTACCAGGGGTCAACATCTGTGTGTCCTACTGTCTAGTCTTACCTTCAGCACTCCGCTGACTTCTGCACTCCTTTAACAAAAGGATTGTGTTGAATTCATCCTTATTTCTTCAATGTCTAATGGCAGGCCAAGCACTTACTAGGTGATCATGAAAGGTTTGTAAAGTTTATTAAAATAATTTATCATTTTAGCTGTTGTTTGTGTTGAGGTAATTTTTCTGAGGGAGCATCAATAGCTAGCTCCCTTTTTATCTACCTCAGGTCTGAACATTATGAAATATGGTCCCACAATATTCGTGATAAGGACAAAATTGGAAAGTAACATTAGAAAAAGTCTCGTTAGCAAAAGAGCCTCATAACTGAATTATTAACCCCACAGCACAGGAAAGGCTGGGCCTAAGCCCACTTCAGACCTCCTCAGCCCTCCTAGGGACACAGAAACTAAAGGGACACTGGACAAGAGAAAATAGGAAGTTGGGGCTAAGCCACACATGCCCAGCTTTATGTCCAAAATTACCAGAGAAGTAAATTTCTTCATCTACCCAAGAACAAATTTTTTTTTAAAATGAGGTAATCTATTAAAGCTCTGTTCACAGACAAGAAAAACATCAGGAACTGAGAAAAAGTGTTTGCAGGTAATAGTATATGACTTTTATCAGTACTCCAAAGTTGAGTGCTGTAGTGGTAAATTGCAGTCTCAGCTTTGTTCATTAATTTTGATAGGAGAGTTCTCCACAAAAGAGTTAAGCACAGAACAGTGGTAGTATTTAATGAAAAATGCAACTACAAAAGAGCAAGAAGATCATTTCCCAGTTGCATGTAAGAACACATACAAATAAAACACCTGGTAACCAAAATTGGTTGTGTGAGAGGTGAAAAAAAAATCAAGACAATTAAAGTTTTATTATAACTTTCCATGATATAACTGTGGGTGGTCCCTGGAGAAAATTTTTGAACAAATGATTGAGGTTTGAGAAGTCACAAGTAGTTTGCAGAATGCTAACAGTGAAGATACATTATAAGGTAACATGCAGTTATTCTTAGAATTTAAATGAATATTTCAGAACAATGTTTTAAAATGTAGATATGTGGTTTCCATAGATATTTCATAGTTTCACATTTAATTAGCCCAGAATTGACCTGAAGCTATACTATAGTATCTAATTTTTATTTCCTATAACTGTTGATCCAAGGTAGACTGTTTAGGTTACATATCCAAGGACATGCCCAACTTTTTAAAGGTTGATGCATGCTAGAAAAAAAGGAGAGATCCTGGAGTGTGAATCAGAGACTTAGGTCCTGGTTACTCCATCAACCATTTGTGCAACCCTGCAGATTTCCACCTTTCTAGATACCACTGTAAAGAGTTGAAATAAAAAGGACTCTGAGAGATATGCTATTCATGTTTCCTCATCCTATGGAAGATGCTCTGAGAATTTAGAGGAAGCCATTTTCCCAAGGAAACCAAGGAAGTCAGTGGAACAGCTGGGACCAGAATCCAGACATTCTCATTCCTAATTTATTTTTTCATCCAAATAATCTCTCTGGTTTCTTTTAATTCTAAAATTCTATGATTATAATGACTGCCTCTTCATCACAATTCTTTCCCAAAACACGCTGGGACCATAACTCTTCCTTCTCCCCATTATCCCATTGTTCATATGTGGAAACAGAAATTCAGAGATATATGCACTGAGACACATAATTTGGCCATTCTGAGAACAGAAATATATGGTCATTTCCAACTCTTTGCTTTTCATGTACCTCAAAAGGGAGCAATTCTTCTCAAGGATACACAGAGAGCCAAACTTAAAGTGAACTTTACATTTACATACTTAGTTTCCTTCTAAAATTCTTCTTGGGAACATAGACCAGAAAGAGAGTCATGTAACTTTCTCTGAGAGATGACTGCATGGTTTTCCTTTAAAAAGAAAAGGAGAGACTTCAAGACAGACAGTTTAATGAATGTTTAGATTTTCTAGTGTCTAACCGATAAATATTAGCAAATGCATACAATATCCTTCAGCAATATTCTAGAAAAATCCCTTAAATTCTGAGTACATCATCTGTATTTTATAATCCTTTTTCAAAGCTTGGATAATTTCAATGTGGATTTATCCATATTATAAAGAATTTTCAAAGAATATTGCTATATTCCTACATACGAATTGGACGTTAATCCCTCTCCTTTCACTCCTAGTAGTGTCCATGATATTTGGCTATTCTCTGTCCTCCAGAAGAGCAGTATTATCCCTGGATTAAGAGTTAGATACCACAACTACTTCATTGTTGTCAGTAAATGTGTATTACTACTTGGGAGTGTCTTTTAAACTATGGCTAAGTACTGGGAAGAACACTTTATTCTGGCTCTTGAGTGCACCCTAAGAGATGGAAGTTAGAAGGTTAGATGGTACATAGACATCAACATGTGCTATTTCTCAATTCCTTTATGAACATTATGTTTTTCACTGCACAGGAATCAGCAGATACTTGAAATGGTCATCTACACTTCATCAGGTGCAAGACTGCTCTGCAGCATCTAATCTTAGGCACAGGCTCCCAGGTCACCCAGTAGAATATAACTTCTTAGGACAAGAGGCTGAATTATCCAGTTTTCCTGCCTCTCCTATGAGGTCCTGCTTCCCCTTTCCCCTTACAGTTCAGCTCTCCTTGTTATCTTTGTTACACTTAGCAAAAGATAACAGATTAAGCCAAGTGTAAAGATAATGAAATATAAATTAGTAAGTTTTCCAGCCTTTTTCCACAGCCCTGTCAGACTGTATTATCTGATAGATCGAGTTCAGAGCAAGTCAGTTAAATTTCACCTTATCAGAAACTGAGTGTGAAGTGTGCTAATGTTGCTAAGTGCAGAACAAAAATCTCTCTCTTTTGCATCCCATGACTGCTCCAGGCAACATTCTTGGAAACCTCTGACTAGGAAGGAAGAGAAGATACTGAGATATATACAGTGTGACAAGCCAGGAGGCTATGCTTCTCCGGTAACTGTCCTGTGAACGGCAGTCGCCTGTGGCTGTGACATTACCACACTTTACTCAGCTTCAGAGAGGAAAATTTAAGTGATGACTGCTATGAACTAAAGCCACAACCTAAACGAGATAATACACCCTGACAATACTGTCAGGCAAAAATGCTGTGTTCCCATTGATTTCATCGCATTAGAGACATATTACCCTGAGCAGAGTGCGTTGGAGGGTATATTGTGCACACTGTAGGAATATCAAAGGGAACACACACTGATTTAGGCAGAAGCAAGCCTCCAAGAGAAGTCTCTCGGAGTGGCCTGCTGGAAACATACAGCATTTGGCAAAGAGGAGAAGGCAACACTATTGATAGTAATTATAATTTGGTTCACCATCTCCATCAACCACTACCTGCTGACTTTATTTGAGAGAGGAAATCAAGCTCAAATATGCCAAGAGAAACACATAACCTCTTTATTCAGATAGGTAGCATACGTACCATAAAACAACGAGGCAGAGTGTGAAAAGAAAGTATTCATATCACCCCAAAGTGAACTAAATTCTTTCCATCACTTAATTTAGAGCTCAAAGGCTATTTAGAAGATTTTTATCCCCTTATTGCTTTCACTATCCTATAGCATCAGTACATTTTACAAAACAAGGTTGCCACATGTCTACTTAAATTACTATTCTTATTTCAAGTAATTTGGCAAAATCTAAAAAATTCATACAACAATTCAAAGACAAAAGAAATGGGAAGAGAAATGTTTTATGTTTTATATTCTGAGAAAGCACAGAGATACTTGATAATTTTTTGAAAGGTATGTTTAATAGTATTGTGTATACCTGAAAGATCAGAAGGGCAAAATAAATGCAGCAGGCAAAAATATTATTTTACTTTTCATAAACTCTGAAAGACTAAATTCTAAAAACATCTTGAGATTTACCTTTTAAAAATCAATTCATCAAAAGTGTTAAGTAGGCTGCGGATTTAGCTCAGTGGTTCCGCCGCCTGCCTCTCAAGCACAGGGTCCCAAGTTCGATCTCTGGTACCAAAAACAAAACAAAACAAAAAAAGTGTTAAGTAATCTCTAATTCACCATTGCTACCCATTATTTTCTTATGTCTTTTGACTTTGAAATCTTTCCAGATACTACTGTGAAGATCATTTGTCTCTTTGATCACTCTCACCATATTATTTTCTCTTCCTGAAATCTTTCTTGAATTTCTGTGGCTTACTCATTTATTTTTTTAATCTATGGCCTATTGACATATGGATAGTTGCCAACATCAAAGTTATAGTCATTCTCATCGCTTCTTTGGTTTAATACTATTCACATATGGACTTTTCCTATGTGAATGATCTATATGGTAAGTTCATAATTCACTATTATTGTTGGTTACATGTGAATAACTAGAATAAAGACACAAAAAGTTCATAACTTGCTCCCCACTGTTAAAAAAAAGGACATCAATACTGAAAAATAAAGTGACTATCTTCTTCATTAATGTCCAGATTTGTCCACATAATGAATGGAGGCAGGGACCCTGACAAAAAGGTTCAGGGACTTCTCCTCAAGATCTCCTCTGGAGCGCTCCAGCCACATTTCTGCCATCTGTGCTAACTTTTACCCTCAGGCTTCATTTGCATGAACAATTTCTCTACTTTTTGATACCAAAAAAATGAATAAATGGGCAAATAAAGCAAATTCAATTTATTACTATAAAGACTATTTGAGATATTGTTAATATAAAGATTTCTTTTATAAAATTTCAATTAATAAAAATATTCCATATTCACATCATGGTATATTTTATCATATATGACATCCCCCTTGTGATAAAATTTCAGTTTTTATATTGGTGTTTATGTTCAATATTAAAAGTGATATATTTGCTTTCTTTTATTATTGCCTAATATTTTTCTTTTACATCTGTTTATTTATTAATTTTATTGTCAGTTTGGTGTGTCTAGAGTCAATACTGCATCACTAAATCTGTTTTGAATGTCTTCTGTATCTTGTCTTTCAAATATTTTGTTCACTGCTAAATTTGATCGTATCTTGCCCCTCTTTTTTCCTGTGCTTTCCAATTGTTTTCTTTCTAGTTTTTTTCTCTTTGGTCATAAATTTTCCTCATTTACAAGTTAGGATGCTGATCTCTAAATTTTCAGCAAACACCTTAAAATGTTACCAATGTCTAGGTAATAGCTATAATCTTCCTCTCCCTCACTAAGTATGTGGATGGATGCTACTTTTAGTTCAAACACATTCCAGGTCTTGGCTTGTATTTTCTTGTTTAGTTTTTGAATTTTGGATGTGTGTTTTGTTATGCGGGGAAAGTATAGTGTGTGTGTGTGTGTGTTCCCAGTCACTTTGAAAGAAATTATATCCTCCAATAATCTTGTCAAAAGAATTTACAAAGAGCAAGCTTTCTGAATTAATCAAAACTTAAATTGTCTTTATTTCAAAATTTGAATATAATTTTAGCTTCTATGTTTAGAATTTTTCCCTAAAGGATTTTTGAAATATTGTGCTATTTACTTTTAGGGTATCCATGGATATAGCTTCTGTTAATCTCACTTTTGTCTCTTTGTAGAATACCTTGCTATTCTCTCTGGAAGTGATTATGACCTTCTCTCTAAATATTTAGAATTAAGTAAAAGAATTCTTATTATAAATGAGGGTAAAACAATGGGCCAAGTATTAAACGTATTTTTAGAAATCATTTGTGTGTTCAACAAATACTTAAAATACAGTATTGTTTCCCCAAAATGTACCTATATATTGCTGTTATAGGATATAGCACTGAATGATAAATTTATTTCCACCCTGTTTAGATCCATAGTTTTCTGGGAGTAACAGACATTAAACTAATAATCATTTATAGATATAAATTATTCATACATATATATAATTATATAGAGAATTATTCTTAGGAAAATTGTTATACGGGAAAAACAGTAAATTAAGAATACAAAACAGCATCAGCAAGACAGGGTGGAGATTGTGGAATAAATTAGAAAAAGTTTACCCAAAGAAGTACTATGCAATGTTACTCCTGAAACGTGAGAGACACGGGTAGGTAGAGATAGGTCAGGGGAGGAGAATCTTTATTGTTAACCTTGTTCAATAAAAGTGATACAATCTAATAAGAAATGATCTTTCAATAAAAAATTACCATTGTTTCAAGCTATTATTTATAATGTCCTTTACGTGTTGATATTCCATAAATGGCATCACACTGAGGTCTTTTCCATATGATTGTTTTGGCTTGAATGTAACCTCCACAGTATGTTTTGACATTTGATTTGTATTGTGACAATACTGGGAAGTGGGATCTTTAAAAGAAGACTAGGTCAAGAGCTCTCTGCCTTCATGAATGGATTAAAGCCATTATCATGTGAGTGGGTTAGCTTTTAAAGGAGTGGGCTCCTAATAAAAAGATGAGCTTGGCTTAATTTTCTTTCTCATCTTGCACATGCTCCTTTGTCTATTGACAGTCCAGAAAATGGACTAAGACAAGGATAAAACCAGCAATGTAGAAACATGGATGTTTTCAGCCAACCTAATTACTAAGTCATAGCACAGTTGACTCAATGGTTCATACTGTATTAAAAAAAAAACTTCTCCCACTTCAAAGGATGTTTCACTGGCTGCCTTATAAAAGAACCTCAAAGTCATATGTAGGAATGTCCATTTCCCTTTGTTAAAATGGCAAATCAAAGGTGATTCATTTATTGATTTAAAATAAAACATCTTTTTAAAAAAAAACTAATAAAGAAAAAACAGAATCTTAATCACTCTCAAACCTAAAAATGTGGAATTAGATAATTGTGTGAGAATATCTTTAACATTTTGATTTAGACACTTGGGACAGGGGCTAGCAGTAGACTCAGAAGTCAGACTGATGCAAGGTGGTTGTAGTCAGGGTCTATAAGGGAATTAATTTAATACAAGACACATAATTTATAGGATTATTTTATAATAGTCACCCTAAAAGTCAAATGCAGAGGAGTGAAAGAGATTAGCCACACACGAAAGACCCAAAGAATCCAGCCAAGGGCCTGGATTCCACAGCAATGTCCCACAGAAGTCCAGCTGAAAGTTTATAGTCCAAGGCAATGCCTCCCATGAGTCCAGCCAGTAGCCTAGAGCCCACAGAAATATCTCATGCTTTTCCATATCAAGGATGGCACCCAGAAGTCCTAAAGGTCAGTGGTGGAAGCCAGAAAACCTGCGCTGCTGGAGTGAAGGACTTGTTTCACCAGGCTGAGGGATCTGCATTAGAGCCAGGAAGTGACACTCATGGTGAAAATCAGAGCCATTCCCAGAGACAGCGAAGCCCCGAGCTCCTTTGATGAGGAGAACAGCCAAGTTTGCACCAGGAAAACCAACTGCAGCAAACTTCTCCTAGAAAATCAACATCCCATGATCTTCCCTTCCAGTTCTCTTTTTTTTGTGCATTGGCAACAATCCTCTGGTGTTTTTTCTGTGCCCAAACCAAGCTGATTCAGTTCAGCTGGGCGTCACAAGTTGACAATTAGTTAACCCACCACAATGGTTTATATATGTTTTCTTTCCTGTATTGTGAAGGTGTCCTAGAAAAGTCATGCCCGGTGCTGGGGCAAGATGATCGGGTTACTGAGGTGACCACAGGATTTTCCATGCATGTCTGTATTCAGTTCAAATTTCACAGTGCAACCATGATTCACTGGCAACACAGCACACAGTCCAAGGTCAAAGAATCAATTACTTTCTGTCCTCCATCTTTATGGCTTTCTCTATGCAGTAGAATTAAAATAAAGAAAATAAATAAGGAAATGAGAACGGGTGCATTTGGGTTTCTGCTCTTGTACCAGACACAGCCCCAGGAATAACAAGGCAAAATTAATGGCAAAGTGAAGGCAAGAATTCTGCAACTGTGAAACAATCCATTAGTGGCCATTCGGCCCTTATCAGCAACTTAACAAAGATCTTGCAGTTTTAGGATGTCACATAATTTCCGTACAGTAAATAATTGTACCAATATGTGCTCCTTTGAAAAATAATACTCCTTTCTCATTTTAGTAAGAAGAAAAGTAATAGAAGCAAACCCCTCAATTTGTTCCATCTGTTATATTCATGTGACTGTGTTTCTTTTCTCTTTTTTACCCACAGATCAACAAGATAAACCTAACTGCCTAGCTGCAGAAAAAGGATGAAAGAGGCTCCGCTGTGAACTGAAATTTCAGCGGAGATGCGAAAGCTGGCTGATGTTCTGAAATTAGCATGAAGCCGCACTAGAGGAAACAGAGGGATTCTTCCCTGTTGTACAAAGGACCCTGTGAACTTTCCAAATGCCTGAAATCTCATTACTGACAACACTTTTTGCCCTGTAAGTTCCCACGTGGTGACCTGTGTCTTCCGCTGGAGTGTGGATGCAGATTTCCTCTCCAGTGAAATAGTATGAACAGAGTGAAAAGCAATCTTTAAGGAGCCATGCTGCGCACCACCGACATAATTAGGAGAGCTGCTTGGGAGGAGAGCAAAGGACATGTAATGAGCCAGTGAGGATAAGGTGGAAAATGAGCACAGGCCTGTTTAGTCAGAGCACTGTTTGAGTTTCCTTGAGGTAGACTGAAAAACAAAAATATTAAGCCTGCTGAAACCCGTCCAGAGTTTGGGGATTAAAAGCTCTAAGGAAGCTTATGCCACGGTGGAAAGAGAGAGAAATGTTCTGCCTTCAGAAGCAGTTTCTGATTACTTGTCTTTTGACCCAAATTCACTTTGGAAGGCAGCATCAATGTCAGCTGGAAGAAGTCCCAGAAAATGTTTTTAATGATTTCAAAAGAGAGCACAGGATTACAGGCAGACCATGTGATTTATTTTCACTAAAGTTCAAGAAAGATTAAAAAAAAAAAATCTGATATTAAAAGAGTAGTCATCTCAAGATCAAGGACTCTAGTAGTCACTGAATACAAAAGGCTTCGTAAGTATGTGTGGAATCTATATAGGTTGTGTAAATTTGGATGTATTACAAAATTTTTCAAACTGTCCAGTTCCTTTTCCCCATGAAGATAATCATATAAGCATTAATACAATAGTAGTGTGGGACCTTAATACCCCACTCTCACAAATAGATTAACTAGATAAAAAATAAACAACAAATATTAGAACTCAAACTCTTGAAAAAATGAACTTAACAAATGTTTACAGAGTGTTCCACCCCATAAAATCAGAATACACATCCTTTTCAGCTGCACATGGGTCATTCTCTAAAATACACCACATACTCGCATAGAACATGTGTAAGTAAGTGCAAAGGAATTGAAGTTATGTCCTGTATATTATCAGTCCATAGTGTGATGTAATTGGAGATCAATAGCAAAAGAAATTGAAAGAATTTCATAAACACAAGGAAACTGGACAACACACTTCTGAATAACCAATGGGTCACAGAGGAAATTAAAGAAGAAATAAGACAGCTTCTAGAAAAAGAAGAGCAGGAGAAACCCAAAGCTCATAAAAGGGAGGAAATTATAAAGATCAGGGCAGAAATCAATGCAAAGGAGAGTAAGAGAACAATACAAACAATCAATGAAGCCAAGAGATGGTTCTTCGAAAGAATAAACAAAATAGAAAAATACTTAGCTAAACTTATCAAAGAAAGGAAGGAAAAGGCCCAAGTCTATGCAATTAGGAATAAAAATGGTGAAATTACAATGGACCCAGCAGAAATCCAGGGGATCATCAATACCTACTTTGAGAACCTATATGCAATAAGATGGAAAACACAGAATAAATGGACAAATTCCTAGATATGTGTGAATTACTAAAGTTTAATGAAGAAGACCTAAAATTCTAAACAACCCAATATAAATCAAAGAAATTGAAAATGTAATTAAAAACTTACCAACTAAGAAAAGCCTGGGTCTTGATAGCTTCACTGCTGAATTCTACAAGACATTTAGAGAGGAACTACTGCCACTATTGTTTAAACTCTTCATTGAAATGAAAGGGAACCAATACTCCAAAATTCATTCCTGGAAGCAAGTATCACCTTGATCCCTAAAACAGAGAAAGACCCAACCAAAAAAGAGAACTATAGGCCAATCTCACTAATGAACATAGATGCAAAAATTCTTAATAAGACACTGGCAAATAAAATGCAGAAGATCATCAAGAAGATCATACACCCTTACCAAGTGGGATTCATCCCATGGATGCAGGGATGGTTCAACATATGCAAATCAGTCAATGTAATACACTATATCAATAGAGCCAAGGACAAAAACCATATGATCATCTCAATAGATGCAG
>NW_004624855.1:5836702-5850205 GCF_000247695.1 Heterocephalus glaber | reverse complement strand
ATATCAGACCTCCCAAATTTAAAGACCCAATCCAAAAATGGGCATCTGAAATGAACAGACATTTCTCAGACAAAGTAGAAATATCAAATAAACATGAAAAAATGTTCAACATCACTGGTAATTCAAAAGATGCAAATGAAAACAACACTGAGATGGCATCTCACCCGAGAAAAAATGGCTGCTATCATGAAATCAACCAATAACAAATGCTGGCAGGGCTGTGGGAAAAGAGAAACCCTACTCTACTGCTGGTGGAAGTGTAGACTGGTGCAACCACTGTGGAAATCAGTATGGTGATACCTCAAAGAACTAGGATTGGAAATCCCATTTGGCCTAGTTATTCCCCTGCTGGGTGTCTTCCCCAAAGAATTAAAAGAACCATACCACAGTGATATATATGTACCCATGTTCATAGCAGCACAATTTGTGATAGATAAAACTTGGAAACAACACAACTGCCCATCAACTGGAGACTGGATAAGGAAAATGTGTTTTCTTTTTTATAAAATGGAGTACTACTCAGCCACAAAGAATAAGAAACTAGAGACATTTGTAGCTAAATGGATGCTCATTGAGGCAATACACTTAAGTGAAGTAAATAGGACACACGTGTAAATACTGAATAGTTTCTCTAGTGTGAGGAACTGAAAATGTAAATAAGGACTAAAAGATATAACAGATAATGTGAAAGAGGAAGAAAAGGTGCAAAGGGTAAGGGGAAGTGGGAGGGGGAGGGGGAAAGAAAGAAGGGAATGGAATTAATATGAGAAAAAGAAAAAATGGAAACAAAGTCTTTGTAAATAGGGAGGGATGGAGGTGTTGAAGGGAGGGCAGGGGAATGGGGAAAAAATAAGAACCAAGATGGATTATGTAAAGGTGCAAATTTCCAATGACAAATGTCATTATATTGTATACCTTAAATGTATCAATAAAATTAATGTTTTTAAAAAATTCACCTGGGGTGCAAACCTGGACAGCCATGGAAAGAAAGGCATTTAGTGGCTAATCTAGGTAGGGCATAATACAAGAAGTACTAATGATTAAAGCAAGGTCAGTAATGAAGAGCCTGTAATACGCTGAACTTTCTATTGGATAGATTCAGGAAGCAGTGTTTTGTAATAAAATTGGGTCATTATTAAGATAAGATAATTTCAAAAACTTAGATATAATAAATTAAAATGCAACAAACCTGGAATAAGAATGACTATTTAGGAAGCTGTAATAGGAATTCAGGGGAAAATGATGATATCCAGGACAAGATTTTGACCCTGAGATAGTAAAGAGTTCTGAAACACATTTTTTAAAGTTGGTAATACAGAAGAGGTAATGATAAAATTTGATTGGGAATCAGGCACCTGAGTAAATGGTAGTAACACAGGAGGATAGGTTACATTTTGGGTTGATGAATATTTCTTTTTAAACAGATTGAAATTTTTCATTCCCTTTAGAGATCTGATTAGAGATGTTGGCAGTCATGTATACAAATTTTGGTCTTGAGAGAGAACTGTTTCAGAAATATAGATCTGGAAGCCACTAGGCTATGTACTGCCTTTGGAGTATAGAAGAAATGACAATGGAGTATGTTGTGGATAATTAGAAACTAAATCTACTATAAAAACTTAATTTTCTGAGTTCTAACTTTTCAATAAACTAAATATTTTCAAAATAAAGCTTCACAATGTTATTTTTTACCAAAAGTAAGCCTTATATCAGTAGATCATCATAATTATCATCAATGTTGTATTACCTTTGTTACTGTTACAAAATACCTGAGACAATCTATATAAAAAGAAGAAAGTTTTATTAGATTTGCAGTTTTGGAGGTTTAAGTCCATGGTTCATTGACTCTACTGCTTTTGGTGGCAGTATATCAGGGTGAGGAACAAGCAGTTCAGGAGACCATTCACTTTATCAGAAAGGTAAAAATCCTAAATTTGAAATATGGTTTCTACTGAATGTGTATCACTTTCACTGCATTGTAAAGTAAAATAAAACATAAAATGGAAAACTGTAAGTCAGGGACTTACCTGTATGTGTCAATTCTTGAATATGTCTTGGATATATAATTTGATTGGCAACCATAGAAGCACTATGGGATTACACTTGTAATCCCAGCACTTTAGGGTACTGAGGCAAGATAGAAAGTTCAAGTCTCACCTGGGCAATTTAGTGAGACCTACCTCAAAATAAAAGACAGAACGTGGCTGAGGATATATCTGTTTTAGAGTACTGCTGAGTTTCATCCTCAGTACCACAAAAAAAAGACATTTAAGATTTTGTTTATTTCTGAGATAATTAGGTTTCTGAAAATACATATGTCAGAAAAAATTTGAAAATGTAACAAAGTTTGGATCAAACAACATTCTTATTTAATAGTTTTTTAACTTTCTATTTTTTATTACTACATGTTGGCAGTATGTAATGATTACATTCCTCATAGGGAGTTTGCACATGTACATAATAAATCACAATTCTTTTTTCATCCTGTTTAGTCATTTATATCCTTGAACCCTGCTTTCTCCTAAGCCCACTTTGCTTCCAAAATGGAATGTTTCACAGACTCTTTCTTGAGATGAACAAGGAGCTATCTGAGTTTTTCTTTTTCCTTCAAACTATTTAGGATGAGGAACATCAAAATGCTTCTGAAAACTCTTGAGTTGCAGCTCATCTTACTTTAAATTTGAATAAAATCTGTAGAAATAAACTGTGCTTTATTTCAAACACATGGTGTAAATCCATGTGGACAAGAATAAGGTTTCTACAGGAACAGATAATTCTATTGCTGTCAGAATTTCTAAATCCCTCACTCTTTAATTAGGTTTGGTCACTGGAGCAATGAGACTATTGAAAATATCTTAATGTAGATTTAATTAAATCATCCTAAATTGAACTTTGTTTAGTTGTTAAAACAGAATTAAGAAGCTAATCAAAACACAATTCTTAAATGCAAGAACCTTGTAATATGGAACACAGATGCAAATCAAAATTTACAAGATAGGGTAACAGGAGCTCCTATAACAGAAATAGCCACGGTGGAACTAAGGAGTCAGTTAACTTTTCCTTAGAAGAAACAGGGAAGGCGAGCCCTGAGTTCATCCTTAGACTGAGAAGTGCTGCGGCTTGAGGTGGTCTTACAGAGGAAAGAACATGCACAAAGGTCTGAGGTCATGACATAGCATGGCAAGTTGGCAATGCCACAATGTGACATATTGAGAACTGGCTGGTATATCCTGGAGAGACTGTCAGGATATTGGCCAGAAAGAATTTTCCTGTTGTATTTTGGGACTGTATTCTTAAGGATTTGGGAAATGGTGAAATTTAAAGGTATATGTATATGGATGTCCTTTTCATCACTGATCTTTCTACTGAAAAGCTCAACCTACTCCTCAAGGAAGCACTCAACCTATTAATTGATTAAATAGTTCATCCATGTAATTATACACTATTGGTGCTGTTAACTAACCATTAAGTAAACCAAGCAGAGAAAGATGCACATGATAGTGGTTTACAGAGAAAGTGAGAAAACTTTCAAAACATTATGTAGTGAATTCCAATTCTATTCTGTTTGACTTTACTTAGTAATCTTGGGTGATATTGAGATGGTATTTGTTACTCTTTCCTGTTCTTCTTAACTTTTAAAATTATGACCAATTACTATTTTTATGAAGAGAAAAAAATAAAACCATTGTCATTTTCACATTTGCAAGATATTTAAAGTAGATATTGAATCCAGTTGAATATAGTGATACAGAAAGATAAATATTACATTAATAAAAAAGTAATGCTACAAAGTATTAAACGATTCATGAATGACATCCAAAATATGCTCATTTGATGTCACCAACAGTCTATCTAGTCACTTAAGCAATAAATATATGGAAGTTATTCTTTACTCTCTGAATCATTTTACTTCCCATATTAAACTATCTATTCAGCCCAATCAATTATACCTATGACACAATTTCACAGTGATCTTTTTCTCCTTATCACCATTTCCATTATTTCACCCTAAGCATTCCCTATACCACCATGGAAATAATTCCTAATAACTTCCCTTCCAAAAGTCTTGTCCTAATCAAAGTTATCTCTCATATAGTTGGTAAAATAGATGGCATAAAAAACAAAATTGTCCATTTCCCTCTTCTACATAAAGTTTTTGGGGATCAAACTCTCTGTGGAATAGAATCTGGCTTGGTAGATGTGATATAAAATCTTTCATGCCTTTCTCTGAATTTTTCTCTAGATCATGTTCACCAGTCTCTCCCTGATACTTTATGTGCCAAGACCCATTCTGCTGGTAACTTCTAATCATACAGATCTGTTTCTTACAATCATGTCTTTTGGTGCTTGACCTCTATTTCAAAAATTTCCTACCCCTATCCACCACTTACCCTGGTCATCACTGAAGACTCAGTTCAATTAGTACCTCTTCCTAAACTTAAACCTGCCCTTTGTCTAATTTAAGTGGGCCTTGTACCTTTCTTTAATGTTCTATTAAAATATTCTCTTCATGGGTCTATTTAGGTTACATATCTTCCTTGTTTCATAAAATTAATCTTTTTGAGAAAATGTACTGTCTTAACTCATTTTGTATTCCAGCACTTGAAAAAAATTTAGATCATAGTTGCCACAGCCCGTGTGGCTAAAGGGTTCACAGATTGAGAAACGATGGTGAGAGATTAAGAAAGACAGACAAATGGCCGCAAGTTTATTTATAGTAGTAGAGTTAGGGGAAGTAGAGCTGGTTTGTAACCAGAGCTAAGGTCTGCAAGACATCATATTTGATGTTTCTCTGGCAAATTGGGAGGAAGGAAGACAGTGCTGTTCCACTGCGCCCTCTTGTCTCCTGTTCTCCTTCCACGGGCCCCTGCCTCATTCCCCTGAGGAAGTGAACAAGATGTGTGTTCCTCTTTCCAAGCGAGGCCCTGCCTCATCCGCGGGAGGAGGCTAGCTAGGACCGGCCATAGTGATCTACAGTGTATCTATCCTTCCAGCACATAGTAAATATTCAAATAAATAGACAGTTGGAAGAACAATTTGTAAAAGGTCATAGTACCTTAGACAGTTAGTAAATAATACACTCAAAGAGCAAGACTTCAATAGCTTTAAGGGTTGGTAAAAAGGGCAGATTGTTAAAAGCAAGACAATTCCAAAGAAAAATGGGTGGCGCACAGTTGTTAGTAAAGTCCCCAAACTGAAATGCATAAACATATTCTGAGGAGATTGAATATAAGTGAAGTCTAATAGTTTCTTCAGACAAAAAATTTAGGTTGGAGCCTTGTAGAATACTCTATCAACATATTGTTGAAGAGGTTGTCAGGATTTTAAATAATTGGGTCTTAATGGACCTTACCAAAAGAAGTCCACCTAAAACCAATCATATCATGGTAGATCCTATATAGTGAATAGTGCAAATAAAATACAACAAGCAGAAGGTTTTTGAAATAGTTTAAGGCTGAAGTGTGGTAATATCAATAGGATGAAAATGTATATAACACTGAGAAATATTTTTATAGGCTTATTGAATATGAAGATCTGAGAAGAAAAAACATAAAGAATTACTTGAATTTTCACTAGAGTGAAAATGATGCTGCTACTGTAAATAAAGGGACTCCTAAAGATAAACTAGTATCTGGGAGTCAACACAGAAGTTTGGCTTCTCCCATGCTGAGGCTGTGGTTGCTATGAGATATTGGAGGATAAATATTGAAGCAGTCACAGGAAATGTGTCACTATACTGTACCGTTAAAAGAAGCCCAGAACTGATGATGTTAAGTTAAAAAATTATATCCATAATGGAAAATGAGATACAACTTCATACCCTGTAAGAGAGCTTACATACAAACCATCACAGAGAACCAATTATTGGCAAGGATGTGGACCTTTCCTACAGTGCTGGTGGGAATATAGATTAGTATACCCATTCAAGTTGGAAGTTCTTTTAAAAGCTTAATATAAATTTGCTGTATAATCTGGTTCTCCATATCTAGAAAGGTACTCAATAAAAGAGAAAACTGTTGCCCTCATCTAGACTTAAGTATTCATCACAGTATCATCCATAATAAGTCAAAATTAGAAGAATAAGGTATCCATCAACTAATTATGGATAAACAGATTTTGATATGCCATATATAATAAAATACTATTCAATGAGAAAAATAAGCATACTATCTGTATATATGGATGAACACCAAAGATATCATGCTAAGTGAATGAAGCCAAATGCGAAAGACTACATATTATCTGATTCCATTTACTGGATATATCCAAAATAAGTAAATTTAGCCAGACACAGTTGTACACACCTGTAATCCCAGCACCCAGGAGGCTGAGGCAGAAGGATCCATCTGGTTTGAGGCAAGGCTGGACTAGTCAAAAAAAAAGTAAATTTTTAGAAACAGAATACAGGCCTTGAATTTTGAATAAGAGCAAGAACTAACTATAAAGAACCTGGGAGAACTTTTTGAGGTGATGGAACTATTTTAACAATAGATTGTGTTAATGTTTCCATAATTTCACAAATTGACTAGGATGAATGGATACTATGGTGTTAAGTTACATGTCAAAGATCTTGTTAAAAATTATATTTTTGAAGTGGCAGTTGAAGTCTAAGCATTTGCTATACAAAGAAGAATGGTGCATATCATAACTTGCACATTCATAGAGAGGGGAAGAGCAGAGAGGAGACTGAGAGCCAAGAACTAAATTTAGAGGACATTTTCACTCTTGATGGCAGGAAGATGATCTAATGATGAAAACACAGTGAAAGATGAGAAGAAAAAATAAGAATCACGGAGGTATAAAAAATCAATGGGTTGTGATAATTAAAAGAACATTGTGTTCAATAATATTAAATACTACAGAGAATTCAAGTACCAAAGGGACTGAAGAAAACCCAAGGAAGTTGGAATCTAATTGGTAAAATTCAAAGCAAGATGTTAGAAATATAAAGATAAAAGCAAAAACAGTAATTAGAGGGAGAAAAATGAACTGCTAAATTCAGGAGCTGATTCTCAGAAAAGACCAACATAACTTATTTTAAACATTAGCTAAAATTATAGTCCATAGAGTAAAGAAAAATATAATCACAGGCCTAGAGACATAGGACCTTCATTATTCTAATACAATATAAAATTGCTATGTTAAATTAAATTGAAAATATTAAAGACACAATTTTCTAAAAAGAAATTATAAATTTTTGAAGTAGTCTACAGATTTAAAAATCATGAATATACAATTGGGAAGACCATTTTTTATAATTGCCTGAAAATGCTACAGGTGAGGGCATTCCCTCAGAATGTTTAAGCAAAGCTCCACATGATATTGTGTAAACTTGAGACTTTTACTCAACTTCTTTAGGCCTCAATTTAAAGAAGACCTTCTAAAATGAAGATAAACCACTACTCAGTAAGAGTTATTACAAGAATTTAATAAAATAAAATAGTATGCATAAAGAGGTTACTCTTGTAAAGTCAGAGAAAAAGTCAGGCACAGTACTATATAGTAGAGGCTGGGTGGTAGGATTGATAGGTCAAACTTGAGTCAGGGTTAAGTAAACATTTTTAATATTAAAAATTCTAATATCAAAGCTTCATTATGTCTGCTATGTTATGTGATCCCAGCTGTAAAATGTTGTATTTTGTAAGGCTCTTGAATTCTGTAGACACTATTTAAAATTACAAAATCTACAGCACCAATCTCTGTCCTACCTTTGATAATGAATAAAGGGAAACCCTAGGATTAAGAAGAAATAATTTAGTCTGAGAAAGCTACATCCAAACACTATCACCACCACTCGGTAAGCTCTGAGGAAATTAACTTCTCACTGACTGCCCTACAGAAACACTACAGGTTAAATGCCCATGGGTCTGATGCTCTCTGGGTCAAATTCCCTTTATTGGATGCTGTGATGGTGAACATTTTACAGCTTTCAGTGATAGAGAACAGCCAACTGCGGCACGTGGGCTGTTCGCCACCACAGTAGAGTTTCAGCCTGTTTTGTGTGTTTGCACACACCCTGAAACGCCCGCAGTATATTTGCCTTTTAAAAGCATTAAGAGGCAAATGCAAAGTACAGCTGAAGATGAAATCTGAGGAGCAGGACACTCTCTTGGTATATTTTCCTTTCTTTCTCCTTATCTCTTACTCTCTTTAAATTATTTGAGTGAATTTTAAATCCTACCATCCATTGTATTACTATTTATATACCTTTTTTTTGTGGACTTTAGCACATCATCTTGTTTCCTTTTTTCTCAAAATCAAACTAAGTTTGAAAATTAAGCCAGAGTTAATAATGATTAAGACATGCCAATGCTATCAAATGCAGAAAGAAAAAGAGCGAAAGTTGATGGATTCTGAAAATATTTACAAATAGCAAGAAGTGAAAAAATAGACAGATGAGAAAGACAGATAAATTATGTCTGTCTCCTTTCATCCATTCCTCTTCTATAGGTTGTGCATCACCTCTAGCAGTTACCACTTTGCAGCTCCCAGACTTAGCGAACCAAAGGATTTCCTCCAAGCCCAGACGCACCGGTTCTCACTCTCCGTAGACAGCCCACACTGAGAACAACAGAAATGCTCAATGGTAACCAAAAGCATGTATCAGACTGCCTGCTTCTCCTCCAGGCTGATTTCTTGGCAGATTTTTTTCCCCTCGCCTATGGAAATGTTTTAGCATTAATTTGAGACTGGTTTCTTTCACACTCTCCTACTAAGCAATAAAAAAGGGGAATTCACAGAAATTCATAGGTGCTATCAGTGACATTCTCACAAGTGTTAAAATAATTTGTGTGTTATTATCTACTTCTTTTTTGTAAGAAACTTTTTGGTTTATGTCTTGTCCTCTACTTTGAAGATAATGGAACACAGTGCAATAACGATTGTCATTCTGTTATTCAATTATGAAATTTTCTTTTATTTTTCATAAAATGAAAAAGAAATGAATATTAAATATGTTTCAAACTAAGATCTTCAACTTATTTCATTCACTGAATGACACAGATTAGTCATAGTTTAAGTGTTAAATTTTTAAAATTCAAACTTTCAACTTAGTAGGTCCTAAACTCAAACCTACGACTATGCCCACATACACCCCCTCTACCATCCCTTTTTTCCCATGTGCAACTCTGTTTCCAACTCCTAACCTCAGTGCTATGCAATGTTACTCTTTAGGATATGTGTGTTTCAGCTCATGTCGTAGAATACAGGTGTTTATTGCTTTTAAATAGCATAAACGTGCTTACCAAGACAAATTCCTCCTACGTTTAGATCAAGTTGTTTAGTATGATTCTGACTCATACTTCTCTAAACATCTATATTCTCATTTTGGGGGAATAAGTTAGAAGGCAAGCTTGCCATATAGTTAGTGAGTATTAGTAGTCTTCTGGGGGCTCAATTTCTGCTCTGAGAACATATTGAAATAAAACTGAACTGCTTATGAATACTGATTTTTAAAAATCAAGATCAAGCATTCTTACTCTGGGAGGTGAAGTGTATTAGTTAGCTTGAAGTGCTGCAACAAAATACCATAGACCAGGTAACTTTGAACAGAGATTTTTTTTTTCACATCTCTGAATGCTGAAAGTCCAAGACCAGGGTTGGGTTCTGGTGAGGGCTCACTGTGTGGCTTGAAGACATCCACCTTCTTTCTGCATTTTCAAATGACAGAGAAAAACAAGATGCCTTTTACACTTTTTTTTTTTTTGGTACCAGAGATTGAACTTGGGACCTTGCGCTTGTGAGGCAGGTGGCAGAACCACTGAACTAAATCCCCAGCCCACAAGATACCTTTTATATCTCTCTATAAAACCAACAATGCCATTAGGATGGCCCCATCCACAGGATTTAATTTAAGCTAATTATTTCCCAAATTTCCCAAAGACCATCGCCCTTGGAGTGAAAACTTTAACTTTTGGATATTAGAGGGATGCAATTCACTTCAAAGCAATCAGCTAGTGTAATGTACCAACCAAATTTTATTGTTAACTTATCTTGAACTCAGTGGAACCTCGGAAGATCAAGTCTTTTCAAATTTTGCTGCAGCTGAGTTTACCTCTCCTGTCCTGTGCTGGAATAATTGGCCAGTAGTTAATAGGATAAACCACTATAACAATCAATATTCAAATTTATCTTTTGTATTTTATTGATTAGTCTAGGATTTTCACAACTTTGGAATGAGTAGAGTCTCTCAGCTTTATAAAACTTTCTTAATGACTTTATTTTTCAAATACCTTTCTCAGCCAATAATTAAAATGGCAAGTAGGAGCAGGAAGAGGGGAAAAATCCTACTGCCTATGAAACTTTCCCTATGTGCTACATAAACCCATTGTCCTTTGAATTTTTGATTTCATAAGTTATGAATCTAACAAGCTATAACTACATATATCTTATCTTTTATTCACAAGAAATTTGCCAGGTATCTTGAAAAATGTCTTCTGTTCTTATTTTTCTGATCTTTCATTCTAATAACTATAAGAAAAATGTTTATTTTTTATTTTTATTTTTTGAGACAGAGTCTTGCCATGTAGGCAAGGCCTTGAACTCACTATGTAGCCCAAGCTGGCCTTGAACTTGAAGCAATACTCCTGCCTCAGCCTCTCAAATACTGCGATTACAGGCATGCGTCACTATGCTCAGCAAAAATGTTTAAATGAGATAGACTAACACACTTTTGTTTTTGTTATATTAATGTTGATGTTTTAATATTTTTTTCTAACTGTAAGAGTCATTCCTAATCAAATTTAATTGACAATGGCATTGAGAATTTCTACATTTAGGCTTCAGTAAAGTATTATATTATAAGATGGAAATGTTGTTCATATGAGGTATGATTAAAAAGTATAGTGAATTATGTATTTAAAAATCATTACAGTAAAAGATAAATTGTCATTTATACTCTTCAAAATACTCCATCTTGCTTCAAATACAATTATCCCATCCTTGTTGCTATTTTCTGAAGCAGTTCTGGAAGTCTTCCTTTGTGAGTGTCTTTAGTTGCACTATTATGCTTGTCTTGACATCCTGAATCAATTCAAAAAATTTCCCTTTTGTGGTCATTTTCACTTTGGGGAAAAGCCAGAAGTTGCACAGTGCCAGATCCTGTGAATAAAGTAAATGAGGACACACCATAATGTTTTTAAGAGCCTACTTTCCATTGGATGGCACACAGAAAAACCATTAACCATATTTTTTTATCACACGTTGTAAAGACATTTAGGAAAAAGTACTTTTAGAACTGATTCAGAACATGGAAAGGGTGATGAGATAAGTGTATTTGAAGAGAGGTACCATAATTTTGAGGAGGATTTATGGCATTGTGTCTTTTACTGTAGTAATTTAAATATTCATCATAATTTTTGAACAACCTTTGCATTTTCTTTATCTCTATCTAGATTTAATTTGTTTATTTCTATACCACAATTTTGTCATTGGGTCTGCATTATTTGACACTAGACTGAGCCTCTAAGATGGTCTCAAAGTTTTATTACAAAAATGAGTAAATAGCATTCACTAACAGCAGTTGGACTGTGGGAGGTCATCTTGCAGTTAGAAGAGAAGTGTGCAGAAGGCTGCCTGAATAAGAGGTATAGGTGTTCTGGGGGCTGAACAAAGTGAGAATGAGGGATGCAGCACAAACAAACCAAGGATCATAGAGACAGAGGAGGAAGACTCAGAGGAGACTCAGGGAAGACAGTGCTGGTCCGGTCATGCAGGGGAAGAATTAGGAGGCTGAATTGGAAAGCAATGAAGAGGAAGAGCACAGATTAAATTTGGGCAAGAAAGAGTTTCTTAAGAAAGAGACAAACAAATGATTAAATGATTATATAGATTAATAAAAATACATATTAGATTATGGTTAAATGTGTCACATGTTATCTCAGAAAAGTATTATTTTTTCTAAATTTAAAACTTTGGTATGTTAAACTATATTTGGAGAGAAAAAGGACACCCTGATGTAAGAGTTATTATTTCCTCTTATCCTGAAGTATAATTTGATGCAATTTAACCCATAGTTTGACCATCTGCTCTTTGTTTCAGCTATATAATTTTTATTTTCTCGCCTTTGGGGGGTGTTGAGGCAGGGTTTTGCTGTGTAGTTCAGGTTGGCCTTGAACTCATTATGCAGTCTCTTTGGGTCTCAGACTCATGGCAACCCTCCTGCCTCAGCCTCTGGAGTACTGAGATTACAGATGTACACCACCCTGCCTGTTCATTCTCTCACCTTTTTAAAAATCATTTTTTCCATTTAAAATTGTATGAGAATATCAAATTTTTAAAATATAAATATTTGTGAGCCATTGATTGTTAGTTTTAAAACATGATATGTAACCCAATAATTCTTTACTATTGTTCAAAAAGTGATGCCAGAGGGAAAAAACTGCAGTATTTTAACATTTTAAAGTAACATATGCTCAAAGCACATATTCTGCATAGAAGAAACTACAATTCTAATGATTATGTCTTTTATTTGTCTAGGCTTTATTATGTTACTGCTGTAAATGTCTAAAAATTTACACATTGGCTGAAACATTTTTAAGAGTTTGGCTATAGGAAAGAAAAAATTTTCCTTAGAATTACTCAGAAACTGGAGATCTTCTCATCTGCTAGATTAACCTATGGGTTCAATTTTCAAGAGAATGGCTTAAAACCAGCTCATTAATTTATTGTGCTGCTTATTGTTTCTGGTTACCTGTTGGTCTTTTTATGTGTGTCAATGTGTTTTGGCTTTCCACTGTTCTTCTCCACTAATTCATGTCACATAAAATACCGTTCTGATTTTTTCTTTTCTCCAAAGTATGCCTAAGACTATGTATCTTGGAACCTACTTGTACTGAGAATTTGGGGCATCAAAAGTTAATAAGTACATTGTATAATGCAAAAAGAATCTTAAAATTGTTCATTAACAACTATTCTCCTATATTGTACTGGGCATTTCCTACCACACGTAACATCTCATTGAACGTGGCCTACTTTGGATCCAACCTTCCATGTTTTCTTATTTCTACTACATAGCATCCAACACTCTATTGTTCATTTCTCATGCAGAACACTTTAGTTCTCTGTCCTCTACCCTAAATAATGTTTAGGTTCTTGTTTCCATATTCAGAAACTTAGACTATGGTTTGCTAAGCAAAGAATTACCAATTTTTAATTTCCACTCATTTACTAGCAAAGTATCTGAGGGTTCTTTGGTTAACTTTCTTATTCTAAGAAAGATTCAAACCTACTGCCTATAGCAAGGCCATAACATATTGATTTTTATTTTATCTTTCCCATACATCAATTTATAATAACCATATAAACAGGCAAAACATTGTGATATCATTAAGTTTTTCCCCAAACATCAAAAAGCTGTTTAGTAACAAATTTTGTTAATTTTTCAAATTTATTTTTTTATTTTATTTCCTTTATTAAATTCTTTTATTAGTACATTGTAGGTATACAACACAATTACATTTCTCATTGGGAATTGTACCTTTACATAATGCATCTTAGTTCTTA
>NW_004624855.1:5803609-5830372 GCF_000247695.1 Heterocephalus glaber | reverse complement strand
TGCAGGGCTGGGGATTTAGCTCAGTGGTTTCTCCACCTGCTGTGCAAGCGCAAGGACCCAAGTTCGATCCCCAGTACCAAAAAAAAAAAAAAAAACCTTGCAGTCTGTGGATCTCCCTTAGCATTGTTATACTAGGTTTAGCTTACACTGCCTGAAAATATGGCACAGTATAGCACAGGTATTTAAGAATGAAGCACAAGATGAAACTGGAGCTGCCAGTCACATTCTATGTACCAATCTGTGTTCACTGTTTTTCTTCTCCTTTTCTTCAAGAGCCAGAAGGTGAAACATGACTACTTGTTTGTATTAGTTGAGTTAATTGCATTAAAATATATCAGATTGGGGATTAAATTACTTTGATTATTAAGTATAGTTATGTACAGTATATTAAACCCCTGAACCAAAATAAATCATTCAAAGCAAAAAATATACAAGGCAATAAGACCATCCATTCTCAGATCCACAGAGAGAATCAGAATTGTCTTGAGATTATTTTGATCTAAATATTTTTGTGAAGATGTTTTAAGTGATTTGGGGCTGTTTAAATAGTAGTAAGATTATAAAATAGGAATTTAAAACCATATATTTTCTTTCAAATTAATCTGATTTTGGCTTAAATTTCAGAAATCTCACTGACCTTAGATCTACAGATGGAAAGGATTGGGCATTCCCAAATTAGAAGACTCAGATTCCATTTCCCCCAGTCAGCCTATTATTTTCTTTATTGTGACTTACTGATCAAAATACTGCTGAAATACATAAATGATTACACAATAATACATAAGTGAAATGTTTAGTGTGACAGTTCCTCTTAATAATTTCTCTGCACTTCTACATACTCACTAATTAAAAACAAACACTTCTTGTTACTATTGTATATCAAGCTCTCTGTGTTGTGCATGTTGGATATAAAGAAGAACATGCCATGACCTTTGTGTTCAAGTCACCCACCATGGCCTGGGAAGCTGCCACACAGAGATAATCAAAATGCAGGAAAGCGAGGGCAATGGCAGATATATATGCAACTATTACAACAGGCATCTTCTGACATACACAAGAATGACAAGTATTCAAGTCAGGGAAGCCTCCTCCGGAAGGTGACCTGCAATGAATTCCATAATATTAACAGGAATTCAACAACACCTGGTGGGCTAAGAAGGCAGAAGTGGCATTCCAAGCAATGGACGACAGGAAAAAGTGTGTGATGATATAGCTTATGGATGCCAGATAAGTATTTCTTTCCATATTATATTTATATTATATTATATTATATTATGTTATATTAATCCTCTGTATTAGTCACATTTTCACCATTGTAATCAAACACCTGATACGGGCTACTTATTTTTAAATATTGGTTTATTTAGCTCACAGCTTGAGAGGTTCAAATACTAAGCTGGGAGGGAGAGGAGTGGTCACTGAGGAAGGCAGGGGATGGCTGTACATCATGGGAGGAATGCATGTGAAAGAAAGAGTTTATGTCACCAAAGAGGAAGTCTGAGAAACGGGCCTCACAAGCCCTCCAAAGGGCATGTCCGCAGTGACTGAAGGGTCTCCTTCTAAAGACTCCAGCACTTCTCAATGGCACCATTCTACAGACTGAGTCTTTAATCACAATGAATACTCAGAGACTCAAACCCCATCCAGATCATCACACCCTCCATGGCTCCTTTGCAAGGTTGCACCCTAACAGAGATAATATGGTCAGATTTAAGTTTTAAAGACATCGTGTTAATGGCAGGATTGAGAATTAATCATGGCAGAAGAAAAAGACAACTAGAGACAGACAGACAAGTTAGGACTATGTTCCAATAGATGACAAGGGTAAAAAGCCAAATCAGTTACTAGGACAAAGAGAAAAGGGCATTTCCCAGTGATCTAGGTAGGAAAATTAACAAGATGTCATGACACTTACAGTATAGTATGTAGGAGGAACAAAGATGTGTTCTGTAGTGATTACTTGATTTCTTGTATGTCTGCTGTAGGGAAACTGATATCATCAATTAAGATAGAGAATGTAGGAGAAAGGAAAAGCTAGAAGAAGAAATAAATATGCTCACATTTAAAATATTTGAGATGAAGTACCTTTAAGGCAATAGTTGGCAGATCAGATAATAGGACAAGGATCTGGAAGTCTTTAATAAGGTTAAAGATATGAAAATGGCCAAGATTTCTTGCAGAACATGAATAGGTATTAGGCGCTCAAGAAAATCCCCAGTGAATTCTAACCTTTAAAAGGAGGTCAGTAGAAGTTTCCAGAAGAAATTTTTTCAAAATTTCCAAAATGATACAAAGAAAGTATTTACTGATAATTCTAGTGTTCTGTATTTTCCTTTAAAAAGTAAAGTTAGGGTTAACTATTAAGGTCTCCACATCAAGGCACTGGGCAAGCTCTTGGCCTAGAATAGGTGACCAGGTCTGCATTGGTCTCATTGTTCTGTTCCCATCTTTTGGATGGAGCAGTGGTTTTTATGGATCTACATCTGGACCCCAGATGAGCAGTACTCTTTCTTATCAGCTAATTCCTTGGACCAGGGTTGATGATCATTTTGCAAACTTCTCCCTTTTTATGTCTGTCCAACTGATGTGATCCAATAAGAGGGAGACTGGAAGGCAGTCCAATGATACATTTGATCTTACAGCCTTTATCTTGCTGGATAGTCAAATATATATAAATATATATTAGTAAGTGTTTCAGGTACTGAAGATCTTAAAATGTAAACCCCACAAATTAGAACTTCTAGTTATCCCTGAATGTTTTTATGCTTGAGCTTTTATTTCTAAATGTAAATTATAATGAAGAACTGTTAATATTCTTCTTACAAATAAATATTTTCTCTTCAAACATTTATAGATATTTGTTTGAAGGACTAAAAAGAATTTCTTAAAGAGTAGCAGTAAAGAACTGGAAGAATTAAAAGGAGGGGAATTGTAAGGATTTGGCTGCAATGAAGGAATTATGACAGGTTTATTACCAGATGAACAAAAATAATAACATTGCTCTTTACTTTCTTAGTCAGAATTAGTTTCCATATAAAAGACCATATTGTGAAATTCTACACATAGAGACAAACTGAACAGTTTTCTTTTGAAAAATTAGTTGTTCATTTCTAGTGTTTACCCCCCACCCCCACCAGTTAAGTATCTCTCCTGGCCTTTTCATTTCACATCTGGTGTTGCAAACCCATTCCTCACCACCTGTCTTAGCCTTCTCGTCAATCTGTCCAAAACATTACAGCTAAAATCATCTTTAAAATCTCTTCTTTAATTATCTGACTTTCATCCTTAAAATCAACTTTCAGTGTAATTATTATATCCTCAATCAATATTTTTGGTGAAAGCTTAGAGAAATTCTATACCATCTTAGTCTCAAATGAAATAATTGAATCTAATAATAAATAGATTTTTAAAATAGTAATAGATAATTTATGATGTTATGAACAATTTAAAAAATCCAAAATAGTATACATTTAATGGGCATAGTTATCAAAAATTTTCAGATGCTTTTCAGCATATTCATTTTATTACCTTCTATCTTTTGATAGAAGTTATTCTCCTCATAAAACGGAAGAAATTAAGACTCAGTTTGAGGATATTACACAAATTGATTCAGGGTTAAAATAAACAATACCACAACTTAGTTTTCTAAACTATTACTCAAGTGCTTTCTCCACTAAGGTAAAACAGCATGCTTTATATTTCCTGGCATTCATACCATGAACCAACATAACTGGGTACCTGTAGAATTCTGACATTGAATGAAATAAGTTATTACATCATTTTCCTTAATCTTCTCAACAATTCATCACTTTTTCAACTGAAACACAGAGAACATACAAGCCAGTAATATTATTCATTATATAAGTAATAAAAATGTAGGGTAATTTATTTAAGTACTGTAGTTCTCCCCTTATTTGCAGGTGACACTTTCTGAGCCCCACAGTGATTCCAAAACCTACGTCTGAGCACACAGACATGGCACCAGTCCATTTGATAAGCAAAGAGCTGCTCAATGACTCAGGCAGTGGATGGAGCCTGGATATGCTGGAGAGTGATGATTCTTGTCAGGGTGGGGTGGAGAGAGACAGGGCGATTTCAGCATGTTAATCAGAAGAGCTGCAATTTAAACTTTATGAATTGTTTGTTTCTGGGATTCTCCATGTAATATTTTTGGATCAAAATTTATTGCAAGTAAGTGACCATGAAAAGTTTAAAGTGGGGGGAGGGGTATTGTAAAGAGAAATAATTGGAAAATAGGTTTCTGATCCACAAAGTCTGAGATTTTTTCCATGTTATCGCTTTTTTTCCCAACTTATCACTCTGTCTCAGTAGCACAGTAAGAGTTTCAATAAAGCTTCAAGTACATCTCTATTGGTTATGTTTACTCAATAGACTTTTATTGAGAGGCTACTGTATTACACAAATATTCCAGACAGAGTGATAGTGTTATAGAAAGAAAAAGCCACTGGCCCTGATCTTCAGACACTCACAAACTTGAAGAGCACACAGACAAGTAAACACAGCAAAAAGTATAGATTTTTTTTTTTAGTACTAACCAAGGACGGTTTAGAAATAAAGACACAATTGTTAAAAAGAATATAAAAGGAAAACCTGCTAATAGTGGCCTATTGCTCACTAACAAAACTCTTAAAACTTGACATTCCCAAATATTATTTTATTTTACCTTAGGATATTTTATTACAACCAGGGGTAACTTATGCCTCTCAAAGATAAGATAAAATTTAATTCACATAAGAATTTGTGGTTAGGAGAGGCAGAAAAATCATGAAGTTAAGTACATAATAAGATCTGTCCATAGCATTCAGGAGGCATCGCTGTTCAAGAGATGAACGTGTGTGAAAACAACGCTGAGATTCCACTTCACTCCAGAAAGAATGGCTGCTATCATGAAATCAACCAATAACAAATGCTGGCGGGGCTGTGGGAAAAGAGGAACCCTGCTCCACTGCTGGTGGGAGTGCAGACTGGTGCAACCACTGTGGAAATCAGTTGGAGATACCTCAAAGAACTAGGACTGGAAGTCCCATTTGACCCTGCTATTCCACTGCTGGGGATCTTCCCCAAAGAATTAAAAGAATCATACCACAGTGATATATGTGCACCCATCTTCATAGCAGCACAGTTTATGATAGCTAAAACTTGGAAACAGCCCAAATTCCCATCAACTGGAGACTGAATAAAGAAAATGTGGTTTTTTTAAATAAAATGGAGTACTACTCAGCTATAAAAAATGAGAAATTAGAGACATTTATAGCTAAGTGGATACACACTGAGGCGATACTCTTAAGTGAAATAAATAGGACACACATGTATAAATACCAAATAGTTTCTCTTGTGTGAGAAACTGAAAGTGTAAATAAGGACTAAAATATATAATAGGTAATGTGAAATAGGAAGAAAAGGGGCAAAGGGGAAGGAAGTGGGAGGGCTAGGGGAAAGGATAGAAGGGAATGGGATTAATATGAGAAAATGGAAAAATAGGAACAAAATCTTTGTAAATAGGGAGGAATGGAGGGGTTGAAGGGAAGGCTGGGCAAGGGTGAAAAATAAGAACCAAGAGAGACTATGTGAAGGTGCAAATTTCCAATGATGAATGTCATTATATTGTATACCTAAAATGTACCAATGATTAGAATGAATAATCGATAATGCAAAATAGGAAGAAAAAGTCCAAAGGGATAGGGGTAGTGGGAGGGGCAGGGGAAAGGAAAGAAGGGAAAGGAAAAATGCTGAGAAATGGAAAAAATGGAAATAAAGCCTTTGTAAATAGGGAAGGGTGGAGGGGTTGAAGGGAAGGCTAGGAATGGGGAAAAAATAAGAACCAAGATTCATTATGTAAAGGTACAATTCCTAATGAGAAATGTAATTGTATTGTATACCTACAATGTACCAATAAAAGAATTTAATAAAGTGCAAAAAAGATAAAAAGAGATGAACTTGTGTGTTTGTTGAAGATTTTGAATACAGTACATAACGAGGTAACTTGCACATTTGCCTGTTTGGTAAATGATCATGGTTTATGTCAAGAAGAAAGTGTTGCACACTTGGAAATAAACACTGAAATGTTAAAAAAATCTGAAAACAAATATTATTTGTTTAAAACCCCTACTGAGTATCACTTATTCGGGGTAACAAAATTGTATGGTTCAGATATTTTCTACTATCATTAACTCTCTCATCACTAAATTATTTCCATTTTTGCAAGGTATCAGAATTAAACAGATGTTCATAAGTCATACAATTGTTCTTATTGAACTCATTACCAATATATGTTTATTAGGGGCTGCCTAAAAATCAGTCTCTTGATGGAGGCTTTCTTTACAAAGGACAAGATTTTGGAAAGACTGGCCTCACTGGCTACAAAAATATGTCCTGTTCATTTTTTGTTACTTAAGAACACATGAAATGAAGTCACATGAAAAACAAGTTTAGAGTAATTATCAAGCATGGATTTAAGGAGTCTTATTTTTGATAAATTCAAACTCTATTTGAAACATATGGATTCATTATTTTAATTCAAATTCATCTTTTTCAACTTTAAATGAATTGGCTTTGAAGCATGAATTTAGAAAGGCAAAAAGACTAATCAAAGAGGATCCTAAGACTTCTCTCCCCTGGAGAAACATATAGATGTTATTTAAAATCAATTCAGAAAAAAGGCAGGTTGAAATTTCTTATTTAAATCAAAGCTTCTTTTTGCAGTACCACATCCTGCATGATTATTAGATGTGTATCAGATGGAATTTGCATTACCGATCAACACAGACTGACTGGCTGACGTAAGCAAATAAATGGAGTTTTTGAGAAGCTATTGGAGAGTGTCCAGATTTGAATTACCAGGAAGACTGGAAAACAGCAAGAGCCAAACAGCAGCCTCGTAGAACTGCAGCCAAAATCCAAACAGGGAACTTCTACAATAAGGAACCCTGTTGCTGCTGACACTCACTTTTCAGTCCCACATCTGCTGACTGCTGTTGTCTGGATGTTTGTGTCCTTCCAATTCATACACTGAACCCTTGTCTCCAAGTTGATGAGACTAAGAGGTGAGGCCTTGGGAGATGATTAGGTCATGAGGTCAGATCACTCCAGAACTGGATTAGTGTCATTACAAGACAACAAGAGAGCTTATTTCCATTTGGATCTGTATTGTCCTATGAAGGGAGCACAATTTACCAGTCTTCAGAACATTGAGAAATATATTTCTGTTGTTTGTAAAATACCCATGCTGTAGTGCTCAGCCATAGTAGACTAGAGACTGAAATTGGCACTGGGTACTGAGTGGTACCACTTTGTACTGCCACATTCAGAGAGGAGTCTCTACTGCTCTTGCAATTATTTAGACGGATGGTGTAATTGGCTGAATCTAGGTCACAATACACTGTCCTCACAAACAGAAGGAGACTCAGATGCTGTAAGAAAGTGGGAAGATAAATATTATCAACAAGATGATATTACTGTTTGGCACTGTGATAAACATCTTCTAATTGCTTTGCCTTTATTCTCTGATTTTGCTTAATTTGTTCGTGTTTACATTCTTTCATATAACTAATAAGCTGCCTCCTCCTACAGTATTTAGTCACTTTCCTAAAACTTAGGACTTGGATACTTTTGTATTCCATTTGATTAGTTTCATTTGCACTAAACAGAAAGTCTCCAAAATAGCACTGAATTAGATGAGATGGTAGTTTTTCTATTTCTCAGTTTGAGTATTTTGGAAATAGGCTGTCTAGATTTGGTGGCTCCACAACAACAATGAGACCAAGGTCTCTCCTTGCGCCACAGCATCAAGGGTACTTCATGACATGAGATGGCTGCCAGAACTGCAACCATCACACTTGTGTGTCAGATTAGCACAGTGAAAGACTGACAGGGCCAAAGTGATATTTGTCTCATCCCTTTTAAGGTTTATTTATATCTCATTGGCCATAATTCAATCACTTGGTTTTCACAAGATGGTTAGGAAATATGTACTTATCATGGGAAGTAATGAACCCAGTCTGAAAATTGAGATTCTCGTGTTAATGAAGAATCTTGAAGATACACGTCCCTAAATCAAACAGCTCCTCTGAGCATTTTTTGTTTGTTTGTTTGTTTATCTGTTTGTTTTTGGTACCAGGGATTGAATTCGGGACCTTGTGCTTGCGAGGCAGGCAGCAGAACCACTGAGCTAAATCTCCAGCCCTTCTGAGCATTTTTGACTGATGAAATATTCCTGTTTTACAAGTGAGAAAACCAAGACATAGAAAAGCCAAGATTCAATAGCAATTCTCCCTATGTTCAAAGTGCACATTTTTTCCTGTAATTTATGCAGCCACTACATTAGAAGCTTATTTTTGAGCTTATTCAGTGTCCCCCACTAAAATCAGGTATGTCCATGAGACTAACTATGCATTCAGCCAACATATAGGATTTTGTGGCAGCCTCGGCTTTGTCACAATTCCATTCCTACACTCTGAGGACAGAAGCTTCTCAGAGAGAAAGGGGAGTGGAAATCAAAGTGACCACTCCTTTGGATTTATGTTCTCTTCTTTAGCCACTTCATTCATGCTTCATAAATGGAGTGAAACAGATATCTTTATCATTTTGGGATCCCTGAAGAACTCTAGGTTTTACGTTCAAAAGTGAGCACTGAATGAAAGAAGTTAGCTCGTTTAGATTCTTGCAGAAATATCTCAAATGATTCTACTAGGCTTGACTGTAATTGTATTTATCAAATAGTCATGCTTATAATACCATCTCAGTTGTATTCATACAAAAAAATACTACTAAAGAAGTCCACAGAAAGGAAAAGGTGAAGTATAACTGTGGGGAAAAATTCTTTTTCAAATATTCACATATTGTGAGCCTATTATAAGTGCAACAAGATTAAAGATCTAGTATAAAGGTGTGTATTTAAATCACTACAAAAAACAGTTTAACTCGAGTTGCCTAAGGTACATCACTAGCCCCTAAATGATCAAAGGCTATTGCTGCAGGCAGGGTCCAAAACCACCTGCTTATATAAAGAAGTTCACATGACAGCACTGTTATTATGCATGTATATTGATACTTTTTGAAACAACAATCTTTGAAAATTATTCAAAACTGACAGAAGGCAAACAGATTGAGAGTTAAGTCTGAAATTCTGCTACTAACCCATCATTTTACCTTGTGTCGAAATGTGATGATTTCTTAGGATGTTTCACACATCCTCTACCTTATCATTGTTATCTAAAGGAAAAAGGGAACTCAAGTTGCTTGAATTCATGCAGCCACTGCATTAGAAGTTTATTTTTGAGTTTACTCAGCATCCCCCACTAAAATTAGGTATGTCTGTGAGACTTACCGAGCATTCAGCTAACATAGAGGATTTTGTTGTGGCAGCCTTGGCTTTGGCATGATTCCATTCCTACATTCTGAGGACAGATGTCTCTTAGTAAGATGCCTCTTATTGAAATGGTAACCATTTCATTTACTATAGACAACTTCAAGCAAAACTGAAGTTGGGTAGGTTTATTTTATTTCTCATGTCTATTTAAAGTTCTAATTTTGTCCGAAAAGGGCATAGCAAAGTAGTTACTATAGTTTTACATTTTTCAGCAACCACAGGAAGAAAAACATCACAAGAGACATAGCAATCCACATATGTATGTCTAAAGAGATAGATAGCTAACAAAATTTTGTCACAAATACATATGTATACATAGCTGTTTTATGTGTATACTTTATGTAATATTTATGATTGAAATAAAATTATGCAACATTTACCTGTACTCTATATAATATACTGTGATACTTTCATTCTATTCTGTTCTTTTTCATCTTTTCTAAATCCAGATCACAATTTGACTTAACTAAATTGATTTTAAAGTCTACTGAGAGGTTATGACTGAAAAATTAAGAAGAAAAAATTTATAGCTAAGAGAGAAATATCTATTAATGTGCCAAGTCCTTAGTTCTGCAACTTCCATAACAATAGAAATAAGAACTAAATGAAAGATGCTTAATGGCAAAATATCAGATATCTGTGAGGACACAGTGAGTAACTATTCAAAGATTTTTCCCAAATTTGGCAGATTATTCCACTATGAGGGATTTTGTTGTTGTTGTTGGGGGGGGGGGTTGTTTTGTTTTGTTTTTTACAAAGCTCACAATAAGACCAGTTATTCCAGATTCCATACAGTTAGTGTGGTCACTGCAGAAGTATTCAGGTGCTTCTAAAAATATTACAGTGTGTCCTAATCCACCCTATTCATCAAATCTGGCACTGTGTGACTTCTGGCTCTTTTCTAAAGTCAAAATAACCATGAAAGATAAGCATTTTGAATGAATTCAAGACATCAAGGCAGGCACCATAGTGCAACTAAAGACACTCATGAAAGGGAACTTTCAGAACTATTTCAGAAAATAGCAAGAATGATGGGCTAAGTATGTTTGAGCAAGGAGAAGTATTTAAACGGAAATTAAAGTGAATTTGTCTTGATTTTAAAAAATCTGTTTTTCACACTCTGCCCATTTTCACGTGTTTATCACAGTAAGGGTCTGTCAAGTCCTGAGGGTAAGGTATCATTTTCTACATCCCAAGAAGTACCATTTAGACTATAGCTGGCTTTGCATTTGCTGTCAGCTATGATGGAACTGCTTTCATTGGAATGCATTTGGCTCTTTTCTTTTCTTATCCTTCAACCTTCAACTGAAATATCATTTCCTTGGAGAGGCTGGGAACCCTACATACAGTAACAGTTTATTTTTCCACACAACTTGGTGTGAACTTTTCTCCTAGCCTTTATCAATTTCTACTACTTGTAAGAACCATAAGAAAATGGACTATATCTTTTCTTAACCCTTCAGTCACCAGTGCCTTGCCCAGAGCCTGGCCAGGCACTCAATATTTATTGAATAAAGGAATGGATAAAAATCTGTTAGAAAGCAGCAAGATGGGAAGGTGAGGAAGTGAGGAACCAGACAGGGAGACAGGGAGAGAATGAGCAAGGGAGGCAGGGTTTATTAAAATTAGGCCTACCAGTGATTTGTAATAATCAAGTTTGAAGTAAAGTTAAGTCAGAATCAGAATGATTAGCTCTGGTAATTATGATTTATTTGACCCAATGCTTTTAGTAATGGGACTTGAACCCAGGGCCTTTCTACTGAGCTATATTTCTATCCCTTTTGATTTTTTATTTTAAGGTATGTTCTTTCCAAGTTGTTAAATTGTCTAGACTAGCCTTGAACTTGGTTCCTCCTGAATCAGCTAGAATGTTAGGATTACATCTAGGCCCCACCACACCAGGCCTTTTTTTAAATCATGTATAGGTAACAACAATGATGTGCCTTTTTTTACACACCATGAGACACTTGAGTAGAAATTCTTATTATGCAGGGTAAAGGAATACGTCAGGTCTATGGAAAATGCACTCTGGCATTGGGGAGAAATAATTTCAGGGAAGTCTGAGGGCACTGAGGCTGGTTATGTGGAGTAAGCCAGTGTGGGCTATGTGTTGTTGAGTTTAGCAAGAGAGTAAAACAAAGTAGGGCAGATAGGGGCAAATTGACAGGAAAATAATTTCGGAAGCGTTATGGTCACCGTGAAAATAAGGTGTATCAATCTGGTAAACTCCAGCATCTAGAAGCTGTTTCGCTATTTTTTTCACCTTACCTATGAACCTGAACTAATATTTTTATTCTATCTCGGATCATTTTGACCTCCAATTTCTTGATCTTGGCTTAGGAACTCTACTATATTTCAACTTTTGACTTTGACATCTGGCAAATTTTATCCCTGTTATTTGTGCTTTGTTGTCAAATGAGTTATTTGAGTCTGGATCCTCGGGGTTCAGTTTTGGTTTGACAGCCACTGACCTGTGCATGTGTGATTGGTCTTCATCTCTGATTTTCTTTTTTTTAATGCATCTATGAAAATATTCTCCCTAATTTCCATTCCTTTTCCTTTCAAGACTGAGGATGCCATGTTTAGTGGGCAATTTCAGCAATGAAAAAAAAAATCAATTCATTTCCTCTAAAATATCAAGTGCTGTTATTGGTGAATGTCAAAGTCTGACTTGTGCAAGCATTCTTGGAATGACAAAGCAAATATTTTCCTTCAAAATTCCTCTTTCGTTCCCCAAAGAGATATTAGATATCTTTACGGAGCTGATAACAGTAGTGGATTGAAGGTTTTTAAAAAGCCATTTATCTAGAGAACCCAAATATTAGCATTATATTGCTTACTCTTCCCAACTAATGTTTTTTCATGAAAACTATTTTTTTTCTCATCTCCACATTCACATTAATTCATTCTGTCATTTCTGTTCTGCGTTCATGCTCATGGCCCAGGGCCTCAGCTTCCAGGGACCTTTGCTGCCACTGCTTCCTCAGTGACTTCCCCACTTCCACTCTTAGCTGAAGCCCATTTACTCTCCAAAAAGTAGCAGAAGTGAAAATATGCCATCCTGTGGTGTAAAATATTCCCAACTTCCCACTATCCCTAGACAAGAAATAGAACTACTGGGTGAACTGGCTCAGAGCCATCTCTGCACATCCTCCTGCATCCACTTCATCTCATTCACTTACCTGTTTTCAGTTCTAAGGTAGAAACACTCCCCTCCCCCACCCCTGCCCCTTTTGGGAAAAGGGTAGAATTCCCAAAGAAATCATTGTAAAGTGACATTTTCCACAGTCTCCAATGATTCAATTCTTTTCATATCCTCCATGTTTGTGATAGATTTAAGATTTACTGAGTATTTAACAGCATTCAGCTACTTCCACTGATAACAAAAGTATTACATTGAATCTCCCACCTTAGTATCTTCTCTGATCACTAAACCTGTCTCCATGTGAGCTATTTGTCAAATGAAAATAGGAGCAACTGCAATTAGGAGTACCATAAGGGTTAAATGAGCATTTACATGTGGATATTTGTGTATGTGTGTACATACATAGGGCATAACACCTAGCATGCTGAAAGGGTTCAAGACCACACATGTGGCCTGACAAACTAGTGACCTTGTTGACTTTTACATATCTTTCATTTGCTGTCTAAGCTAATTTTAGCTCTTCTTATTTCAGCCATATTTGAGTGATATGTAAACTAGCCAGTCCATATATCGAAGAGAGAGGAAAGAAATAGACTGAAGAAAAGGCAACAAATAAGATCTTTCCAAAATAGATTGATTAGCTTTCTCTTTTATTTTTCTTTTTCAAAACAGAGTTCCTAAAATATTGCTAAAACTTTGGTATGTGCTTTATCTTTTCTTCTGGCTCTGCTAATCAGCTTAAGGTTATTGATTTTGTTTTGGGTTTTTTTCATCAAGTTTTTGTCATTAGCCTGGACCACAGTTTCCTTTACTTAAGAATTCAGTCCTTCAGTCAACATTTATTGTTTGTTTGTCAAGAGACTATTTGTTCCACAAGGGACCAGGACTTCTCACATTTGTTTTCTCACCCTCATGTGGCACCTGGTATCATGAATCACACAATGAAGTTTACTGAGTGGAGATTCAATACAGTCTTGATTTAAAATTGCTAATACACATTGGAAGTGGTAGTGTAACCTGTAATACCCTCACTACATGAGGCTGAGCCAGGAGGATGACAAATTAGAGCCCAGCCTGGGCAACTTAGCAAAGTAGTGAGACCCAGTCTCAAAGTTTAAAAAATCAAAAATGAAAAAAGAGGACTAGGGATATAGCTTAGTGACAAATCCCTGGGTTTAATCCCTAGTACCACACACACACACACACACACACACACACACACAAAGAATCACTAGTGGCTCTGTGTAAAATATGTCAAACATCTATCTCTTTTTTCTACTTCCTTTTGACATAATACCTTTAATGTTTTAGAAATTTTAATGCTTTTGTTTCATATATATCAAAGAATTATTTTAACCATTCTTTGCCAAAAAAGTAAGACTTATTTTTAAATTTTTTTTGAAAACATTTTTTAAATGACACAAGTAAAAACTTGCAGTCTTGTAAGAGATGAATGATTTCTATTCTCAGTACTTGTCTACATAAAAATAGAAGGAAGTACTCACAATTAATTATAAAAGTATCTATTATTGCAATTTATTTATTTATTTTTATTTTTAATTTGTTTCTTAGGGCTACAGGGGATCGAACTCGGGACCTTGCGCTTGCAAGGCAGGCAGTGGAACCACTAAGCTAAATCCCTGGCCCTGCATTTTTTAATATATTTTATTTAAAGTCTATACTTAAAATGTGCATCATGCCATAACTTACTTCCCTGGGTCAAAAGTAACAAAAATACTTTAAGCAAATATTATCACAAATAAAAGCTTTTCATCTCACATATTAATCTGAATTAATAAAGGTGAATTTTTCTAGGTCTTCTGCACAGTTCAAAAATGTCTGGGAATAATACACATCTGTTCCTGTTGACACAGGTTTTTTTTCATAGTCTTGGAAAATATTACATTAAATATCTTTTTAATCTTAAAGATTCCTTGCCTCTTTAAAACTAGATGCCAAGAAAAACTTTTAGAAACATTTTTGTCTTCTATTCTGGTATTTAAGTAATGCCCTTAAATTACAATATCACGTTTTTACAAAATCAGTCGTGAAGATGATCTTGTACTCAAATAAAAGAAAAGTGTTTTGCTCAATCTAGTGCCATTTGATACGTGAGGAAACAATAGGCAGTACTGGGTACTATCTACAGTTTTTAATCCATCATTTTTGTCCCTTTTCTTTCAAGAGGCATCTGTATCAGCCACATGCATTTGAGATGGGAGACAAAAGCAAAAATCTTTTGTCAATACCTGAAACTCCAAACACCACCTATGGTGTTTGAGTGACATGACATATACCTTTAACAAGAGCTGTCACACAGAGACTACAGGAAAGAGAAAGGCAGACAAACTTCAGATGGCGACTTAAGATGTCTGGCATTCTTCTTTTGACAGTTTCATTTGACTCTAGCTCAAGTCAACTTAGCTTTCTAGCACATAATTTTTTTAATTTGTAAGTGACTAGCATCTTAGGGAAACAAAGGGAAGGGAAGGGAAGGAGACATTATCAGAGTTTAGAGAACACAGCTATATAGCTTACTGCCCTCCAGTTTTTCTGGAAATAACACATAATCATTTGTTTTAATTTTAGATTCATATAAGAATAGTGCCATATGAGATCGACTTTTTTAAAATCTAAGATTCATATGCTCCTCCTTTTATTAATAGCTCCTTGTTTCCCTTTGGGTAGCAACTCAGTCCAGACCATGTGTCTGTGACTGAATGCTCATCCTGTCTCTGGGAGTGAGCAGAAGATCACCATTTACCCTATCTGCTTATTTCACTTGTAATCAGTAAGGAAGCCTTCATGTATATGATGAATCATAACTAAATAACATGTTCCAGGTTGTTTCTGGAACTCTAATTTCAAACTGTTCTTATGTAAATTTAAGATCTTAGTTTTTCACTTGTAGTCATACCATTCTATCAGCCAACAAGAAGTAAGGGTCAAGGTCCATCTGGAGTGGAGCAAGAAAGGCAACTTTCCTCACTTATATCTTCTCTTATCAGGGAGAGAAACCTTTCCCAGAAATCTCCAATCAGATTTCTATTCATATCTTGATAGTTAACTGGGTATATTCCATGTTTAGTGGTAATAAGAAATAGAAAATCATGTATTTAGCTTATTCAGCCTCTATAGTGGGATGAAAATGGAGAAATCAAGAAAAATAGAAATTGCTGTAAATGGGAGCCATCCAACATTATCTTCAGCATATCCTTTAGGCTATGGTGATTATGACAAGTAGAAACCATGGCAATGGAACCCAATTTAGGGATGTTTGCTAGAGTTACAGTATAAGTTTGCTTTTGGGGAGACAGTGGGTTAAATAAGCTTTTTTAAAGTTGGTATGTTCATTATAGCGAACAGAAAAACACAAGAAGCAAAGAGAAAAGTCATTCAGCATCATAAGCAGCTTAGTTTGATGTGTCCTGTGTGTGTACACAGCTTGCCATTTTCTGTGTTGGAGATCCTATAGTGCGCATCATGCTTTTCCATGCAACATGAATATTCACCAATTCAAAATTACATCATTCAGCAATTCAAGTTCCAAAGTGTTTTTTATAACCCAAAGAGTAAATCTCAAAGAGTATTATATAACCAAGAATATGCTACAACATTTTAATCTGTTAGGAAAAAATATAATCTCACCTTTCTTGGTCACAAAAATATCACTGAAGACAAAAATGGCAATAGGCCTCTAGATGGAAGTGATGATAGAGTTACTATTAAAATACTGCATTCCCTTAATGTTCAATTTCAAATGAGATATAAAGTAACAGAGTATAATGTTTCTGAGAGTTATCAGATCTCTATTAAAATATTAGCAAGAAGCTATGTTCCTACTAAATTACTCATGTGATCGTACAGTGCAGCCAAAAGACACAAACACCTCAATGGCTGTCAAAAATATAAATCTGAGCACAATGTATACATCTCTCTTGTATGCTTCCTCTGCCAGCCGAATGACAAGTCCAGACACACACTGCTCAGAGGTGGTACAACAGTTCTGTGTTCAATGGGCACCTTTTCTCTAAATTATAACAAGAAAATATTTACAAGTTGGCTAACTCACTACCTCTACTGTTTACCATACATTGTCACCTCAGGACATCTATAAAGCTTAGATGCTCTGCAAGAGAGCACGAATTTTGTGCACAGCAAGCCCAAGTACTTTATCCAAATGTGTATATAGACCCGTGGTTATGATATGAAGCCATCTTTCAGATATGGAGATATTAGCAGAGTCCTTCCCCTCACTTCCCTTCTCCCTCTTCACCTAAATTCAGGACCATAGACCTCCAAGAAGTGGTTTTAACAAAAGTCACTCATAAAAGACAGTTCTTTCTAAAAATTAACAAGAGTACCTTTATATAAAGATCATTTTTCTACTCATAATTTGGGCATTGGGATTTATCCTTTAATACCCAGAAATGTTAACTGTCTTAGTTTCTTTTCTCATTCCTGATACAAATACCAACACCCAAAAGTTAAGGGAGAAAAGATTTATTTAACTCACAGGTTGTAGAGGTTTCAGTCTATAATTGGCTGGCTCTAAGGCAAGGTGGCATGGCAGACAGGCATCACAAAGAAGAAATAGTTTCTGGTGGCAAAAGGCAGCAAAGCAAGCAAGGGACCACCCTCTTTCTGTTTCTCATAGCTTATCTAGGCTACCCACCCTTAGGGCAGGTAGCACTCATGCTTTTAATCCTAGGATCACATCCTTGATCCCAGAACTATGCCAAACTAATCAGTGGACCAATTTAATAATCACACACCCTTAACCCCAGCATCACACATTCTAGATAAAGTAACTTCTGAAAAAGTCCCACTTATCACTGCATGAGGCTTTGGGGAACATCTAAACTCAAGCCATAACATTAACCAAAATGCACTTATAGAACAATGGCTACTCTGAACTAATTCAACAGACAAAGAACACTTCCTTCTCTGCATACTCCCCCTGCCACCCATGAACAATCCTCATACTATCCAAGACATCAGGTTTCATAATTCCATTCCAAAATTGCAGCCATTCCACTAAAGTAACAAAAAATACTTAAAAAGAATTATTTTATCCCTTGACTTGTACCACATGCTGTGCATTTTTTAATATCTAGAAGCCTAGATTTTTCCAACAAGGAATTAAGCTTCTCATCTATAGCAACACTGAAGAAATTGAACAAACATAGTTAACAAAGGCTATAATTGGAAAATGTGTTCTAAATAGAAACATTCCAGCCTAAAACCCTTCTGCTTCCCACCTGTATCAAACAAAGGGACAGATATATGTACATCTAATGCTTAAAAGAGACATTAAAATTTTCATTTCCTAAGTGGATTTAAACATAGTCTTTCCTGTAAATTTTAACACAAATTTACGTACTCAATGTGTTAGTTTACCAACAATATTTTTGTCATACCCTGGCAACCTCTTTCATATCTGGAAAGATGAGATAAAATTAAGACTCTTTTGTCCTTTATATACAGCTATATGCACAGTGATGTAAAAAAAATGCACAGACATGAGGGGCAACAGTCAGGCTTGCTTCAGCAAAAGCACATTGATTTAAAGTCCTTTTTTTCCCTCTTTTTTTCTTCCTTTTTCTTTTGGAAATCATCAAAAATATGTGTACTGCTCAGAGAAGGATTTCAATCATAGCATTTCATAAGACAGGATTTCATTATGAATTTTAACAAATTGACATACACAAAATGTGTTATTTAATATCTCAACTTTTAACATATTTTTCACACTTGCAAATATCTAGAAAGACTAGATGTTTCAAATATGGTGCATGATATTTGCAATAGTGGTGAATAAACTACACATATGTAACAAGGGTTACCCCCAAAAATGTCCTCTATGTTGGAGCATTCTGACATAGAATTCTTCATTTCTTCAATTCCTTCTATCTTCCATTACATATGATACAGGCACAAGTGTCACACAGATGTGATTTTACAATTTCACTTCCAAAAGTCCTTTTCAAAAGATAGCCTTTCTATGAACATAAATTGTATAAAATCTGTTAGATTACTAACTCCACTTCTGTCATAAATTGGCTATCTCATTAATATTCAGAATTTTTTTAAAATCAGTACTCACTTGTCATTCACATATAGTGTATATATATTACACATATAGTATATATTATATAATTGTATATATATTACAGCAAAGTTAAATGAAATTATATAACATTAGAACATTGGATGAGCTGAAATGTTCTAGCATACCCCAATGGAACACCTTTTGCAATTTCTTCCCTCCCTCCTTCCTCAACCCAATGTACAAGTACAAACAATACACTGTTCACAGAGGCAGTTTAGTGATTCCATTTCCAAAAAGAATAATTCCCACCAGATTTTAAAATCTAGTCACAAAAAGTGTTATTCTATTTCTACTTTTAAGTTTTCGGGCATTTTAACTAGTTAGAACTAGATTTTTCATATATGAACTTGTCCTCTGTGCATACAGAACTGATAAATAAAATTATATGTGTAGCATTTACTATAATTTCAGTGACCATTGAATATGACCATTTTAGCTTTAAACTATTCCCTTCTCATGTCCGTTTCTCTACCTTTAATACAGTGACAAGTATAGGCTTATTAATGCTTTGAGATGATTGGACAATGTTCAATCAAAGTCATTTTTGAAAGCAATCATTCCTAGGAATTTCAACATAAAGTGTACAAAAAATTTGGCCATTTTATTAATTGCTTTGTCATACACTGCCCACATCTTTAATACCTAGGGATTAGAGGTTGCAAAATTTGGATTTATCGATCTATTATACACGCTATATGCACAGCAAAACAAAATCCCTAAAACATACAGAAAAGTGGTGTCTGAAAATGTTCAGGTACAAACACACTAGCATATCACCTTTTGCAATTGCTTCCCTCCCTCTTCCCCCAAACCACTGAAAATGTATTGGTGATATTACATAGCTCACAGATGTGGCTGAACAATTCCATTCCAAGGAATGGAATTCATATAAATTTTAGTAAAATATTTACTACCTCTGTATTTAAAATACTTTGCAGGCTTTCAAATATCTAGATAACACCAGCTGTTTCAAGTAAGGACTCAGTTGGTCTGCTCCATACACAGAAGTCTTAATAAACTCCACACAAGTAACAATAGGTACATTTTGAAAGTGTATCCAAAATCTGAGCTTTCTGGCCCAGAATCTTTCCCTTCTCTACCAACTCAATGGGCCACAATCCCCATTTTTCAGAAGATAATCTTTCCTGGAAATTTTAACCAAAAAATGTACAAAAATGATTTGCTTACAAATTCTACTTTTGATATCTCCCAGAGATCTCTTTAACATCTAGGAAGACTAGATGTTATAAATGAGGACTCCTTTATCTTTACATACACTACACATACAGCAGAATAAAACAAAATGCACAGACATAATGGATAATTGTCCCTCTCACTCCGCTATAAGTACACTGGTCTAGCCTCTACATTTCCTTCTCTTCTGTGAACCAGTACACAAACACAATATGTACTTCTCAAGAAAGAGTTTAACTAGCCTGCACAAAAATAATAGTTCATGCGAGTCTTAATGGAGTGAAGTTTATGAAATGTGGTTATAGGAGAACAATATGTAATAGCTAGATCTTAAGTGGCCTGTGCACCCATCAACAGATGAATAGATAAAGAAAATGTGGTGTTTACTCACAGTGGAGTACTACTCTGCTATAAAGAAAGGTAAAGTTGAGTCATTTATAGGAAAATGGATGCAACTTCAGACCATATTGTTAAGTGAAGTAAATCAGAAACACAAGCTTAAATTTCTTATGATTTTTCTTATATGAAACATTTAAAGTAAAAATAAAAGGGCAGAATAAAAGATAGATAATAAAAACTAGGGAGACAGCTCTTTCTCAAAGGAGAAGAGGATCGAGAGAGGGAGAGAAAAATAGGGGATGTTAAAAAGAATTAGGATGTGTTATGTACACGTACCAACTCCACACAAGGAGTGTAAATGCAAACATATACACATGCACAAAACAAAACAAGACAAAACTAAAAACATAAAACCAAAGCAAGAGCATCAAGTGATGGGTGGATGGGAAGGAAGGAAAGGGAAAGGGGGTGAATAAAGGAATTAAGATATATACATCTACCCACTTCCCAGGAGGATCATAAACGTTATGTACTACACATATGTACTAATAAAATAAAAATTTTAAACTGTTTTATTTTATAACTTCTACTTTACAGTATGTGTCAGGCAATTGAGAACATCTAAAAAGACAAGATACTTTAAAAAATACTTAGTATTATCGACTATAGTTGTAGTAGAGAGGAAAAATGCACACACAAAACAAAGGTTGTAGCACATCAATTTCCACATAAGAACAATTTAGTAATGGACTTTTTCTCTTCCTTCTCCCTATCTACTGCTCCAAGTCCTCCCTCACAGTAAATTCAGATTGGCAAGGATTTTTCCTGGCATTGCTTCTATAGATGGTCTAACAACTACATTTCAAAAGGTCACTCTCAAAAGACATTTCTTTTCTGTGATATTTTTAAACAAACAGGCATTTTATAAGACATGATTTTCTAACTGGAGTTTATCATATGTTGGCAAGGCCTTTATATAGAGAATGTCCAACTGTGGTAAAGTTTTTGATTTTAAAAGATTGGTGGGAAAGATGAGAGCAGCTTTGTCATATTATACATATGGCCTTCTACAAAGGGCCAGTGTCTGGCTCAAGTAGAACTAAATCTAGTGATTTGTTCTTTTTCCCCCTAAATTTCTGCTTGGAACTCCATATTTTCATTTTTTAAATAAATGTTACAAAGAAACATCTCTAATCTCAGTTGAAAATGAACCATAAACTTGTAAATCAGGCAGACCACAGAATATTTGTGGGTTTTTATACATTTCCCTTATCATTTTAGTATCTTACCCATATTTCATCCTATAGGATATTCTTTAAGTACTATTAGTTTCTTCTTGCTGTTTTAAAAAAATTATAACCTAGTGGGTTGAAATGATGTAAGTTTATTTTCTAACAGTTCTAGACGACAGAAATCTAAAATCAAGATGTTGGCAAGATGTAGAGTCTTGGGAGAATCTACTTCTGTGCCTTTTCATCTTTTAGTGTTCTCCATATTCTTTGAATTGTGGTCCTTCCTCACATCATTCAATTTCTTTGCATCATCACATTTCCTCTTTCAGATCTTGACTGTTCTTTCTCCCTCTTTGGGGACCACTGTGATGATGTTGGGCCCACCTGCATAATTTAGAATAATCTTCCAATTTTGGAGTCCTCACTCAGTTCAATCATATTTGAAAAGTCACTTTTATAATACCAGGGAAGTTATTCACAAATTCTGGGGATTACAACAGAGACATCTTTGAACAGGTCAGTGTTCAGCTCTAGCCATTCCCTTTGCTTAAATCAGTTCAGATTATTTTGCCATCTTTTTCATTTTAAAGATTTTAGTTTTATACTTATAGTTTTAAATGAGTCAGGAGCCACTAGAATAAGGATTACTAAAAACATCATAAGAACAATGAAAAAAAACAGCTAAGAAATGAACAATAACAAGGTAAATCTATTTAAAAATTATATTATGATAAAATAAAATGTGATGAATAAATAATAATTGATATAAGATAGCATTGGGCTGAGGATTTAGCTCAGTGGTGCCGCCACCTGCCTCACAAGCACAAGGTCCCTAATTTGATCTCTGGTACCAAAAAATTAAAAAATTAAAAATATAAGATAGCATTAAGAGAAAAAATAAACAGAGAAAATAATTCTAGAAGGCTGTAAAGAAAAAAGTAAATAAGAAACTTGTTGCATTTACATCAATAAATGATTTATTTCAAAAAACAAAATCCATTTTTGACTTTCACATGAAAGCTGAGTCATAATCAAGTGTTATTATAATAAAAAAGGCTTTATCAAAATCAACTTTGATCTTTCCATACCCTACATCTTTTTCTCTTTTCATCTAAGAAAAAAGTGGTTTTAGATAAGCCAAAAGTTAGAGAAGGGCCTTTAGCTGGAAAATTTTACTCAAAAAATAGTTACAAGTTATATAGGAGATCAGTTCTGACTTAAGTAATTTGTATTCAATTTATTTAAAAATTTGTCAGTAGTTATTTGGTGCCTATGGTATAACCCCTTCTAGGAGGGAGAGAGAGAGAGAGAGAGAGGGAGGGAAATGTTTCATTCATCTTGTTCAAAGGATATAATGCACTAATGCATGCTAGTTGAATACAAGGATGAAAGTGTTCTTCCATTGTACCCATATCCATAATACTAAGTGCCCAAAGTTGTTTTAGAACAGAATACAATGGGAAGAGTCATAATCTCAATGTAAAGAAACAATCTGGTTTACTAGAATTTGATACATATATAGGGCTCTGATCCCCCACACAGATTAATTATTTAATGTAGCAAAGCAAAATAAATTCTAGCAATGATTACCTTGCCCTAAAGAATCAACTCGTGTTTACCTAGGCCTTTCCACAAAATGGAAAATAGCAATCCCCTTTTACAGTTCTCTCCTGGTCTAGAGAGACACCTGTTGAGTTTGAACTACTACGATGAAGAACAGGAAAGCACCAAACTTTTCTAAGTTAATACCATTTGTACAATCACTTTTAGAACATGAAAGTATAACACCAAGCAGTCTGTCTACAGATAGTCTGAATTAGAGAGGTACATTTTAATTTTCTCCTGATGACCTGTGTCACTCATATATCTGCAAGAATATAAAGACCTAATTGAACCAAGAGGGAAAATAACCTTTAGATATTCTTGCTAATCACATTATTCTGATAAAGCCAATAGCAACAGCAAGGAAACACAATTTCTGTACTAAGACAGCTAACATCTACTCCCGCCCATTCATTCTATGACATCATTTCTCAAACATTATGATAGATGCTAGAATACACTCCATGTATTATTCACTTTCCCATCAATGAGTCAATATGCCCAAAACCTGAAACTCTAAGGAGGAGAGGTTTACTTTGGCTCATGGTCATAAAGGGTTCAGTCCATGGTAAGCTGGCTCCAAGGCAGAAATATCATGGTACAAGGGCCTTGTAGATGAAAGCGGCTCAATCTATGACAGTCAGGAAGGAGAGAGAGAGGGAAGGCACCAGGTACAAGAATGCACCCTGCTTCCAGGCTATGCCCCCTTTACCTACCTTTTCTGACCAGGCCCTACCTTCTAACAGCCCATTTAGTTATGAATTTTCAGTGGCTTAATCACTCATGAATATCCCCATATGTACTTATCTTCAAAAATCCCTACCTCTGAACACATGAGACTTTTGGGAACATTTTAGATATAAATCATAAAAGTCTCTCCAAATTTTAGAGCTAGGAGAAATAAAGAATCTTATACTATGACTGACCTAGAGTAAGTATTCAAGAAATGATTGTTGAATGATTGTTAATTAAATAATCTTACCCACTCTCCTCATTTCCCAAGTCCAGGTAGGTTAATAGACTTACTGAAGCTCAATAAGGCAGAGATGGCTCTGGTATATCTGATTTCCTTACTCTTAGGTGATAGTTGTTTCATCCGTAAAATGAGTGCTTTCCCCAAAATAAATTTTTGCTTTCTCTATTATGTTGGCCACTTATCAAAAATCTGAAATGAATGTTGTCAGATATATAATTTCATTTTCTGCTCATGATAGGTTATAATTTTCCAGAGGATGAAACTGTATCTCTATATCTGTGTTATAATTGGGTCATTCATTGTTATGATTCTTGTATGTACTTATGTATCATCATCATAGGAAAAATTGAATTTATGATACATACAGAACTTTCCCACAGACTTTTGTCAGGAAAGAGCACAGAAAAATCTTCCTCAAAAGCCACAGGACTTATTGATATTTTTTACTCTTTTTTAAGAGGATTATCAGAAGCAGAAAAATACTGACATTAATGCAATGATATAAAAATAAGGAAAATGTATTTACAAAGCTTGCATTACCTAAAACTGCAAAGTTAACTAATAATGTATGAACAATGTAAGTAAGAGAAAATGGCAAAGGGTACATTTAACTTGATCACAAAAACACATAAAACTGGGATAGTATGATTACGGCATCTCATTAAGAGGCTTGTTAATACTTAATTGGATGTTTAGGCCCCTCCTCACTGTTCCTTATATGTTATCATATAATTCCTCCTTTTTAAAAAAATGAAAGTGCTGTAAGAAGCTTCCCTACCACTTCAGATAAATATGTACTTGCTTGGTCCAAAAAAATTGCACAAGGAAGAGCCACCAACAGTTCCAGAATTCTCAGTTTTTTTGGATACAAGCATATCGTTTTCAGGAATAAAAGGTTCACACAAGTATGATTATTTATATTTCAGGTGGACTATTGGGTTGTACTACACCAAAAATTATTCAAGTGATTAAGAAAAATAACTAGAAAAAATATTAGCTCTGAGAAGAAAGAGACTAAGAACAAATATTCCCTAAAATGCTCAACAGAACAAAAGTTATAAAAATATATGGATAACAATCCCAGGACATGTAGATTTTAAAGCATGCTGAAAATGCAAAGCCATTAGTATACAAAACATCAAGAAAAGAGGTACCTGCAACATTTTTAGAAAGTCTGGCACAAATTGACCAGAACAGGCACAAGGGCAAACACCTAATACCTAAAATACTTAGGTGACATAAACATGAGATAATATAATGACTGATAGCATAATGAATGATCCTCCAGTTCCACAGATCTCCTATCCTGAAGACCTAGGGGATTTTAATAATAATCCCTGGGGTAAGTTTATGTAGAACAACTAATTATAATTAGAAAAATACAAATGGATTCCTATCAGAACAATAAAGGTATAAAACATATCAGAAGATAGAGAATACACCAGGGCAGAATTGTAAAAATTTAGGACAGACTTCATGCAGGGAGAAATCGCACATGTTGATTGCCTCATACACCTGTGTGACAGAACACCAATTCCTACAGTTTAATCTGAGCCTGAAATGATTCTAATGACTCCTTCTTACCAAAAATCTCAAGTTTAAAACATAAGCTACTAAGGTTCAAAACTAACCGTATGAGGTAAATCCTATCATTATTGGATAGGACATCAGTAAATTGGAAAATAACAAACCCTACTGCATCCCCACAAAATGTTGGGGGCAGGGGACTTAAAATGGACAGGCCTAGATCAAGCAATTAAAAATTCTAGAAAATTAGAAATTGTAACAATGGTACATAATCACACAAATGCATATGCAACTGCATTGGTGGTACCTACTGCACAAATGATATAAAGAAAGCTTTTACTACTAGGTGCACCAGAACATCTACAAGTCTCAATGCTGAATGCATCAGCTGCCTGCCAAAACATTCATAGCATATTACAGACATTTAGACTGTCAACAAAATTTTCTGGCTTATTCAAGATCGCATTCCTGACAAAATTACTCCTAAATCAAGGCCCAGGACAGGCTAAATATTTTTCACATTTAATACTAAAAACATTAAAAAGTTAGATCTATTCTTTCAAAGAGCTACATTGTCTGATACCTTATGCACAATTAAGAGGAGAGATCATGATGACACAAGATTATGGCACAAGGTCACTATGGACAAAGAAGCCTACACAACACAACTTTATTCCAGTAAGATTTTGGACTACCCAGGAATTCAGATAATAACCACAGACATACTCATCCACCCATAACAGTTAGAGAGGGAGAAGACATCACAAAAACTAACTTACAAAGTCTTGGCTACTATATAATCCAAAATACACTTCAAACGCAATATAACACAATACATCAGCTACTACAAAGCACATGACACAGCTGCCCTATCTAGGTCCTGAGTCACACAGAACGCGCAAAATCAGCCCACTGCAGACAGGCAGGTCTGTGCATGCCCTACCGAGGTCCTGAGTCATGCGGAAGACACCGAGTCACCCCACTGCAGACAGGGAGCCACCTGATTCCACACTACAAAGACGCAGAGGACACCAGACCACGAGACCAAGGTACTGAGTCCCACTGTTCCCGGCCCAGAGGTAGGGGCTTCTGAGCCACCGTCCCACTGCTCCTCGTCCAGAGGAAGGGGCTTCCAGGTCACCATCCCTCCCGCTGCCCCCAGCCCAGAGGAAAGGGCTTTTGGGACACCTACTGCCCCACTGCTCCTGGCCCAGAGGAAGGGGCTTCCGGGCCACCATCCCCCCCACC
>NW_004624855.1:5771988-5798229 GCF_000247695.1 Heterocephalus glaber | reverse complement strand
AAGAACCAAGATGCATTATATAAAGGTACAATTCCCAATGAGAAATGTAATTGTGGTGTATACCTACAATGTACCAATAAAAGAATTTAATACAAAAAAAAGCACATGACACAACATAAAACATTGGCATAAAAAGTGCATACTTTGATACAGTTTTTGATTGAGAAACAATAACACAGATAGACCCATCCAGGCCTTCTAGATGTTCAGCATCAGAAAATTGCTCTTGACACATAACTCAGCTTTCAGAGGAGTATCACTGATAGTTATGCCATCATAGCAATACCACAAGTGTGTATATGATCATAAATATAAAATTTCTGCTAGGAATGACACACACATAGATAGATAGATAGATAGACAGATAATTATATAAATAAGAAATGGTAAATCAAAGGTCATCATCAGCCTATTATATATTTGTTGATATAAGCTCAACAAAAGATTTTTACCCCATAAATATAGTAACTATACCCATATATATTTGAAATATAGAAAACTTTGTATAACATGCCATAAGTCAAACACTGAGGAGCATATTCAGTCTAACTCACCATCATATGCTCAGATTACTACACGTCTAAAATAGGTAATATTGATAAATTTTATCAATGTTATAATGAATAGAACATCTTATGTGGCCTCATTTACTTAGGAAACGCCATAAAGGGATCTGTGTGAATCACAGCATGGTAGAATCCAAGAAATCCAGTGGGTCAATGTGAGATACATGGACACTATTATTAAAACAAACCAGGAGGAATCCAAAATAGTATCTGATGATTTCTATAAGTGCTATGGGAAAATGTAAAAATTTAATTAAACTCGTTAAATTTGCAGGCAGGATATAAATTTCACTGACCAAAGATATTAAAGTCATACATAAAAAGTGCACAATTTTTTAATTAATTGGCAAATCCTTCAAGGGCAGTACACAATGGCCATGATGATGATCAAATTGGAACCCTCTGACTTATGATCAAGACTGCTTGGTGTAGCATAACGAAAACAATGTAGTCCCATCTAGAAGAAACACTGCTATATTGTTAACAATTTTGTGTAGACTCTACCTGGTTAAAACCTAAGCCATCAACCTCTGTAATCCATCAAGTGAAAATAATTTGTGGTTCCTTTTGCTCAGGAGCCAATGGGCTCCTATACTTAGGAGTCGGGGGATAGACTGTAAAGAGAAGGCCATCTCTTGCTGTGAATTAGCCCATGTTGCATAGAATAGTAGCTTTCAGGCTACTATTCTCTTTTACAAAACAGAAGCTTGTTCCATTCTGAGTGCAAATGCTAAACAGAAAACATGATAACTCACTTGTACAAATAAATAACCACCAAACCTTAGACATACCAAACTTATCAACAAAAGCAATTCCTAGCTGCATGGCACAATCATATAATATAAACTAATAAATTAAATTAATCTTGCTAATAAAAAACTGCTACTTGAAAACTTATCACATTAAATCTGTGCCACGTGGACATATGACATATATAAGCTATACCCCCCCCCAAAAAATAGGCCCATGAGCTTATCAGACACACCAGATCAACAAATGGTACAACTTCCTTGCCTGGATCACATATGAGGTGTGATTGAAATATACAGTGAATGTTTAAATTTTAATAATTTATAATAGTAAAAGATACATTGCTATTATTTTATCACTCACCATATTTTTATCATACCTTGTAAAAGGAAGGACACCCAACACTGGGGTGTGGGATACCACACTTATCATACCACCTGATAAATACATCACAAAATTGACAGGCTACAAATTCTGGTTCTCTGTCCCTTGGATTCAGCTCAGCTTGATCTCCCTGTTCGATCCAGCCCACTGAAACTGCCTGCCATCAGAAGGCTTTGAACAAATTCTTCCCTCTCAACAAGTCTCAAGTCTTAGAGAAACTCCACTTGGTCTGTAATCATATCTAGCCACCTCTGTGACTTTTCACATTTCTGTAGACTGTCTCTAGCTTTTCAGTTCTTTCTCTTTAAATCCTGCAGCCACCATTAAGCCTTTCTTAGACTTATATATAATTGTGTGATGTGTGATTCAAGTGTTTTAGATAATAGTTATTAAAATTGGAATAAAATGTGAGTGTCTCGCTTATTTGGTTAGAGAGCCTTAATTAGTTGGTCTAATAAGACTGAATAAATTGATATAACTTGTGAATTTATTTACATAGCTCATAAATTCAGAAATTACAAAAAGACACAAATGTGTCCAGTCTGTTACAGCCATAGCTCACTCATGACATATTTGGCTTCTTTTTAGTGTCACTGATTTTCAGAAACCACATGTTCCTTGGCCCCAAATTTAGAAGCTCTTCCTGTCTTTCAAAATTGCACATTTTCCCATTTTTTATTTCTGCTTTTTGCTCCTGATTCTTACTATAAATATGGCTAAAATCAGTTAGCAGTACTTATTACCCAGCATGAATATTAAACTGCCTTCAAATTTAAGGTGGTATACTAAGTAATCTGGCAGAGGAAATCTGAAGACAGTCCAATGATTAGACAATCACAGCAATGGCCCCATTCTTGTTATCAATTTCCTGTATTAGTCTCCTTTCCCATCACTGAGACATAAATACCTGACAACCATAACTTAAAGAAAAAGAGGTTTACTTTTATTCAGTTTCAGAGAGTTAAATCCACAGTCAGCTGGCTATAAAAGAGACATCATGCCAAAATGGCATGTCAAAGAAAATCCATTCAACCCATGGCAGCAAGAAAGGAGAGAAGGAAGGGAGGGGCCAGGAGCAAGAATATATCCTTCTGTGTCACACCCCAGTGACCCACCTCTTCCAACCAGGTTCTACCTCCTAACAGCACATTTAGCTACAAATGTGGGTTAACCCACTGATGAGTATGGTGTCCCCCACAATCACTTTCCAAAAGCCCATCTCTAAACACATCAGGAAAAAAAAAACTTTTGGGTTTTTTGTTTTGTTTTCAAATACTGGCAATTAAACCCAGGGACTTCACATTGAAATACATTTCCAACCCTTTTCTTAGGTTTGTTTGGGGTTTTTTTCCTATTTTGATGCAGGGTCTCACTGAGATCCTAATTTGGTCAAGCTGGGCTGGGACTCACAATCCTCCTGCTTCAGCCCCCAAGAGGGCTAGGATGATAGACACATGCCCCTATGCCAGACTAAAACTAATTTTTAGTGACAATTATCACACATTTTTCAATTTGTATGTTTGCTCCTTCATGTTGGTCATCTTAGCCACACATATAACTTCTAAAGTTAGTGTGTTGGTCAAATTCATATCTCTTCTTCTCATGTATATATTTCCTGGATATGAGATTGTGAATTTCACCTGTTTGCTATACATATATGTATATGCATAGTCTTCCTAGAGCATAGCTGTCCATTTTCTGATACAGAGTTGTCTTTTATGTCTGTACATTTCTGAGTTTATGGTTGCTAACTATTTTTAACTGTTCCTTGATGGGGAGGACAACACTGAAAATATGTGCCACTCCCTAGGACAAGACTAAACAAAAGAAGATAGCCTCAAATTCATTCCCAGTTCTCAGAAAATACTTTGAATTTTTTTACTTATCATAGGACTGTCATGTCATCTTTGGAAATGATATGCAGCACATTAATATTAACTTACATGTATTTTCCATGTTGGAACCATGTATACCATTTGTTTTAAAAATACGTATGTATGCACACATACATGCTTACATGCATACACATACCTCATTTTCCTTCAATATTTATTATCATCTCATTGACATAATTGAGAAGCCCAATCTTATAATGTGGAAGAAGTAAAGAGCAAATAAATAAAAGTTCAGATCAAATAATTAGTACATGGGTATGTTTTTCTCTCTTAAAATTGTTGTTCTACAATCTTGAATTTTGCAGGCATAGTAGTTATCAGACAAGGGAGTGGTGTGTCTTCCTCTTTGGTTTAGATAGCAGTTTTCAATAATTTCTTGAAATCCACAGGGGATTTTTTGGAGAGAAGCTATGAGACAGCTAATCAGAAAAAAGATACACTAATATTTAGTTATGTCACAGTGTAGCAGAGACTCCTGGGAGATATGGCAGAAGCTCTATTGGTTGATTTATTTTAACAAGGTTGAATAAAGGAATGAGAACAAGTATCAGATGAAATCTCACAATGAAAATTCTTGAAATAAGCTCAAGCATGTATCATAATTTCTGTGGTTTTTTTTTAAATATTCACTTATTTACTTTCTCTTCCTCTTATATTCTTTACTTTTATATTTCATATCCACCAGCAACTAAGATATATTTCATTTTTATGATAAGATCTGAGGCATGGACCTTGAGAACAGAGACATTTGGAAAATGTAAGTTGAAAAGATTCAAGTTAAGTTCCTCAGTTACCCTATTTCCTTTTTCAGAATGACTAGATGGCATGTATATATGAGGCCTCTCGCTCTGTAACATTATGAGCAGGGAAGTTGCCATAGCAACCTCAGTCCCCGATAACCTCCATGAGAAATGAATTCCCAACAGTTATGAATATGTTGGCAGTTTACACAGCACTTTCAAGCCATAAATGCACTCAGTATTTACTACAATACTATTATCTGTTAATATTATCTTTATTTTCAGAAATTCACTCATTTATTACAATCATGTAATTAATTAAGGCCATTAATATATCCTTATTTTCAGATGACAGTACTTCAATTTGAAGAAGTTAAAAGACATGTTAAAGGCAATGTTAGCAGGTCAGTAGCAGATTCAGAACCTAAAGTCATGTCTTCTGATCCTAAGTATTCATCCAAAGTGAGCCTAGCCTAATGACTAAAATTAAGGCTATCTCTATATTCATGCTAAATTTTTACAGTGTGGGACTTGTGCAATTATTTGGGTAAACATTCTTTCAATGATTTAAGGCAAACAAGTCTAGAACTAGTGGGCTTGAGGCATAAATCCTCCACTGATAACTTCGATCCTAGCAATTAGCCATAGTCACCTATTAATATACAAGACTTTGAGATCTGGTGATCTAAGCCATAAATACCTTGTCAAGTACTCAAGCCCAGTTTCTGAATTGGGATTTTTTGAAAAGAAAACTCCTTCAAGACAAAGGCACTTAAAAACTAAAACATTATGAGATGAACATGTGAGAGTAGATAAAAGTTCCACATATGAATCAAGAATCATCATAGATGATATCAATCTATCAGACAATACATATAAATCAGGAGTTTTCAACTAGGGGTCAATTTGTCTTCCCAGGGGCTATTTGAGAATTTCTGAAAGCATTTGGTTGTGACCACTGAGGGAATGTCACCAGCATCAGGTGGCTAGAGGCCAGGGATGTCATGAAATGTACTGCAATACACAGGATCACACATACAATAATGAATTGTTTGGCACAAAATGTCTGTAATGAAACTTCCATGAAATCCTGCTTTAACCGATGCAATAATTTTATTTTTATGCATTTACTTACCTTATAAAAGTGACTTTTGCAACTGATTTGCCTAACAAATTTTATTAAAACTTTTTTTGCATTTTGCTAAATATTATCATCTAGTAAATATTACCAGGCAATCATAAAAAAACTAAAAGCTACAAATAAGCAGAACAAATGAATATCAAACTTTAAATTCCGTAACACAGTGATAAATAATAGACATCATCTCACACAAATATTTACATCTTGCCCTAAAACTTTGGACAAAAGTGCAATTATATTATGCTTTAATGTAATTTTCCAAAATATTGTTAATAATCCACTAGGTCAATAAGTCAAGATTATACTCATTATTTTTAATGGTTGACTGGTATTTAATTAATGGATGCAACTAGTATTCAATGAATGCAACAAGTAATCTCTTCTTATCAGATATTTACATTAATTCCATTATTCCCTTTCTATTATGAACTGTGTTGTCATGAATATCCTCGTGAATAACTTCTGGTGAAAATGTCTGATATTTTTGGTGTATCAGGTTAAAAGAGATTTACAATTTTATGTGACACTTCCTAAATTTTATTTCATAGAAGGCACACTAATAATTCATAAGAAATATCCACATTTAATACATTTAGTGGGCTAAGGATATGTTGAAAATCAGTTCCTTAGTTTCTGTGAGAGAAAATATCATGATTGTTGAGTGTCTACATAGAAGAACGATCTCAATCTGTGATGCCTGGGAAAATCATAATCCTCAATTTACGGAGCTAATTAAAAAGTTGCTAAATTGCTCTAAACCCCATTTGTAGTATTTCATGTTAATAAAGTAAAAAAGATTAACTCCCATAAGTATGGATAGTTAAGTCCTTTTATAACAAGGGAGACATGAGTGTGATTAGGAATTCAATAGAAGCACATATTAAGTAGATGAATGCAATCCTCTCAAAAAACATTGAAAATATTGAGAATTATACTAATTTTCACAATGACCATAGGATAAGGTTCTGAAATATATATTTCTAAATTTTAAAAGTAAAGTGTGTCCCTATTATAATGCTGGAATATTTGAAAACGCCCAGACCACTGACGTCTGGTTTACACATTAAAAAAACAATCAAGAAAAGAAAAAGAATCCGAGGAAAATGTCAAGGCTTGTGCATTACTTTTTGTTTTCCAAAGCTAGAGGTAAAATGCCACTATGGCAGCCAGCAAAAATATTTTGCAGTTTTTCTCCCTTGATGCCTTTTTTGTTAAATATTAGAAATACACTTTTGAAATGCAATTTAATGCATTTGCTTAAAATTACCACAAAGATGAGTTTTCAGCTAATTAACCTATTCTTCAAAAAAAAAGCAGCAGGGAAACGCTTGTTAATGTTTAAGACATAAGAGACACAAAAATGCAGGCAATATTTTATCATGACACCCAGGAGACCCATGTGTGACACAATATAGAGTCTATGTGTATCTCACTCTCCACAGGAACTAATTTTGAAGCACCAGAATGCTGTGAATTGGCTGTAAAACAATGTTGAAGAAACTCAACATAGAACAGAAGGCACACTTTCCTTAGGAAGAATGCTGATAAAATTTTAATGAACTAACATGTTGTCATGGGGATTTGTTGCTATTCATTAATTCATTGTGCTGTTCCTCTATAGTTTTGCTGAAGTTGAGTGACAAATTGTCAAGTAGCTGCTCTGGTGGTTTAGGCTGCTTCATTGATACCCTAAATTTAGGGGGTAAATTCTTTTGGAGACTCACCCCATTGCAAGTGGGGTAACACATTTTTTTCAACACCATGTGCGTTCAATTGTATTTCAAATAAAATGCCATCTCTAGGGCAGGCCTTTGACTCTGCAAAAAGTAGAAATAGTCACAGAATGATTGACAGCTCTGGTCACAGATGGGGACTACCACAGAGCCAGGGCTGGGGAAGGCTCTACCATACAAAATAGTCAACTGGCCGCCTACAAATTAGGATAAAATTCTCAGTGGAGTAGGCTAATTCAATCATAAAATCATAGAACAGCAGAGCTTGGAGGGACCTCAAAATGAGCCTAACTGTTTCATTTTCCAAATAAGAAAACAGAAGAGGTCCAGAAGGATAAAAAGCCATAAAGGATGGAAGTGGCAGAGCAAGAATCAGAAATTAAGTATTTTAGCTTAAGCTAATGTTCATATCATAGCATCTCCCTCTATTTATTCTCTTGTTCCTTTTACTTCCAATAGGTTTTGTATTTTTCCTTGAAATAAACCTTAATGGCAGAATAATGTGAAGCCATATCCTTGTGATATAGAAGCATAGCCAACAGTGGACTATCACAAGCTCTCACATTGTTTTTTTTTAAAAGGGCACAATTTCTATGCTATAAATTTCTATGCTATACACTAATTGATAGTTTGTATTAATTTCCAAAGTCTTTGAGTGGAATTATGCTCTAGGAAAATTGGGTAAACTTGGCCAACACTTTCTATGCCTCCACACACTGCTACACACCCAGACTGTGACAAGAAGATGAGGATCTTTTGACAACAGCCCCAGTCAGAGCAAGGATTCTGATATGAGGGATGTGTCTTTATCCTAGTTACCATCAAACAATCATGATCAGACTCGAGTCCTGCTTTCTTCTTGGTGGAAGAGCTGAAGTGGAGAGCACAGGCTGACCTGTTCTGTCCTGACTGTGGCACTGAGAAGCAGCCAAAAGTGAAAAACATTTATGATCTGGCACAAAACACTCACATCAGATTTTCAGAGACAGCCAAAAATCAGTGGATGACGAAGTTTGGTTGTCTGGTTTGTTATTAAAATCTTAGTTTTCTCCCACTAGGACATGTGTGAGGATACTATTTTTTTGGTTTAAGTTGTCTTTTGTTTGGTTTTTGATTTGGGGCTTTCTTGGGTGGGGCTGGCAGTAGTGGGGAGGAGGAGGAGGATTGAATCCAGGGCCTTTATACTGAGCTACATCCTCAGCCCTTTTCAGGGGAAGAGAAGAGGGACAGGGACTCACTAAGTCCCTAAGCTGCCCAGGCTGGGCTGGAACCTGTGATCATCCTTCCTCCACTTCCCAGAGTGCTGAGATTACAGGGATGCACCACTGTGCCTGCTAAAATACTAGTTTTATATACAGTTATTGACTTTCTACTTTTGCAGAAACAGAGAAGACTCAAATTCAGGATATGTAAATATACTAAATGCCCAAAGTGCTAAACAGAAAAGAACGAACACCACCAGTAAACTCGTTACTTCATTTTACTGTATATTCTAAATCCTTGCTACTCAAAACTATAACCATTGGATCATCACCTTGAGTTTGACAGAAATGCATAATCTCATGTCCCACCATAGACTGATTTACTGCAAATCAGTAAATCTTAGCAAATCTGCCTTTTATTAAAACCCCAGGATGATATATACATATATTAAAGTTTGAGAAGCTCTGGGCTATATCATATAGAACTCTAATACTTATAGCTGATAATAAGCACAATACAACCCAAATATGAACACTTACTAGTACTTTACCGTTTTTTTGTTTTTTGTGGTTTTTTTTGGTACCAGGGAACGAACTCGGGTTCTTGCGCTTGCGCAGCAGGTGGTGAAACCACTGAGCTAAATCCCCGGCCCCTACTTTACCTTTTTATAGTTTCCTGTAGACAAAAATAATCATCACTCTATTTTGCTTTTTTTAAAAAAAAAAGTTTCTATTGATACATATAAAAGCTTGTTTAATTATGTGGATAGTGAAAATAATTTCTATTCCTGACTTCTCATAGGAAAGGCAAAATGTGTAGAATCAATACATTTTTATTTACTACTTACCATATCCAAGTAGTAAGAATAATAACACTCACTGAGGTTCTAGGTGTGCCAAGGACAATACTATTATAGATCATGCATATTATCTAATTGAATACTCTCCACAACCTAAAGGTGTAGACAGTAATACACTGCATGGAAAAAGAAATTAAAACACAAAGGTTACATAGCCTAAGAACATAAAATGAGGACAAAATAAAAGTGAAATATGAACCCACGAAAGAGATACAGCACCCACAATCATTTCTGATGGAGCTACTGACACTGGTCAGAAATGCCTAGATCAAAACACAAGTATTTCCTATTTCAGGATAAGGTTTCAGACAGGATATGCTTCTATTTTTAGTTAACTCATTAACTAATAATTATATGCCTGTTGTACCTATAACATGTAACAGTGTTTTTAAAATGTCAACTAACAATACATTAAGAAAATAAAGCAATTTGTAATGCTAATCATTCACTTTAAATAAGATTTATCATCCTCTCAGTGATCAAAACAATTCCTATCCTTTGATTTAGTAATTTTACTTGAAAGAATAGTCCTTAAATTAAAATAAACTAAGTCTAAAATATCAGAGAGTTATTCCTCACAGAGTCATTTTATGCCTTTTCACATTTAAATAATATGAAATCCTACAATAGGGAATCACTTAAGTGTACTATAACATATATTAAAATATTATAATAATATTAAAATTATATTTAAAAGAAATTTGTTATGATATAAAAATATGTTCACTTGGTAAAAAAACTCAGAAGAATATATACAATAAATACATAAAGAGGACAGAGAGAAGGAATGTGAAAATATATATATATATATATATATATATATATATATGTATATATATGTATGTCAGAAGAAAATACATCACACTAAAAGTACCTGGCCATGAATGTCTAGGTTGCTATTTGTAATGTCTCTTTTTTATATTTTGAGATATTGTCTAAATAAATATGTGTTACTTTACAAATAACATAATTTCTCAAACCAGAGTAAGGTATGTTCTACATCCATTAAATTGCACAAAGCAGTCTATTTACTGAAATGTCACAAAATACATTTAAATTTCAAACTCATGCACTTTACTGAGCAGGAACTTTGACTCATGCAACATTTTCTGAATACCCAAAGGTGCTAGGCTCACCTTGTTAATTTTAGACTACCATTTAGGTTAAGTGGAAGATATATTTGAAACAGTACACACTTGAAACAGTGTGATCCAGAACAAAATGAAAGTCTATGTAGATATCAACTGATACTGCTGGAGCTTTCCACTGACGCCTGTTCAACCACAGTTTCAGATTTAACATCTCTTCATCACATATTCTCATTCTCAGGTGGATACTACTGTCATTTTAAGGTCGCTGTATTTCTTCCTTTAAAATCTATTATCACAAAATGTTAAAAAGCAAGTTTCCTTTGAAATTCTTGATTTCAAAAGCATTTTTACCATCCTTAAGCACAGCATTCCACTCCTAGTAAATTTAAAACCTATTTCCATAAGTATATACATAGTTCTCTGGTGCACTTTTTGCTTGTTTGTTTGATTTTGTTTTCCTAAAGATTCCACAGTAAACATGAGTAAGGTGAATAAAAAATTACTAACAAATTAAGTTCTGATCTAGCGATTTTCAGCATCCACACATGCTCCAGAATCTAATGTTAGCAAAACTTACACAGGCAATCAAATATTTGTATTTTAAATGTAGACACAAAGGAATGTCCAAATCCATGGATGCCATCATCACATGATTCCCAGTAATTAATTTGTTAGGAGCCTCCATAAGTAAAATAAATGCTGAATGATACACAGACTTTTGTTGTTGAAAGCGTCCCCCTCTCACTCCTGACTCTCTGGATCCTGACATTATTTCTTGGTTATTGGTTGACAGTTCAGTGCCTTGAGTGTTGCTCTTGCTGTAGGGTTAGCAGGATAATTGACAAACCACAGGGATCAGATCCCTGGATTAGGATGGCCAGACTGTCAAAACAACCATGACAAACTCTCACATCAACTTCGACTGCAGTCAAGCCTGTGAGGAAAAAATTCACCTTGGCAGGGCCAGATGGGAAAACTTAGTTTAAAATTTTTCCCACTGTAAAGTATACTTCTGCATGGAACAGATATAATATAATTTAAAAATTTAATTCACAAAGAAATATTTCACCATGGTCACAATTAGAACATTTATTATAAAAAAGAAAAACCCAGAGTCTTATTTTACTTCTCTAATGTGTCTTCTGAATTTCATAAAATGTCTTTAAATTTTCTTAGAATATTGACATGTATTTGGGAAAATTATACCTGTATAGATGACTATGTTTATAAATACTCTATATGTACATGTTGTGTATGCACACAAGGGAAAAGAGTTAATCCAGTTTTCTACTCTATGTATAATTTTGTTTAAAATGTCTTGCAAATTTTAAATCAAATTGACGCATATATGTAAATTCATATTAATAAGCAGCATGTCACAAGTTGTGATTACCTGTTAGGAGGTTATATCCATTACCATTTTAAGGAAAAACAGTTTATAAATGTTTCCAAAACTCTAAATTTGCCACTTTAAACATTATCTCTAGACTTTCAGATTCCTATCATAGATCTTTGAAATGACAGCTCAAGTGACATCTATTTATAATGCAGGCATATTCTCTGTGTGAAAACATAGATTGAAACCGTTAAAGGGAAATTAAAATGCAAATACAAAAAAGGGTTATTTACTTAGTTCTGTGCCAGCTAACACATGGGAGATGGACACCTAGGATTAGAAGGATCCAATTATTTTTAAAATATAAAACTTAAAGAACTTATTCATGCACCACTTGGGTCTTGGAATATGATCAAAATAGTTTTGGAATAGTTAATCAGTATTTTTCCATCAGAGTCAAATTTTTCAAAACATTAAAAAGAAAGAGCAAGAAACATGAGTGTATATTATTTACTGACAGACACTTCAGCTGAACAAATACAGAAATGTTCAAAAACAAGGGGTGGAATAAGATGGCACTAAACTATCAATTTTTATCTTACAAAAGAGACATTTTTGAAAGTTTCATTAACATTTGTAAATAAGGGAAAACATCATAAAACTTTGGTAGCATCAACAAATTCAGTCTTAGTTTTCCAGTACTGTGTGTGAAAATATCACTCTGGAACAAACTGCAAATATCCTCATTTTTAATGTACATTTTGCTTATTTTTAAGAAAGAACTTAGGTCTAAAGTTAGAAAAAAATAAAACAAGTAGGGCATCCCAAAGAACATAGGAAATTTTCAGAAACTCAAAATTATGTGATGATAAATGCATGAGTGTGTGTGTGTGAGACTGTGTAATCAGGAAAATTACTTCATATTGTAAGCCCATACATAGTCTCTTATACAGATGTGACAATTTACGGTGGATTGTCTTACAATTTTTCATCTGTATAATGGGGCAAAAACAGTGTGAACTTAGTAAAAATAATATTTTGAATTTTAATCTTTTCCTGGACCAGTGACATGTGGTATGACACTGCTGCGATGCTGGATGTTGACCACCAGTTACAGCTCTCAGGTAGCTTCAGTGTCACAAGTGTAAACAACACACACACCACAGTATACTGCGATACCAGTGGTTTTCAGATACAGATATTCAATGTGTTACATGAGATATTCAATACTTTATTATATTTGTACTTTATTATTATTGTATACTTTATTATTATTTGTACTAGAAGATTTTGCCCAAATGTAGGTTACTGTATGTATTCTGAGCATGTTTACGGTAGGCTAGGTTGAGCTATGTATGATATTTGGTAGTTAGATGTATTAAATGCACGTTTAACTTGCAATATTTTCAACATATAATGAATTTCTCAGGACATTACTCCATCATAAGTTGAGGTGCATCTGTACTTCAAGAACTTCTTGTTCAGAATTAGTTAAAAGGAAAAATACTAAATATGAATTAGTTTAGTCTTAATGATGTGAATTAAGCAAGGCAGGTATTTATGCTATTGCCTTGAGGTAGGGAAATTGAGAAATTAAGTGACATCTTTATATATGACAGAGCCAGGATTTGAACTCGGTTTGAGTAACTTACTTCTCTCTTTTTCTTGGAAAATGATTTGGGAGCCTTCCCTGACATGTGAAAAGGGAAGTAAAGTTATTTCATTCTGCCAATTTTCTACGTGTATTCATGATTTTTCTTCCATATATATGCCATATCTGTAACAATAATTCAGTGTAAATTTGCAGAAGCCACATGTTCTACCCAGAATAGAGGCATGAATCAGAATATTTGGTGGCAATAATAATAAATTTGCAAAATATTCCAACCATTACTTATGGCTATGATCTCTATGATATAGATAGGAAAACAGTATATAATTTCTTTCTACATATTGCTGCCTCCACATTTTAGAGATAAGTGATAATAACTTCAAATTTGCTTAATATAATCAAAGGTCACAAAATTAGAATGGAAAAAACCATGAGGAACCTTCTTTCTAGTAAGTCAACATTTTTATTTATCAAATTCACGTTGTTCACTGTTAGCATATTATCAATACCATATTACTGCCTAAGGTCGAGACCAAAATGTTTAAGATGTTAGTCTAACAGAGATCCTAAATTTTGATTAAAGTATAATTCACTCTATGGCATAGCTGCATTTTAACTGTTCAAGCACAATAAAAGTGTCATTCAGCTTGTCGCATTCTTCAGTACTGACTTGTGATTAGAGTTCATATCTGTTTCCTCACAGCAAGTGCCTAACACACAGCAGATGTTCTAAAAGGACTACTTTCCATTGTTTACTTTTCTGGGTTACATAGCTGACAAATGTCTTACTCTATGAAATTCTCCTTTTTTCCAATTAATACTATTGATACATTTTAGGTATACATAATGACCACATTTGTCTTTGGGAATTTGTACCTGTACATGATATATCTTGGTTCTTTTTTTCCCATGTCCTATCCCTCCTTTCCACTGCTCCATCCCTATTTACAAAAAACTTTGTTTTTATTTTTTTCCTTCTTTTCTCATATTCTTTCCTTTCCCTTCTCCCCCCCCTCCACTTCACCTTCCCTTTTGGAACTTTCCTTCCCATTTCACATTATCTATTATACATTTTGATCCGCATTTACACTTTCAGTTTCTCACACCAGAGAAAATATTCGGTATTTACACATGTGTGTCCTATTTATTTCACTTAACAGTATCGCCTCAATGTGCATCCATTTAGCTATAAATGTGTCTAATTTCTCATTCTTTATGGGTGGGTAGTACTCCATTTTATAAAAGAAAACACACACACACACATCTTCTTTATCCAGTCTCCAGCTGATAGCCATTTTGGGCTTTTTCCAAGATTTAGCTATTACAAATTGTGCCACAATAAACATGGGTGTGCATATATTGCTGTGGTATGATGCTTTTAATTCTTTTGGGAAGATATTTAGCAGGGGAATAGCTGGGTCAAATGGAACCTCTAATCCTAATTTTTCAAAGAATCTCTATAATGATTTCCACAGCAGTTGCACCAGTCTACAGGCCCACCAACAGTGAAGAAGGGTTCCTTTTCCCCCATAACCCTGCCAGCATTTAATATTTGTTGATTTCTTGATAATAGCCATTCTTTCTTGAATGAGGTAGAAAACAGAAAATAAATACATGAAAAAAATGTTCAACTTTACTGGTCATTCAAGGGATGTATATGAAAATTTTCTTAATAAGTAGAGTTTTTGAAATTAAAAAAATCACAAGCTACCAAAGAATGTATCAAATTGTAATCAAATTATATGAAGGTATAAAATTCATGATGAAAGTATTGTTTTATTCTCTGGGCAGCAAATAACAATTACATCAGAAGGTGATTTTACCATTTGTGGATAGTCAGTGGAATTGTTTTTACTCCAATAAAAATGGCCTTTGCAAAAAGACAAGTGAGAGGAAATTGACAAAATTGATTTTTCCAATTAACATATCATAGATATGGCACTAAAGAACGAAAAAAAGTCCTGAATGGCCTAGAAAACAAAAAGGAAACATTTTCCCTTTGTTGCTTAAAAACAAAACATTTTTACCTACTCACATGGCCCTGATCTCAGCTGTGTCAAATAAAGGAGAGAATGACATGTAGTTACAGACATGTAGTTCCAGAAAAATGACCCTAAAGCACAAAACTCACACCTTTTAAGGTTGTAGTAGCTTAGGGCTCTAATCTCATTACTCTAGAAGGCTGAGGCACGAGGACCACAAGTTCAAACCCTGTCTGGGCAATTTAAGCAACTTAAGGCAACCTTGTCTCAGAATAACAAAACAGAAATGGGTTGGGGAAGTAGGTTTGTGCAAAGGCCCTGGGTTCAATCTCCAGGACCAAAAAAAAAAAAAAATTCAGATAATGAATAACTTCCGCCCAATCACTACTTGTAACAACTGTTACTGAGCTGATAGGATCTAGGTGTCTTTTTTTCCCCTCGGGGCATTCCAGAGAAGTGAAGAAATATACCACATCATGGTAGAAGATACAGGCCCTTAAGGGTTGTGAAAATTTCCCACATTATCTCCTCTTTTCTTCTTTATCCCTATCTCTGTTCTATTTCCTCCAATGAAGTATTATGGAAATGGAAAAAAGAGGGAATTGGAACACTGCAGAAGCACTTAGAATCATTGGCTTTATTAGTTTCAGTCAGATTATATACCATTATATATGTATAGTGGAATTATATATCACATATATGTATATGTAAATACACACAGGTATGTACACATGAATAAACATACGTAAGTATTTTACTTTGAAAAAATATTTCACTTACATGTTACTATTACCATTGTAGATTCATGTTTCCGTAGATGTGGAACAAATATAATACTACCAAAGCAGGTAAAAAAAAAGCATATTAGAATTTTTTCAGGTTGATTTTTTTTGTTTGTATTTGCAGAAAAATCCTGGGGAAAAAATTCCAATAAGCTTTAACTTTTATAGCCCGGAAACCAATAGAGTCAGAAAGTTAGCTTGAAAATGACTGAGGGGGCAAACAGTTGTTTAATGAGGACAAATGGAATAAAATTAAAATGCAGCCTAATCAAGTATCTTCTAAATGTAATGTTAGCTCAGTCATGTGGCTCAAATAATATTTTTGCTCAAAGGTATATGAATGTAGTCTTAGTAAAATTAAAATATAAAATGAAACCAAGGAAGAAAACCAACAGAAAATCCTGTGCACTGCAATACAGAAATGAAGAGAAGCTTGAAAAACATAAGTAATATTTTTATAAGATTTTTACTGTGATATCTCTCCCGATCCCAATACAATTTTGTTTTACAAACTCATGATGCTGAAAATCCAGAAAGGGTCCAGGTAGATGCCACAGGTGGGAGAAACTCTCATTTGTGAAGAAATGTTCAATACTGAATTTTTTAAATGCTATATTAGCTTTAAGGCTGATTGCATTCTACAGACCAAGCCTTTACAATTACTATTTGACTTTAATTAGTTGGGATATGCACAAGCTGGGTCCCTCCCGGTAGTTTTAAATGTCACTGAGTTCCCTGGAAGACCCAGAGTATCTCACCATCTTCTAGTGCAGTGTAAATTGCCCTCTGGGAAAACAAACCCCCCCAAAAGCACCAGAAATCAAAGATATCAAAAAATACTGGTCACTCATATTAATTAGCATTTAGATTTAAGTAACTTTTAGCCTCATATCACTTTTAAAGAAACACACGCTAATAGCTCCATGAGGTGCCATTATGGTGTGGGCCATTTGGTCTGAGGCCTAACCCACTCCAGGCCTCCTATAGTGTCTTTCTCTAATGCTCAGCACACACATCTTCGACAGTCTTTCAAACACAGAGACTTTATCAGACTAGGGCAGACATGTGCTGCACATCCATGCCATAACCCACTTGTGGTGATTCTGTCACCATTTGGAGAGTACGTGCTGAGTAGTGTCCAGGCCCTCTCACAAATCTATCAGGCATAGCTTCTCTTTCTCCAAGCAACTCCTCATAAATATCATATTGTCAAATGACAAATGTCAATGCTATTTTCTTACCACAAAGGAGGGCATACATGCAACCTACTTTTCTGAGACATGTGTGTCAACCAAACACTGAACAATTCCCTATTCTTTCTTCTCACACCCCAAGTAGCCACCAGTCTAAATGAAACTGCACTTTATATTTTAACAGGAATTGATTTTGAAAAATATTTTCAAGCAAATGATTAAATTACAAAAACACCGTGGTGTAATTATATATGATAGAAATTTTAAAACAAAGTGAGTGAGGAATCTGACCAAAGAAATGCACAGGGATATTTTAGTAAATGTAGAAAAAAATCTTAAAGGAAAAAAATCAAACTTCTGTTTCTCAGCTGATAGACTAGATACATTTTTCCCTATTCTTCCAGCTTTGCATAACTAAAGCCCTTGTACTCTCCATATAAAATAAACACAGTAGATACTTAAAGGTGGAGAGAGAAGAAGGCAGATTAGCTAAGAACCTCAGGACACAAAAACAAAAAAGTGGTGAGGGTTCTGTATTTTCTTTTCACCTCATACATTCCAGACACAGTGCTAAAGATGCTGGTAACTGGAAAATGCCAAGAAATGAAGACCAAGAGAGCCTCAACGAATGCTTGCTTGCTGTAGTAAAAGATCAGAAAAGTTCAGCTCAGGAAGTAGAGGAGCACATTTTCATTAATAACCCCACTGTCTGAGAGCCCCACAGGAAAGGAGTGGACTCACTCTCCCACATGCCCCTGGTACCTGGTAAAGAGCCCAGTCTCTCACCATAATCAGGCTGACCATGGCCTCGGCCCCCATTCCCAACCCCAGCAGGGCAGTGTCCTGGAAGGCTGAGCAGGGAACAAGGACCTTCATACAGGCTGAGCAGTACGGAGGCTCTTCACAGTATAGTTTTAATGGAGACCAGATGGGGGTCCTGAGTATCTATCCCATCTGACAAAAACAGGCACCCACTCTCACTGCTGATGTAGTGACAGAGAGGGCCTGGTAAACAGGCAGGGCTTTTGACACCAACCAGCAGTAACAAGACCACAGTCTGTGGTACCAGCACGACCTGTCTCAGCCAGAGATTAATAGTAGAGACCAAGTTGGGAGTCAAAACACATCCTCACAAGAAGTAAGGAGAAGCCCTTCCCTATTCTCTCCCCATTCATGTGAAAACAGAATTAGTGGAGAAACTGGACTTCCATTCCTACCCTCACCCTGCCACGGTGTCCAAGGGAGCCAACCATGAAAAGATTGGAACAAGACTCAAAATCTTATAATATAATGTCTAAAATCTATACATTTTAGTCAAACATTACTCATCATATGAAGAAATTTTGACCTTGAGTGAAAAAAAAGACAATCAAAAGACACCCAACCATGATGATAAAAACACAGAATTGTTTGGTAAAGATGTTAAAAGTCATCATAAAAATGCTTTAACCAGAATTTATGAACATGTGTATCCAAACAAATGAACAAATGAGAAGCTTTGGTCTAAAAAAGAAGGTATAAAGAAGAACTAAATGGAATTTTTTTAAATTGAAAAATTTCTAAGCAACTGAGTGGATATAGCTTACCAGAAAAATGGAAGAGACCGTAAAAAGAAGCAATGATAGATCAATAAAAATTACCCAGTCTATTCTGCTTCCTGCCCCGCAAGTGCAAGGTTCAGAATTCAATCCCCAGTACCAAAAACAAAACAAAATAAAAAATTACCCAGTCTGAACAACAAAGAAAAACAAACTTTTTTAAAGAAAGAGAGAAGAAGCCAGGTGTGGTGGTGTGCACCTGTAATCAGCTACGCAGAAGCATGAAGCAGGAAGATCATGAGCTTGAAGTCAGCTTGGGCAAATTAGTAAGAAAAAAAAAAGGAAAAGGAAAAGGCTGGTCATATAGCTTACAGCGCATTGGCAGAATGCACCTCAATTCAATCTCAAAAAAACAAACAAACAAAAAAACGAGCCTCAGATACTTATGTGTCTATAAGAGAAGATCTAATATTCATGTATTGTAAGGTTCAAAAGACGAGAAGAGAATGGGTAGAGAGGTACTGAAAAAAAAAGTGATTGACACCTTCAAAATTTGATAAAAGACAAACGCATGCAAATTAAATTTTAAAAACCAGGACTGGGGATTTAGCTCAGTGGTTTTGCCGCCTGCTGAGCAAGCGCAAGGACCCGAGTTCGATCCCCGGTAACAAAAAAAAAAAAAAGCAAAACAACAAAAAATAAATAAATAAAAATTTTAAAGCCCAAACAGAATAAACCTAAACAAATCCATACTCAGACACATCTTAGTCAAACTTTTCTAAAATAAAAATGAATAAACATTGAAAGCAACTAGAAAATGACAACTTCAGGGGAGGAATCATTTAAATGACAGTGGATTTCTCATCTGACACCACAGTGGCCCGAAAGAAATGGTATAACATTTTTCAAGTGCTGAAAGTAAAGAACTGGGGAATCAGAATTTTACATTAAAGAAACATATTTCAGGAATTAAGGTGAAATCAAGACATACTCAGATGAGGGAAAACTAAAAATTTCCCTAAAAGAATGGCTACTAGGAAGAGTAACAGAATGAAAATAATTTTTTTAAAATGAAATGTTGGGGCATCTTGAAGTAATACAATGAAAAGAGTTAAAATATAAGCAAGTGGACAGGGATTTAGCTCAGTTGTTCTACCGCCTGCCTCACAAGCACAAGGTCCTGAGTTCGATCCCCGGTACCAAAAGAATTTTTTTCAATTTTTTTTAAATTTTAAAAAAGCAAGTATAATACCTTTTCTTTCATCTCCTGACTTTTCTACGTTGAATTTAATAGATAACAAAAATAACACTGTCTGGTGTGATTTTAAACATATTTAGATGGAATGATGAAAACACATTGTAAGCAAGATAGGGTAAAAGGAGGTAAGATTCTAAACTTTAGTAAAATTAGCAAAATATGTATCCCAGTAGACTACGATAGGTTGTGAACAAATGAAATACCTAGAGCAAAGAGATACACTGAAACACTGTAGGTAATAAAAATGGAGTTTTAATAAATGTTCAAGGATAACATAAGAATACAGGAAAGAGAAAAAAGAAAATAGATGGAAGAGGAACCAATAGATAAAATGCAGATTAAAGTCCCAACATATTGACAACTAAAAGACAGAGATTGGCAGAGTGGACTTAAAAATATGGCCCAGAAGTATTGATGTATACTAGAACCACATTTAAATATAATGGCATAGGTAAGTTGAAAGTAAAAAGATATAAAAAGATACCTTAGGCAAACATTAATCAAAATTAATCAAAGTGGCTTCCCCACAACAAAGAATTATCTGTCCCATAAGAAACTGAAGACAGTTGATAAAATTTGAATATGGACAACATTGTAGCAATGTTAAATTTCCTGAATTGATAATTTCTTATAACTTTATAAAATAATGTCCTTGTTCTTAGGAAATAAACATAAGAAAATGCAAGGGTTAAAAATAAGTGTCTCAACTTACCTACAAACAGTTCAAAAAATTAATATGTAGAAGGAAAGTAGGAATGATAAACAATGGGATGAAATGATAATTCATGTATCTAAAAAAGGGCATACAGTGCTCCTTATAATTCTTGAAATTTGGAATTATCCCCAAATTAAAAGCTAAAAATGAAGAAAAAGGTGGCTGTATAAATATTTAAAAAGTAAATTCAAAGAAAGGGTGATCAGAGATGGGGGGGATTACATAATGATAAAAGGGTCAATTCAACAAAAAAAAAGAGATAGCTACCCCAGTATGTATATATCAAACAGTATAGCTGCAATAAAGGTAAAATAAAATGAACTGAAATGTGAAAGACACAAATCCTCAATTTTTCTTCAGCATTTTAACATGTCATCTTGATTAAAAGATAAATCAGCTGGTAAAAAAATCTGCAAGGACGCAGAACCAAACACCATTGTCTACCACTAGGATCTAATCACGCTTACACAACAGATCACCCCAAAAGAGCAGAATTATTTTCAAATTCCCAATGATCATGTACTGTTATAGACCATATCATGGGCCATAAAACAAACTTCAAGAAACTTAAAAGAACTGAACTCATACAGAAAGTACTCTTTAACCATAAGAAGAATCAAACTAAAACCAATAACAAAACGATAACAGGAAGTATCTCCATGCGCTCAGACACTAACCAACCCATTTTTAAATGGCATAAGACTAATAAAAAATAGCAAATTAAAAATACATGGAACTGAATGAAAATATAAATAAATCATATCAAAGTGAGTGGGACACAGCTAAAGCAGTACTGACAGGGAAATTTATAAAGCTCAATGTCTCTGCAATAAAGAGTCAAACTCTCAGTAATCTAAACTCTTATGTCAGGAACTGAAAAAATTCAAAGTATGAGGAATAAAATAATACAGGTGACAGTAGAAAATAAAGAAATTGAAAAAGTAAAGGAAATAATGAAAGTTGACAAAATGAAGGTCTGTTTCTTTAAAAGGATGAATAAAATTAACAAACTTCCAGCTAGGAAAAAAGCAAAAGTGAGAACACAAAATTACCAATATCAGGAATGGAACAGTCCCAGCTGACATCAAGAAGGCAATGGACAAGTACAATGGACAACTCTACTCACATGATTTGACAACTTAGAAAAAAGGACCAACTGCTCAAAAGGACAACCCACTCATTATGAGTAAAATAATTTGATAGCCATATAACAATTAAGAAAATAGAATTCGTCCTTTAAATATGCCCTTCAAGATCCTCAGGTGCAGATGACTACACTGAAGAATTATTCCACACATACAAAGAATTAATACTAATTATATGTAATTTTCTTTCAGAATACCTAGTGGAGGGAAAACTTCACAATTTATTTAAGAAGATATTATTCTGATAGCAAAATCAGGCAGATAAAACAAAAAAGAAGAGAAAGAGGAACATAAAAGAGAGGAGGTGGGAAAGAGGAAGGTAGACTACAACTGATATTTCTCATAAATACAAATTTTAAAATACTCAGCAAGGTATTACCAATAGAATTCAGCAATATATTTTTTAAAAATCATATATCACGACTAATCATGCATTATTACATGAAATCTAGGCTGTTCAAACTGAATATCCAAAACTGAAAAATTATAACATTATATTAACAAACTAAAGAAGAAAAATCACATGACCATGACAATTTAATCAGAAAAGCATTTGACAAAATTCAATGCTCATCATGATAAATATATGAAGAAAGAAGAATAAAGAGGAAATCCCTCAACATGAGAACTAGAATTCAGGATAAATCTGTAATTGACATTACATGATGAAAGACTGAGTTATTTTACTGTAAAACAGAAAAATCCACCCTCATCATTCATATTCAGTAAAGGACCAAAAGTTCTAGTCTGCTCAACAAGGGTAAAAGTAAATAGATTGAAAAAGAAAAAAAGAAAAACTGCCTATTTTTTGATGGAGCAATTTTGTAAAATTCCAATCAGTTTGTAAATATAAATCTGGAACTAATAAATGAGTCCAGCAAAATCACAGTTTAGAAAAGAAACAATCTGCTATGGTTTGGATACAGTTTAACATGTCATGTGGGGCTCAGGTACTGGAAGCCTGGCACCCAAGGTAATGGTGTAGAGGTGGTGGATCTTTACAAGGTGGGACTCAGTGAGAAATGATTATGTCTGTATGAGAAATTAATGTTTTTCTAGTGGAAAGTCCCAAGATTGCAGATTGTTAGGATCAAGCTTGGCAATTCTTTTGACTTTTGCTTCCTTTCTCATCATATGATCTCTCTCTTTCTGGCACACACTCCTGCCCTTGTGATGCCATCAGACATCTTGCAATGTAACCAGAAGGCCCTTACAAGAAGCCAACTCAGGGAGGCTGCCTGGCCTTGGGCTTTCAGCATTCAAAACTGTAAGCTAAATAAAACTTTTTTTCTTTATAACATTACTTAGCATCAGCCATTTTATTATATTAACAGAAAAAACAGCTAAAACACATAGAAAGCACAATTATATTTCTGCTTGCAATGAACATATGGGCACCAAACTAAAAATGTAGTGCCAATTGTAATCATTCAAAAAGTTAACAAACTGTAAATATAATCTTGCGTGGTAACAACTACCACTGTGTTGGTTTGAATCTACTTAGATTATGGTCATGTATTGAAATAGAAATATGTCAATTATGTCCCAATTGATATACAGTTTTGGTATAATAACTACCACAATACCAGAAACATTTTTTATAGATACATACAAAATTATTCTAAAATGTATGTGGAAAATCAAATGAGACTTAGATGAAAGAATTTTGAAAAAAACCAAAATGACTGACTTCAAGATATGTGGTGTGGTATATCTACTGTTATCAAGAGTGCCTCATATTAATGGATGGACAGATATATAAGTCAGTGGAACAGAATAGAGAATGTAAAAATACAGCCCCACACAAACACGCTGTTTGAGAGGATGTAAAAACAACTTGGTTGGAAGGAAATTCTTTTCAGCAAATGGGACAAGAGCATCTGGACATTCTGAGGCCAAACAAAACTTCACTCCTATACAAAAACATTAGCTCAAAACAGATCACAGACATAAAAAATAAACAATAAAATTTTAGGGACAAAAACAGCAAATCTTCAGTATCCAGGGATAGGTAAATATTAGCAAGATTTAACAATAAAAATGTTTCATAAAATAAAGCTATTGACAAAATGAACTTCACAAAAATTTAAAATTTTAGCTAGGACCTGCATGTCCAAGTAGCTGGTGTCTAGACAGGGGCCCTGGCTAGGGGCTACATGCACTTACTGATGGTATCTGGGCAGGCCTCTGGCTGGGGCCTGGGCTCCTGCACAGCTGTTTGCATATAGAGTGAAATTTAGGTAAAGGTGACATGGTACTCTATATAGAAGACCCCAAGAACTCCACCAAAAGTCTTCTAGACTTAATAACCAAATTCAGTAGAGTAGCTGGATACAAGGTCAAAACACAGAAATCAGTAGCCTTCTTGTGTATGAACAACACACTCATAGAGAGAGGAACTGGAGAAACAACTCTTTTCAAAATAGCATCAAAAACATGAAATACCTAGGAATCAACCTAATAAAGGAAAACAAAGACCTCTACTCTGAAAACTACAGCACTCTGCAAAAGAGATTGAAGAGGATATAAGAAAATGGAAAGACATCCCCTGCTCTTGGGTAGGAAGAACCAATATAGTGAAAATGACCATACTTCCAAAACTGCTATACAGATTCAATGCAATACCAATTGAAATTCCTACAGCACATTTCACAGACCTTGAGAAAACAGTCTAAAAATTCATTTGGAACTAGAAGATATCTACAATAGCAAAAGCAATATTAGGAAATAAAGACAAGGCAGGGGGTATTGCAATCCCCAACTTGAAACTATATTGCAAAGCTACTGTGATAAAAACAGCATGGTACTGGCAAAGAAACAGGCATGGGGAGTAGTGGAACAGATTAGAAGATGCAGAAACAACTCCAGACACACTCAGCCACCTCATCTTCGACAAAGGTGCCAAAAGCCCTCACTGGAGGAAAGACAGCCCCTTTAATAAATAGTGCTGGAAAAATTGGGTTTCAATTTGCCAAAGATTAAAACTAGACCTATATCTCTCACCATGTACTAAACTAAAATCAAAATAGATTAAAGAGTTAAATATTAAAGCAGAAACATTAGAGCTTGGCCTTAAGGTCAGAATGGTCCTGGGTGGATGAGCCCTGCTCCTCCTGGCTTGCCCCACCCACTTACATCCACCTGTCCCGGTCACGCCCACCGCCACCAGTTTAGCCCCGAGCAGGGGGCCTACAACAACAGGCCCTACCCCCACCCCCACCCCACCTCTGGCCTCTTGGCTGTATAGCTACCTGGTTCCACACTACAGAGGCACAGGGGGACATAAAGGCCATTGTCCTGAGCTACAGAAGTGAACAACAGAGAGAGGGCCTCTCTCAGGCTCCCTGATGAAAACTGAAACCCACTGCAAAAGTGAAGAGAATCTCTGCAATAAAGGCACACCAGATCACCATGCTTGGTAAGTTGGAGAGATTGTCATCTCTCATTTGAACCTGGACTATCTTCAGGGGAAAGGCACCTGGAACCTGTAATAGAATCTTGCAGGGTTTAACCCTGCAGGAGGACAGGGAGCTCAACTTGGAACTTGCATCCAGAAATCTGCCTGAATCTCATGGGTCTGTGACTGGCTTACTGAAACTCATTGACTTATAACTGCACACTGCTGCCCATGTTGTCTATTGTGACAGCAGAGATATACCCAGAAGGAGGCCCTTTATTTTTATATTTTGTTATTTTCAAAATTACCACTATTTTTTTGCTTTTATTTTTCTCTTCTTTTTCTACTCTTTTAAAATTTTTCTTTTTCTCTTTTTTCTTTTTCTCTTTTCTTTCTCTCTTTCTCCCTCACTCCCTTGCTGTCCCACATTGTACTTTGTTTACATTTGTGTTCCTGTTCTGCCCCAAATTCATATTTCTTCTTTATCTTTCTTTTCTTCTCTCTCCTTCTCTTGCCTATAGCCTCTGGCCTCACTGCTAACCTTCCCCAATGCCTCTACCTATTCCTCCCTCCCCAACTCCTTCTAACTCCCCATCCCAAAGGGTAAAGTTGCTATATTGAAGAGTTTATTCACTATAAACATATGTTGGATTGGGTCTTGATCTTGATTTAATTCACACAGTTAAAGGTGATAGGTTAATAACCACCACAAATTATCATTTTCTAAAAGGCACTTAATGCTATTGTGTTGCTGACTGTATCACTTGGACTAAAGTGTTGTGATTGATCTAATCAGTTGTCCCTCCTGGTATAATGAAAACGAGATAGTCTCAGAGCTATTAGAGATTTAAAACCTAAAGACCAGATATACCTTGAAGACACCTCTAAGATGCAATATTTCCATAAGGGTTCTAAATATAT
>NW_004624855.1:5706764-5766533 GCF_000247695.1 Heterocephalus glaber | reverse complement strand
TCATGCCACAGTGGTATATGTGCATCCATGTTTAAAGTGACATAGTTTGTAATAGCTAATGCTTGGAAACAACTCAAGTGCCCATCAACTGGATACTGGATAAAGAAGATATGTTTTTTTTTATATATAAAATGGAGTACTACTCAGTCATAAAGAAAGAGAAACTAGCAATATTTATAGCTAAATGGATGCATATTGAGCCCATATTCTTAAGTGAAATAAATAGGACACACATGAGTAAATACTGAATAGTTTCTCTTGTGTGAGAAACTGAAAATGTAATTAAGTGTTAAAATGAATAAATTGAAAAAATGGATACTTTGAAATGCAAAGAAAAGGTTCAAAGGGGTAGGGGTGGTGGGAGGGGAAGTGGAGAGATAAGAGTTGCTGCCTGGAATCTGGAAAGAATCTATATATAGATTGTGTTTAAAACTATAGGAAGAGATGTAGATAGAGACTAGGCTGGAGCTCATCAGTGGGTTCAGAAGGAAGAGTCACTGAGATCAAAGGAGAGAAGGGTGTGTTTCCAGAAGAAGCACATACAACTGCATATAGTACACAGTACTCGATAGTGTGATAAATGACTGTTACTGTTTTAGGTACTTATCATAATATGCTGTGTTTTTCATACTTTAGAGCATAATCCTACTTATGTAAAAGAGTTTACTGTAAAACAGTGTGCTGCTATGCCAGTGGTAGCCTCATGCATCTCGTGTTCAACTGCATATTTGGATAATATCAAGGGACCATCACAGATGATTGATGTATACATTTTCAGTTTGCACTTAGAAGTTGGCAATCTGTGTGGTATTTTGTGATACCCATGGATGAAATTGCCTAATAACATATTTCTCAGATTATATTTCCATCATGTGTCACATGACTGTATTGAAATTTGTGGAGTCTACTAGTTACTTAGAATTTTTTTTCTCCAGACCACTATTTGTTCAATATTAGTTTTGAAAATCGTTCTAAAACAAATCACATCTTCTGATGTCTTGTTAATCCTTGAGATTTTTTTTTTAATTATATGGAAAAATATTCAAGTACTTTTCAGTTTTGCTTTGGTTGAGTTCTATTATATTTGAATATTATTATAGTTTTTCCCTTGCATTGTTTTTCTTTGAATAATTTTAATTTTTGTATATGTGTGTGTTTATTGAAAGATAATAAAGTTATACATTTGAAGAAAAACAAAAACACTAAACCAGTTGGAAGAGAGGTTAGGTAGAACTCTTGAAGGCATTAGTGTAGGAAAAAATTTTATGAACAAAACCTCAGTCACACACAAACTAGCACAAAGAATCAACAACTGGGATCTCATCGTATTAAAAAGCTTCTGCACAGCAGGAGAAACCACCAAGAACATGAAGCAACAACCCAAAATGTGGGAAAAAATTTTACCACCTGTTCCTCAGACAAAGGTCTACTATCTAGAATCTATATGAACTTAAAAAAATCAGACCTCCCAAATTTAAAGACCCAGTCGAAAATTGGGCATCTGAAATGAACAGATATTTCTCAGACAAAGAAGTAGAAATAGCAAATAAACATGAAAAAATGTTCAACGTTACTGGTCATTTGAGAGATGGAAATGAAAATAACATTGAGATTCCACCTCACTCCAAAAAGAATGACTGATATCATGAAATCAACCAATAACTAATGCTGGCAGGGTTGTGGGGAAAAAGGAACCCTTCTCCACTGTTGGTGGGAGTATGGACTAGTGCAACCACTGTGGAAATCAGCATGGATATACCTCAAAAAAAAATCGAGGACAAGAGGTCCCATTTGACCCAGCTACTCCCCTGCTGGGTATCTTCTCCAAATAATTAAATGAATCATATCACAGTGATATATGTGCATGTTTATAGTGGCACAGTTTATAATAGTTAAAACTTGGAAACAGCCCAATTGCGCATCCATTGGAGATTGGGTAAAGAAGATGTGGGGTTTTTATAAAATGGAGTACTATTCAGCCATAAAGAATGAGAAATTAGACACATTTATAACTAAATGGATGCATATTGAGGCCATACTCTTAGGTGAAATAAATAGGACATACATGTGTAAATATTGAATAGATTCTCTGGTGCAAAAAACTGAATGTGTAAATAAGGATCAAAATGTATAATAAGTAATGTGAAACAGGAAGAAAAGGTTCAAAGGGGAAGGGGAAGCAGGAAGGGTAGGAAAAAGGAAAGAAGGAAAAGGATTAAATATGAGAAAAGGAAAAAATGCAAACAAAATCTTTGTAAATAGAGAGGGGTAAAGGGATTGAAGGGAGGGCAGGGGAATGGGGAAAAATTAAGAACCAAGGTATACATATCATGAAAAGTTGCAAATTTCCAGTGATGAATATCATCATATTATATACCTAAAATGTACCAATAAACTTTAAAAATATTTAAATTTTTGCTCTGGGAAAAAAAATCATTGTAATAGTGTGGAAAGACATGATAAATGCATATAAAACACTTGTAAACTTTTATACATCAAAAGATTAGTATCAAAAAGATATGAAGAAATTAAGAAAATCCAGCTATGTGATGGGCAAAAACCATGAACAGATACTTTACAAAAGAAGATAATGGACATTTATTTTCATTAGCTATTAGGAAAGTGCAAATTTAAAACACAATGGAATATTACAAAGTATATATCAGAATGACTCAAATTTTTAAAAATTACTGACAAATCCAAATACTGGTGAATATCAAAATATACCAGATCATTTATAAATTGCTGATGAGAATTAAAATAGTATGCTACTCTAAAAACTAGTTTGGCAAATTTCTTGAAAAAAAAACACTAAAACTAAAATCAAAACTGCCATACAGTCCAATTATATCTTTAGATATTTACTCCACAAAAAAAGACTATTTAAATTCACACAATGTTGTATGGAAATGTTCACAGTAGCTTTATTCCCAACAGCCAAAATGTGGAAACATTTCAAAGGTCCTTCAATGATTGAAAAACTGTGATAATCTATCACAGCATGGTATCCTAAAATAAAATAGAATAAATTACTAAAGCATGCAACAACTCTATATCTAGGGAATTACACCAAGTAAAAAAAGTAACCACGTTTGTATAATGTTCATGAAATTACAAAATTATAGACCAAGATACAGATTAGTGGTTATCCAGGGTTAACCATATATGAAGAGCTAGCAGGTAGGGGAAAGGTAATGTGGCTATACAAAGGACAAAATGAGGAATCTCTAAGATAATGGGAAGCTCTGTAGCTTGATTCTATAGATGTCAATATTCTGGTTATAGTATCATACTATAGTTATGTAAGATGTTACCATTGGAGAAAAGTGAAAAGTATATAAAAAATATCCTGTGCTGTTTCTTATATTTTCACATAAGCCTACAATTATCTCAAAAAAATTTTAACAAAATATATGAAGAAATTATGACATAAATTGACATAATTTTATTTTTGTTAGATGTATATCATTTCCCAGTGATTTTTATACCAGAATACATAAAAATATGCATATAATTTTCATTTGTGGAGTATGTCTTTAATTAAATGACAGTTCTTAAAAGTTATTTTTAACTGTAAAATCTACTTGCATATAAAAGTCACTTCAATTTTTCATATTTTAAATATGTATGTATATATATATATATATATATATATATGCATCCCAAATTTTAGTAGGTCTCTTCACATCATTATATAAATGAGAACTTGAATTGAAAAAAATATATCATTTAGGTAATGCATTGTAACCAATAAGCAGAAGTGGGGTTCTTAGACCAGAGCCCCACTTTCATAGAATCTTTATCCAGAGCTGTTAACACCAGAGTAGAATTAAAGTGTGATATTTTGTTGGTAGAAATGTAAAATTGTACCATCGCTATGAAAACCAATTTGTCAGTGTCTTAAAAACTATATGCCTACCACAAGATTGGAAGAGTAAATGTTAAAGAGTAGTGAAAGAGGATGATATGAGCCACTCTGGTTCTAATGCAGACAGAAAAGACACAGAAAAAAAAAAGCTAGGGCAAGAGGTTAGTCATGAGCATCTGAAAGGGAGAAGGATGTTGTAGATGTGAAAATATCCACATAGGTCTGGAGAAAAACTAAGACCAGGAGTGACAGCACTCTACTTCTTGAACATGGCATAAGGAAGGAAACAAATTTATCTAAGACGACTGTCACTGATCATGATGTTTCAGTAAACCTGGCAGCAGGCAGCAGATTACAAATTTATAAGTTAGCTAGTTGCTTAGGTGGGTGAACCTTACAGAACATTGAAATAGCAGAACAGTGCAAAGGTCATAGCCTTGAGAAGGACAGGGAAGCTCTAGAAGAATCAGAGTTCTGAGACAAGTCAAAGATGAGGATAGAGAGCAAGCTAGCTCACAGAAACCTTGCAACCAGAGAGCAGAACAATTACTATCCTTTAGCAGCAAGAGTTGGAGCAATCTCTAAGCTAAGTGAGTGATGTTAGGCATCCACCATTGTCAGAAGTCCAGAAATGATTCAAGATCAACCATCACAAACTGGCAGCACCTTAAGTGAACCAAAGAAGATAAAGAGACTATATGTGGGCACATGCCTATGGGTCCATTGTATATAAACTTTCCCCTATAATGGATGACATTCTGGGGAGGTGTATGGGAAGTGAAATTTCCTTTGGAAAGGAAAGAAACAACACTTAATGTCTGTGAACCTTGAACTGATTGAGAAGTCACCAAAAAGAAACTAAACATTTATCTGGAAGATCTGTCTTAAGTAAAAAAAAAAAAAAAATCAAATTATTTTTATTTGTAAAATTATCCCTTCATCCTCCATAAGGCAATGGAGTCTTCAGAGCAACATGTTTAATTGAACAAACCAAAATTGTTACCAAAATATTTGGTGATACTTTACTAAACCCTAGCTAATTTAAAAATATGTGTGCAACATGGTTCCTGTCTTGAAGGAGCTTATAATAGATTTTAAGTGATAACACATGGATTTCACTAAAGGCTTCACAGGAAAATAGAAATATGTGGAAAGCTTTGTATGGTGATGCCCTCTAATGATAGCCAGGACTCAATGGAACCAACATCATACTGCCAGCAAGAAAGGAGATTTAAATTTCAATTCTTCCTCTTGTTTGTCAAAATAAGCCATCTTTTTATTTATTAAATTTATTGGTACATTTTAGGTATACAATACGATGACATTCATTACTGGATATTTGTACCTTTACATGGTGTATCTTGATTCTTATTTTTTCCCCATTCCCCTGCCCTCCTTTCAACCCCTCCACCCCTCCCTACTTACAAAGACTTTGTTTCCATTTTTCCCTTTTCTCAAAAGGGGAAAATTTAACCTACTAAAAATAATTTATACTACTTTCTAGATTATTGGTAATCACTCTTTAAAAGCAATCACTTTTTGGTGCTTGAGGCTCCGAAGAGTTTCTCCATATGCATGACTCCCACGCGAATATGCACTAAAGCCTCAGGAAAACTGCAGAAAAACCAGGAAGAATGATACATCTTCCCTGACACCAATATGCTCATGGGTAAACACTGAGGTTGTGCCCAGGCAAATGACTTTGACAGCAACAATTACTGAAATCATTTTCCCATAAGGCAACACAGCTTAGCAGAACCTGTTTGACATGAACAATCTGAAGAGCATATATAGATATAAAGTGTCACAAGATGTAACTATAACTTTAAACCACAAATACTGTGTCCATCAGATGATTCTGACCCCTCTCGCCAATTAGGCATTCCACCAACACTGCAAAATTCTCTCTCACTTCTCGATTCCCTTCTCAAATCTAAACCAATCTCCTTATTTAATATTATCATTCAGATGTCTCTTCAGCATCTATGATTTAATATATTCAAAACTGAATTCTTTTCTTTATCTTGAAAATTCCAAGAATTTCTTCTGCAGTGTTTTTTGCCTCTATCAACCACCGAAGTATTCACACCAGTAAGGAATCATATTTGACACCACTTTCTCTCCTTCAATATTCCTACCCATTATCAAGTCATATCAGTTTCATATTCCAAATAAATATTAAATTGATCTCATTCTCTCTACATCCACTACCACCATATTGATCTATCCACCATCAATTTTCATCCGATCTCATACAAGCTTCGTAATAGGGCTCCCTAATAATCATATTAGGTATGCCAATCCACTCTCTACAACTACTAAAGTAATGTCTTAAAACCATTATTATTCTTAGCCAGGGATTTAGCTCAGTGGTTCCACCACTTGTCTCGCAAGTGCAAGGACTCAAGTTCTATCCCCAGTGCCAAAATAAAGAAAAATAAAAAATAAAAACATTATTATTCTTTTACTCAAACTCCTAATGGAATTCTCATTGACAATTGTGAAACATGCTTTTTATCATTGGTTTTTAGAATTAACATGAGCAGACCCTACTTCCTATTGCCTGGCCTCTGTCATACAGTTTTCTCGGCCAAGCCACCCTTCTGTGGGCTGCCCAGTAGTCTGAGCATTTACCATGCAGGGACTCTGGGCAGAGGCTGTTCTTCTCCCACTCTTCACCTGATTAATCAACCTTAATCAACCACTAGGTCAGTACTTAAGTTCTCCTGTACAAAGAACCTATGACCCTGTGTTCTGAACTGAACTGCACCTTTTATTTTCCCAACATTAATACTTTTGTCTCCATGGAAATTTGTTATGATTTTGATCAAAAATGTTCTGCAAGTGTGTTGGGTTCAGGCTTGGGCTTTTTGGAACATGTTTGGATCAGGGGGCCATGGTACTTATAAGTGGGTCCATCCCTTGATGATTTCAGCAGCTGAATGTGCTGCTGGGAGGTGGGACCTGGTTGGAAGTGAGTCACTGTGGGCAGGAGCTGGAAGGGTGTGTCCTTGTCCCCAGCTACAACTGAAAACCTCTGAAACCATGAATCAAATTAAATTAAGTTATGAGTATCTGGTAATTTGTCCCAGTAAGAGAAAGTAACTAATACAAACATTTTCCTCAATATATAATTATTTTTGTACAATTGCTTAGTAGTCTCCATCACTACCTTTGAATCCTATGAAAGTAGGGTCACTATTTTATACACTTTCAATTACAAAATCTGCCATGAAGTTTTATAAGAAATGTTTAATGAGTAAATGAATGAATATGAAATAATAAGTATTTACTACCTGAGATGGGAAGCAGAGTCATTTTAAAAAATAAACAAATGTAAATAGACCATGACAATTTCTTACCCTAGAATTTGGAGCACCAACACACCTACCTACCTCCTGTAAACCCTGGGTAAAACAATTAATGAAAATTCAATGAATAAATAAGTAATCAATGACACATTTATAAGATGTTAACATACCATATATATACATATTAGGGAACTATTTTTCACGATCAGCATAGGAATTAGTCAATTTGATAACCTATAAAAATACATTGGTAGTAAAATATGATATGGCAGAATATACAGGCTGTCTTTTGACAGATATATATATAATAAATGTCAAAGTCCCCTTTGTGTATCCCCTAACAGAGATCCCACCAAATAAAATTGAAATTCAGGCTCAGATACCAAGATGCTACTCTAAAGAGAAAAATCATTCCAATAAAAATATTCTCACATAAATTACAAGCAATATTCTGTAGGAGAAGAGTTGCAACACTGGTGAGTATAATAAAATCTTAGATCAGCATTTATATTTCACTATTGTGAAAATTGATATTAAAACTATGCTGAGAAGACACAATAACTTTTTAACTGAGCTACTAGGTCATTTAATTAAAAAAGGGAACTTGAGTTCAGATAAGTGTTTCTATTGGTAGAAACAGAATCAACATTTTAGTGCACAAAATGATAACAATTTTGCCTTAATCCCACTATTTAGCCAATTTAAATCTCCTCTGATTAAAGATAATTCCAGCATTTTAAAGATCAAAGCTTCTTTGCTGGCTGATTAGTTTCTTGGTCCTAATTTTACACTCTCAGTCAAACCATACAGTCTTTTAAAACAAAATTTAAATTTTAAAACAGGAATACTACCTCTTCCAACATAGAAAAATTAACAATAGCCCTTGCATGAGATTACATTTCCAATAAGTGATAAATGCTAGTCAAATTCCACATTAATCTTGCACCCTGTGCCCTGTGGCTGAAACACCCTGCTTTTTAAAAATTGCCAAAAACATTCACATTGAACACCACAATGTGAGAATGCCACTGCTTCCATGAAAGACTCTTCAAATCCCAGAATGTGTTACAAATACCTTCATTTCTAACACCTCACTTGAAAAAATATATAGCTCTTATTAGAAAGAGGATTATTTCAAAATAGCTCTTCAAAAGTCATAGTTCTACAAATGAGAAAGCATTAGTTTCTCTAAATCACATCTATGTATTTTCTTATTCCTGACTAACAGATACAGAAACTGAGACTTAAGATAAGTAAATCACTCAGGACCACTCCAGTCAGGATTTTACTGCCTTCAAGATGTATTCTTTATTTTTCTATAATACTAGATACCTCCTGAAATATTACTTCATCTTTTTTCCCCAGGTCCAAGGACCCTGCTTCTATATTTCAACACTGAACTTGTATACGTTTTATACTGACTCAATTTCTTTTTTGCTATACTTTCTTCAATTATTTCATAACATAATTTTTAAAATGTAGTTAACACAGAGACACACAAAGTCTACCAATGCCAGTGGCATCTGTTGACAATGGACAAAATTCACATTACTAACCTTGCACAGAATCCTGGACACAGAGGGTGGAATTCACCAAACACTTTTTGATGTGAAGATTTAAGAAAGACTCAGCATTTGTCACTTCCACAAATTCTGACAAGTGAGGAGATTCACAGGCTCCAAACCAACTCTGAAACTCCATGATATCAACACAATTTCTTACAACGTGAATATTCTCAAGTTTCTTTTTACTTTATAGTGAAAGTTTTAGGAAGTTTATATGAATTGATAAATATCCTGGGCTCTATGAAATCCATCTAGCTTTGAACATGCTTTTATTGATCTTTCAGGTAAATCTACTGTGAATGTTGTGAGCCAAGCCCAGATCACCAACTTCAAACAGAATTACAGGTACCTGTAGAGCATTATGTTGGCAGACAGGCTTTTACTAAAGCCAGCAGAGCAAAGGTGAGGATAAAAAAAAGTTGCTTAATTAACATTTTAGATGTGTTTAGGTTGAGTGATTCAAGCCAGCTGATTAAACTCTCCTTGTTGCCTCCTGGATGGTACCATTTTTTCTTTTCTTTTCTATTTTATGGGTATAATGAATTTGTTTCTAATACCTGAACACTTTAGCATAGGGGAGACTTTCAATATGCTGGGTTTTTTAACTATTCATTCTTATAAGTCAGTTACTTTGCCCAACATAATAAAAAACATTGCTATACCCAATGCAATGGTAAAACATTTTCCCAGTTCTCACTTCTTAGAAACAGTATTTCTTAACTATAATGGGAAGTATACTCACTTACTACTTTGCATACGGACAAAGGGAACAGTAATATGAATAACTATCCTTACCACCTCCCAAATTCATATTCATCTCCATAAGAAAGAGTTATGTCCACTGCCACATTTCTCCATGTTCCAAAATGGGCCGAAATTATATGTAAGTAAAGTGAAGTGAAAAGTGTAAGTGAAATTGTAAGTAATCAGAACCCATTGGCAGTACTGTCACATGACCTTGTTTCTTAGCCTAGACTTATATTTGAGTCTGTACCTTTAAAATAAAACAAAAAGTTACTTTCAAAGTATATATGAAAAAAATTAACAAATTAGGCTAAGTAAGAATCTCACAGTGAAAATCTTAGCTCAGTGATACAGATCACTGTGGTTAAGCAAAGGAGCCCTGAACCCAGATTTAGTACCTGGATTTAGTACCTGGATTTAGAAACCATAGCATGCGGGCTTGGAAAATTTGCTTTGCTTCTCTCTTCTTGAGTTTCCTTATGTGTAAAATGAAGATAATAACAGTAAAGAACTTCATCAAAGATTTTTTGTAGCGAAAGTAGCAGCACACCATTGGAAGAAATATGTTTCTTGTTAACTTTCCATCCAGCAATGTGTGTGGCTGTCATGTCAAATAGAAGCCTGGGAAACTTTTATTTTCTCATTCCAAGCTAGAGTTCAATTGCTTGACATAAAAGTGAACAGACTATCAATAAAATTTATATTTTTAAAAATAAAATTTGCTTTCCACCTAGACTCAAATATTACCATCCACCTTTGCTTTCTTTTTCATATTCTTATGAAGCATATCCCAGATATATTACCTTGTTTATAACTATTTTAGTACAGGTCTCTAAAACACAAAAACTCTCGTCAAATGCAAAAAATAGAATTTCTGGGAAAAGAATAGAGCAAGATGAGAGAATAGAGCCTTCAGGGATCATCCCTCATACAAATATCAATTTGTACAATTATCCATGTAACATGTAGCAATAAAAAAGAGTAATACAATAGAAGATTCCTGCTACTCAAAGAAAAGGAAAGGAAAATACCTTTAAAGGCTAAAGAAATCAGGTGAGAGAGCACAACACCTGATTATAACACAAGTGTAAGAAAGGATGCACTGAAGGATGAAGCAAGAACAATTTTACTTGATCTGAATCCATACTTCCCCCAGCTACAAGCAACAGCACAGGGAGAAAGACATCATTCATTTGAGAGAAAGAAAGTAAGCAGAGGGCTTTTTCTTAGGTCCTAAAAGGGGACCTGCCACAGTAGAACAAAGTATTAGACAAACCCTATGGCCCCTGAACCATATGAATTAAACCCCTAGTCCTGTCTCAGGAGCAAGTAGAAATTTATAGCCTCTGCAAGGCACATTCGATCTCTAGTTCACACCCTCACCAGTCAACTAGAGCAGCCACAGACTCTGAAAAACCCTAACTGGCAGGCAGATCTCAAGGGCTCAAGCTTCAAATGCACCCCAGCACTGTGCCAGCTTTAGCCACCATGACATTTCAGCCTTTTGTGTAGTGGATACAGAGGTCTCCGGCTCAGAGTGTCCTCTAGTGTTGCAGTAGCTGTAGCCAGCTCAGGCTTAGGGACTGACCAGGCCACAAACGGAATCCTGAATCTATGTATAGATGTACTGTTGATGGACATTCCAAGATCAAGCCAGTTTGTGAACACTGGAATAAGTACTTACTCCTTCAAAGGAGCACATATCAACTTAGGACAACAATCAGGGAAACAAATGTGTCACCAAATGAACAAAATTGAGTACTAGTAACTGATCTGAAAGAAACAGATGTACAAACTACCTAACAAGAAGTACAAAATAACTGGTTTTAAGAAAACTTGGTGCACTTTAATAAAGTATGGAGAAAACAGAAACAAGTGATAAAATTAGAAAATTAAGAGAGATATAGAAGTAATAATTTTTAAAAGCACCTTGCAGGTGTAAGGTCCCAAGTTCGATCCCTAGTATCACAAAAAAAGCAAACGAATCTTGAACTGGAAAGATACAATGAGTAAAAAGGAAAAAAAAAACATAATGGAGAACATCAAAACCACAACTGATCCAAAAATGAAAGAATCTGTTAACTTGAAGAAAAATTATTTGAAAATATACATCCAGAGGAGAAAAAAGGAAGTGAAGAAAGTTCATAAGTTTTATGGGACATCAAAAGAGCAAAGGTAAGTGATTGGTATTCAAGAAGGAATAGAGAAAAGTAAAAGGGTAGAAGCTTACTTAAAGAAGTAATGACAAAAAACTTCACAAAACTAGGGGAAAATATAAGTGTTTTGATAAATAAAAGTCAAAAGGTTCCAATAAGATTTAATAAAAAGACCATAAGAGAAATTACAGTCAAATTGTCAAAAATCAAAGGCAAAGAACAGTCCTTAAGGCAGCAAGAAAAAAATATGTAAAAAATACGTACAGGGTTCTAATGTGGTTAGAAGCAAAGCCTTACAGGTTGAGAAAGAGGGGGACTCAAAGTGCTGATGGAAAGATCTGCCAACCAGGAGTACTGTCCCAAGTAAAGTTGTCCTTCAGGAATGAAAGACACATGGAGACTTTCCCAGACAAACAAAGGGTGAGGAAGTTTATCACCACCATACCCATCTTAGACGATATACCAAGGGGAGTTTTTGAAGCGAAAAGAAAAAGTAACAAGAAACACAAAAGCATTTGAAAGCATAAAATACAGTGGTAAAGTAAGTAAACAGTCATATGTTTAGTATTCAAACATTGTACTTAGTGGTCTGTGACACATTTATATCCTTAGTACAAAGGTTAAAAGACAAATTTATTGAAAGTAGTAATAACTATAATAATTTTAAGAGATATACCATAAAAAAGGCACATTGTGACACAAAAAGTTCAAAATGTAGGGAGATGGAAAACAAGACTAGGCTTTTGATTTTTGCTGGTGTTTTTTTCAATCTAAGTTAGTTTATTGTCAGCTTTAAAAGCCTTTGTACCAACTCCTCACAAGGGATGTCAACATTATGTACTGCAAACATCTACGCTAAAAAAAAGGAAGGGGATCAAGAGATGTGTGACGGTGGGAGGGGTGAAGAGAAAAGGGTTGAAGAAAGGAACGAATATGATTTGGATACATGTTCCAGCTCCCCACAAGGAATGTAAACATTATGCACTACAAAAGTGTAGTAATAAAAACATTTAAATAAAATAACTTTCACAACCCCTGTAAAAAGCTCCATGGTAACCACAAAGCATGAGTCTGTGGTAGATACACAAAAACAAACACCAAAGAATCAAAAACTTCTGCCAATTAATATCACCCGAGCACATCCAAATTGGAAATAATGAAGTTAAATTGTCTCTGTTTGCAGGTTGCACAATTTTATATGTAGAACACCCTAGCATGGATGCTCAACGTTCAGTTCACCTAGGCTGCACTGAGTGAAGAGAAATTGCTTTTGACCCCCTACAAAATATATAATACAGTTAGTGTATATAACTAACAAAACCTTATTTTTGTATAGTTTTTGTTAAAACATTTTTTTAAAAGCAGGCAACATGAGGTAGACTAAAGATTAGAGACCCATGTTTAAAAAAATTCTAACAAAAATCTGTTAGAACTAATAAATGAATTCAGTAAAGTTTCAGGATACAAAATCAACATACAAAAGTCAGTAGCATTTCTATACACAAGTAGTAAACTTTTCTAAAAAAGATACCCAAAAAATCCTACTTACAATGGCTGAAAAAGTAAAAATTTTAGGAATAAATTTAGCTAAAGAGCTGAAAATGATCAAACATTGATAAAAGTAATTTAACAGGACATAATAAATGGAGAGACATCCTGTGTTCATGGATTGGAAGAATCAATATAATTAAAATGTCCATATTAGCAGAGGAATCTAGAGATTGAATTTAATCCCCACTAAAATACCAGTGGTGTTTTTCACAAAACTAGGGCAAAAAAATCCTCAAATTTGGGCAGAAGCACAAAAAACTGAACAGCCAAAGTAATCTTGGGCAAAAAGAAAAAAGCAAAAACGTTAAAATTGGTTAGTAGTCTGTTCTAATCTGTATTCAAATAAGGACCACATGTGGCAGCTGGACAGTATGTCCCTGGAGGCTTCTCTCTTCGATAGCTTCCCTCTCCATCTCATCCACATTTCAGTTGGTGATAAAATTAGGTACTTGTTCTGTAGTCTTGAGTTTTATTATTACATTTTATGAAATTTTGCCTTATTTAGTTTTGCTTCAAATATGGTCCTCTTCTATATTTCTTATAAATTTTCAGATGGATCTACAGGTTTGATTAGATTCAAGATTGATATGTTTGACAATAATTAGGAGTTTAAAGTGTTGATATTTTATCATTTATTTTTCATTTAAAATGTTGATATTTTAATTTTATTATATTTTTTCATTTCTTGGCTAATATACCTGCATAAAGAGAAATATTTCTTCATTTCCTATTTACTAACCCAGTAGTACAGCTTTACTTTAGCAAAATGAATGTTCGATTCTAACTTTCCTAAATTATCAAAATATTCCACCTTCCAGAAATGACCAATTGTTATCCAATGTATATGTAATAATTCATGGATTAAATTTATTTTAAGCATTTAAATTTATGAATTTATCAGTGTTTAAATTGTCCATCTTTAGGTAGAGAAACCCTTTTGAATTACCTCCTGACTATTTTTATAAATTTATAGTAGTCTTTGATAATTTCCTTGACACAATAAAATGTTCAGGCTTACCATCTACGTTTCTTCCTCAGAACTATAATCAGCCATATCGCCAAAAAGTTCCTGTTCTTTTTCAGTAGGAAATAATACCTCATAGAATGTTTTACCATATTTTTCCTTATGTAATGTATATGTGTATGTGTCATTTGAAAACTATAAAATCATGACACTTTATCCTTAAATATTTCAGTGCTTTGATAACTGTTCTGTAATGATACTTAATATTAAGTCCAAATGCAAATATAATCCAATTCACCCAAGATTATCTTTTATAATTTTATTTGATCAGGACCTAATCTACTGGTGCATGCTACATTTGGTTATTTCTGTTTAATCTCATAGTCTAGAACTTTTTGAATTTTTAAAAATCTGTTAAACTGCAAGAATTCTGTTTTTTTGTTGAATGTTCCCTTCACCTTTTAGGGTTTTTTTTCATTGCTTCATCGTGATATCCTATTTCAGGATGAAATATTGACTCTCCAAAAATTCTCACCCTGAGCTATTGAGGTTAGCTATATATCATCTAAAACCTTTCCCGGAGCAATATTGATTTTCTCTGTGTAGAAAGTACATCTGAATCACAGGAATATTGTAGTTTACTGACATAGTATTATTTGCTCTCTTTATGAGGTGCAGAATGTTCTAAAATCCATAATTCCCACTGGAAAATTATAGAAAAATGAATATGCTACTTGACCATTTAGGCAGCAGTTTAACCCTGTGAATGTCCACCTATAAAACACCCCTTACATGATAAGGTTTCCAAGCTTTTGGTGGATATTAAATAAAGAAAGACATGGGAGAAGTTACAATATCATCTCCAAAGCTCATCTCTACTACCAGACTATCTCTAATTGTTTAAATTACTTAAAACATCCAGTGATTGTTTTTAGTTATATGTGCCTTCCTTCCCTCCAGACTAACAAGAAGCTCTTCCCAGTTGATCTCCTGAGTTTTCTTCCTCTTTATGTTATGCAAAGGAGAAAAAACTCATTTGGATAATTTTAAGCTAAATAGGCCTATGTTTGCATTTTTTTTCAGCATCTCTTAAAGCATATTCCGCTCATTCTACATAGAACTTGTCTGAGAAGCTTAGAAGCTGTTTCCACTCCAAGGGAAGGGCCTGGGAAATGATGTTTTGAAAAGTTGCTGAGTTAGTGCCTATCACAGGCAAGGTTGAAAAATATTGCCTTAATATATAGCCAAGAAGCACAAAAAGTCCTGTGTAGTGTGCCACAGCGATTCCACTCCCGAGCTCTGAAACCATGTTACCTGGGTACTGACTCATCATGCTTCTTTTTAGCACAGACACTGTGTGTGAGTTAGAATCTTCATACTCACACAGGAAAAACGATTACAGGTATGTTATCTATTAATTATATTTATCGCTGGCTGATATCTTACTTTTTCTTCATTGTGTCTTTTGGAGTCTTAAATTGTCTGTAATAGACACAATTTACTAAAAATTGCACCATTGAAAGAAAGGAGGCAATGCTAACATTCCCTCAGTTCAGACTTATTTACTTCTACCTGTAAACGCAACACTGGGATTAAATCTAACTCCATGCTTTCTTTAATACCCAGAACTTGTTAGAATCTAAATAAATGTTAGCTCATTAAAGAAATTAAAAACCCACTGTGGTCTTTTCTTTGCTGTAATCTCTTCTCTTTGCCAAGTAACTAGTCTTCCATAGCTATGGTATACCTAAATTACCAAGCACATACACTCAGTGCCAGTGTTCCAGGTCATAAAATCATTACAACAGAAATCTTAGTTAAGAATAATATTAATATCTGTCAGCATGTCATGTGTCAAAGATTAAAAATGTTGATTCTACCTTTTTCTGTATTGCTCAATGAATCCTACCAAAACTTCTGTTTCACTCTGAAGCACTGCTACATAATTATGATCCTCGATGGTGGTGGTGTGTACTATGTATTTTGACCAAATTTCATCCTCATAAATTCACTGATGGCTTATAATTTAAAAATTTATTCAGCAGATGTAGGACAGTATTGTTTTTTGTTAACACACGGTCTCACTCTGTTGTTCAGGCCAGCCTTAAACTCCTGGGCTCCAATGAAACTCTTGCTTCGGTCTCCCAGCTAACTAGGACTAGGTGCACACAATGTTGTACCAGCAGGACGGTTACTTTATAATATGAAGGAAAAGTCCTTAGACAACTATGTCCATTAAAATACTTTTGACAAAATATTAAAGCAAGATACTCCATTTTAGACAAAATATTATAAACATTTTAGGTAACTTCTAAAATAACTTTTTTTTAAATTCTGAGAATTAAATCCAATTCTACAGTCCCCAGCTCCCCTTTTTTATTTTGAAATTGGGTCTGGCTAAGTCACTAAATTTACTCAGTCTAGGCTCAAATTTTCAATCCTTCTCCCTCAGTCAGCTACATTTACAGGAAGGCTTACATTTTAAAGAAGGCTATTTTACTTTTACCTGATTATTTACTGTCTGTGTGCTTCAGTTTATTTAGCAATAAAATAAAAATAATATTAATGGCGTAACTACAATTAAGATATCTGATAAGGTAAATTAGGACTGTAAAAATAGATTGAAAAGCTCATTAAAAAGATAGTATTTTTCAGGGTAGGGTAGTGTACACCTGTAATCCCAGCTGGTAAAGCTGAAGCAGGAAGATCTTAAGTTTGAGTCCAGCCTGAACAATTTAGTGAGAGATTGTCTTAAAATAAAAAAAATTAAAGGAAGAAGACAGAAACACACAGAGAGAGAGAGAGATTGAGCAAGAGAGAGAGATTGAGAGAATGAGAATTAGGTGTTATTTATTAAACTAGAAAGAAACTTCATGATACTTCCAGTTCCTAATTGTAGATGATAAAATGGAGATAGTGAGAGATAAAGTGACTTGCTTAATTTCAGATATCTCCCTTGTAATTCTAATTTTTCTTTTGAAAGAGCTAATAGAAATCAAGATTCTTTTTAAATAAAACCATTTGTGAAATGAATTAAAGAGATTTGCTACATACTTTGGCAAAGCAACATACAAAGTGGCCTCAGATTTCTCAACATCAAAAGCAGTGTTATATTGCCTACACAATTCTAAAGGAAAGCTATTTTTATCAAAATTACGTAGCAGCCAACTGACCAATTAAATGTGAAAAGTCAATACTGATACTTTAAGATGTGCAAGGGCCCAGCAAAAACACTTTCCATTCAATGTTTCTTAAGAAAGTATACTTCAGAGAAACAAGGGTATTGTAAAAACAAGTAATGTTAGAAAACATAAAGGGAAAGTGAATACATTTAAAAAATGAAAAATAGATGTATTCACAGCACGCTTTCTGCTTCTGCAGTGCTCAGTAAGGAATAGAGAACAAACATAATGCTAGTTTGTCAAATCACACACTCAAGTAAGAGAGATCTTACCTAGTATCAAACTGTAGTGTTAATTTAAATAATATTAGTAACCATGAGATACAAAGGGATATGGAGAAGTCCAGGACCACCGAAATGTTTCCCAGTTCCCTTCCTGTAACATTACCACATACCTCATGTATATTTCAGATGAGGTCTCAAAATAATGCCTGAGTACTGCTAACCTAAAGGGAGCTCTTTTGGTTATAAAATACCTCCTTTCCATATTCTGATAATGACATAGCCAGCACTGACAATTTCCAAAAGGCCATGCTCATAAGACCATAAATTCCAAGTTTTACATCAAATTGAATTGTTTTTTTTCCTTTTTTCTTCCCCTTCCCTTTCCCTTCTTGACCAATTTCTCCTGGATAGAAAGGTCAATATACAAATCAGCTGGTAACATATTTCCTCTGAACTAGTAATAGTAATTTAAACAATATTTATTGATTTTTTTCAGGTTTTAGAAATCATCAGTAGCAAATCATGACATATTTAATATGGTTAATGAGCAATGTAGTGTTATCAAATTTGACACATAAGAATAAAAAGGACAAAAGTTTAGATTAGAAGAGAAGATGAAAGCTGAAAGAAATGTTAGAAGTGCTAATATCCTCACCTTCAAAGTAGAGAATCAAGAAATACTGTCTGTAATTGACCAAATAGGAAATGAATATGTAAGTATATTACTTAAGATTACAGAGAACATGAATAGAGGAAGTGAAATTTTAATATAATTGGGTGGGAGGTATGCCATTACTGGTCAGTGAGCTAAGACTAGGTAGACAATGTTTAAAATTAATAAACTAAAGCACACAGACATAACTAAAGTGTTTCCAGATATGGATACAATCGCCAGAACACGGTAGAAGAAATGAACGTGACGCATCTTTTGCAAAATGGCACTGTGGAGGAGGAGAGTTACGTTATTTCTTGAAACCTCACCCGTACTCTGATTTTTTAAAGAGGGAATTATTTTTCTGTTAATTTTATAATTTTTAATTATTAAATAAAAGCATAAATGTTCAGACTCGATCACGTCTGAATCTTGGGGAGAGAACATTAAAAAGGAAATAGCATTAACTATGGTCAATTCCGAAAGCATAGATATAATTAAGAAATTTTCCCAAAAGAACCAGTGAACATGGGGGCTAAAAGCTAACTCTCTACAGCCTTACTGATCCTTCCAAACCTGTGACTCTTCCTGGGTCAGAGATTTCTGTGGTCTCTAAAACACATTTCCAGTTCCTACTAGTTAATAGAATGGTTAATACGTTGTTGAACCCAGCTTTTGTAAGAAATTACTTCAGAGATATTATATGTTAATTTTGAAAATATCAATAAAAATAATATAATTTTAAAAGAAGAATAACGCTCTTGAATTTTATAAGGACACTTAGACCTCAGGCACAGAATATATTCCCCACTATCGCTTACAACTAAGCATAGTAGAGGGACTTACTTCTGCCAGGAAGATATGGGCATAATTGATATTTGTTACTTCCAGGTTGTGCCCTTAAGCAGAATGGGAGCGAACTTTCTTCACCCTCTCTATTCTCTCATTATGAGATTTAGATACAAGGATGGAAGACATATTTTGAAGATGGTAACACTTTTCAACAGGCTTTGTCTATCTCTATTTTGTTATGTAAATGTAAACTGTAATTCTAAGTAACTTAAGCCACTCAATTTTTGTATCTTCCTTATGGCCAGAACGTACCCTAATTAATACCATTATCTTCACTGTCAATGTTACAGATTTGGGGTTGGTTTTTTAAAAGAAATTTAGGTATTATGTCTTCTTTCATTGAATGATTATTATTGTGATATAAGCATCTGGTAAACAAAGCTGTTATAAGAACAGAAAATTTATTATACTTTCTATACAGAGGTATTTGACTCTTTACACTATAGTTTTCAATGGGGAAGTTTTCTATCATTGTTGCCGGAGTTCTCCAAAACCTACACGTATGACTTTGTGTCAGTCCATGTGCTTGAGCAATCATTTGCCCATTCATTCATGAACTCAAGTTCAGTGCTTACAATGCACATTGTACTGGAATAGGAAATTGGGAGATAGCGAAAGGAAAATTAAAGACATATAAGCACATTGTTTACTCTCCCCAAACAGCCAGCCTTAGAGAAGTGCTATGGTTAGAGAAAGGCCTAGAATCAGGCTGCTTGCACCTGCTATTTATAAGCTCTGTGGACTTTAGGGAAGTTATTTAAATTCACTGTGAGTTGTATACCTCATGGGAATAACATTATTACCACATCATGGGTTGATTATGAGAATTAAGTGAGTTAATAAACTGAAGTATGCACTACAATCTCTGGCGCATAATATGCACTGTTCAGTATTTTCATGATACTACTTGGAGATATGAGGCATTACATACATACAAAGAAATTACAGTTGTGAAAAGATGCCATGAATCAACCTCTGAATAATAATTAGCATTAAATGTTATAATTAGCAAATTTTTCAGATATTAGAAAAGAGAAGGAATATTCTTACTCTGGTTCATCCTATCATATAAAGTCTGGACCATTAATATGTACTTCATATTTAGTTCTGTGTCATTTTATGCATTATCATACTCTATTTACTCAATTTATATAGACTTTTCTCAAATTACTTGAATTACTCTGTCTAATGTAAAATTATGCATATATACTGACAGAATCAAATATAATTCTATCAATATTCACAGATTAACTTGTATTTTCAAACATATATATTACTATATAGGTTCCCACTTTTATTTATTTCTTTATTTATTTGGTACCAGGGATCGAACTCAGGTCCTTGCACTTCTGGGGTCCCAGTTTTATTTTGATAAAGGACTTGTCCTTACTTCTCTACTCATGTTAAAAGCTTGACTTGAGAAATTATATTTTTATTTGAAACTGAGCACACATTAAACTTTTTTCCAGACTTGAGATTGAGTATTTGTAAAGTAACTCAGCTTTGAGGTTCCATGAGCATGCCTCCAGTTTCTGCTTGCTGTGGGGAGGATGTCATGGTGGCTGTCTTCACACGGATGGGTGTGCCTGTGAGAGAAATCATACAGCAACACAGGAAGCCACTGAAAGAGTCAGGGCTCAGGCTTTGTCTTTTACAAAAACTCAATCTTGCAGGAATTGTAGTTCCTATAAGAACTACCCAAGTCTCTTTTGAGGACAGTGCCCCAAACAGTCTAACAACTTCTAACTAAGCCCAATCTCTGCCAATTCAACACTACACATTGAGGACCAAGACTCCGACTGAACCCATGCATCACAAACCACATCCAAACCATAGCAACTCTCTGGGTACAGCCTCCTTTGTTAAGTCTTGTAGCATTTATCAAGTTACCAGCTGTTTTTTAATCAAAAAAGGAATATAATACCCATTTGAATATTATTCCATTATTAAATGGTTATTACTATTTCACATAACAAAAATATTGAAGTAAATAGTTCTGGAATTGAGTCAATGACTCCATTATATTTTCAAATACCTAGTCCTCTACTTTCTGTCCTTCTGCCTTTCTATTATCAAGAAGTTGATGCTGTCTTCCCATGATTGCAAAATAAATGCAGTAGCTGAAAGAATTACATATGCACACAAAACCTGTACAAAATCAATAAAGAAAATGAGGTCTTTCATCAATACCTCTTTCACCTTTTACCAAGGAATATTCGGTCATCCCTACATAAATCCTTTCATGTGTCATTGGCCAGTCCTAGTTCACATGCTCTTCCTTAGTCAAAAGGAAATTAGGAAAATAAATATCTAGTATTTTCAGTCTATCTCCTGCTTGTTGTTTTGGTCAATAGAACAAAGCAGAGGAGAATGGCTTTTGGGTGTGTAACCATCAATATCAGCTATGATAAATAAGTGTCACAAGAAAAAGATTCAGGAAGGTTTAAAATAGCAGGTGCTTACTTATGAGTCTTTTTCTAACCTTAGTCTCAAGTCCTTAGATATATAAATTAGAGACATGTATATTTTCCTCATTCACAAAATTGTAAAGTAGAGCCCATAGTTTCATTGTATTATTGTATGTAAATAACTAAAGGAAACCCATAATCTCAAAGCATGATTTTATAATACATTTTTACAACTTTCATATGCGTTAAGAGAATGATTATTCAAATAATTAAGGACAAGAGCATATTATTTTTCATTTTGCTATATTCCATAAACCCCTCTTATACATGAAATTCTATTTAAAATACAATTTTCTGTATATAGTCTTTACCGTGTCATAAGCCTTTGTTAAAGAAATTATCATAAATTGTTGTCACCAATTTCTTTTTTTAAAAAAAAATCACAATGTTACATAAACAGCTCTTTCACCTTTCCTTATATCACATTCTAAGTCATAGCAAATAATGCACAGCATTTTCAGCCATTAGTGTTGTGTACTGAATCCAAGAAAACAGCTAGCTAACTGAGAAAACATACTAGGCAATATATCTGCTATGCCAACCTAGGATAATACTTAATTTTAAAAGTTCTGTTATACTTACTTGTAATAGTACTTACTTTGTGGTTAGAAAAAAATGCAAAACAAAGGGAAAAGTGAGAAAGAAAAAGATCACAATAAAACCTCCCTCCTGTGTAGAAAGTGTCATGTCCATCACCTGGAACATAATGCACTATGGAGAGTTATTGTCAAACTCAAGTACTACCAGATTACAGGATGTGGGCAGTGTGTGAGGACAACTAGGGGACATAGCCTTTTCTTCCACTACACTTTCTGGAGTTGGAATGGCTGCTCTTGAGAATGATATGTCCACAAGGAAAGAACACCAACAAACCTCCATCCTGAAAACAGCTGGCAAGCAGCAGGGCTTGAATCCCTGGTAGATGAGAAAAAGAGACTGATCCTTGAGGAAAATGCCAAGAAGCATTCTTATTCAACTCACAGAGCTTAAGTTTTAAGCATTTTTCCCCTCTCTGAGCAGCAGGAACAGATGAACTCTCAAGAAATAAAGATCTCATTTTCATGGAAATCATCTCCCAAGAACAAGAAAGAAGAAAAATAAAGAAAATGTATGAGGCAGACTTAGGATTGCTGTAAAAGACAGCAAGTATCAGATTTTTTAAGAGGCCTTAACTATTCCTCGAGGTATATTTTAATGACTCTAACAGTTGCCACAGATTATCTTCCCTCTGGAATAAACAGGATACTAGTAACCAGGTGCAATATAATCAGCCTTGAAAAACAAAGTTTACAATAAAACTAACAGAAATGCAAAACTACTCTGCAATTAAGGTTAGCAAATGACAGCATACTGAATACTGAGCAAGGACAACTGGCCTGTAGTTCATTGTGACCGAGCTGACTTCCTCCATTACTAATGTGGCAGGTCCATATTCCTAATTGAATAGTGAACACATAATAAAACTTTAGAAGATCTTAAACTATGGTACATCAGAAGCACTGTGGGGCTTTTCAAGCTCCACACGCAGGACTCCATGTCCAGAAGTGGTGATTCATATACTCACAGCCTTGGACAACTGTATTAAAATTTGTCTGGGTAATCTAATGGGCACCAAAGTTGGCTACTCACTGGAGTGAACACTGAAATAACATGGACATGACAGAAGTGTTTACATTCTAATCCCACATTCGAGGTTGATATACTAGATATTCATGAGCTCTTTCAATTTACCTGTTTATTTCTGTTTATCCTAGCCCTCACTCAGATTAATCTATGAGCTCCACAAAGACAGAAATTCGATTCAGTTTTGCACTCCTCAAATACACTTAATTGCTGCCATAAGGAAAGCATGCTGCAAATGCTTATCAAACAAACAACGAATAAATCCTAAATGCATTCAATTCTCATGGACCCATCTTATTATTATCAAGGAAATGAGTGGTGATTTGGGGGTGCCAAATAACCATTTTATTAACAAAGCCAGAAAGCCAACAAAGATGACAGCATATACAGTAGGAAAAAATGTATCAACCTTTTATGATCATACAGGATTTTTGCAACTTAATGAAAGGTTACTGTGCAGAACATTTCAAGACCCAGAAGCCTTTGATAGAACTGTCCACAAAGATGGATGTGTATGTTAAATATATTCACTGTCCTCTGTCACTGTGCAGCCTTTGCATCTTAGAAAGGGGAACACATTCCACTGTGTCTGTTTTTTTGTTTGTTTGTGCAAGGTCAGACCGAGGCACAATTGGGACCACTGAGGCAGGAAAAGTCTAAGCAACATGCGATGAGTTTATTGCCATCTGGGTGCAGATGAGCTAAGGGCGAGAAGGCCCTTGGCACTGAGAGCAGGGTGCTTGTGATTATATGGGGCAATTTAGGTAGGGGAGGGAGCACTGGTCAAAAGGGTGGAAAATTTTAGTGTCCCATGGGTGATGAGCCTGGGGCTGGCTGATGAACAGGGCCCTGGTGAGAGCAGCAGGGTGGCTGCTGGCTTCTTGTTATCTCTGTACTCTTGTGGATGTGGGTAGAGGGTCTGCTTGGGGTCCCTTGGGGGACCTGTCTGTTTGTTTGTTTGTTTGGGTTGGGGGGGTTAGGGAGGATTTTGTTTGTTTGTTTTTTGATTTTTGAGACAAATTCTCACTATGTAGCCTAGGTTGGCCTTGAACCAGCAGCAATCCTTCTGCCTCAGCCTCCTGAGTGTGTAATTATAGTCATGCATCACCATGCCTGACTCCACTGTATCTTACCAGATGATGAACATCATCTTTCCAGGAAGTACAGTTGCTTAGGAGGCTACCAAAGCCTCTGGTCACTGTTTTTCCCACCTACCCTCTGGTTGTGCATTCAATACAGACTTTTTAGACTTTTCAATTGAGTTCACCATAATTAAAACTAACTGGAATATGTGTATGTATGCACATCACCCATTTAGACTTACCAGACAGTTACATTCATTACCTTGAGAAACCAGTGACTGCTACATGTTTCATAATGGGGCAAAATGAATGTATAAGAAAATCTGTCATTCAAATCCAAGAGACTCAGAGATATCCTGAAGCCCATTAATATGTGTTCTAAAGATCCTTAATGCTTAGGCTGAAAGATAATACAAATGAGTGGTTTAGTAAAATCTTGCAGCTTACCTATACCAAAGTCTAACCTAACCACGGACAAATATATGAAAGGCATGCACACAAGTCACTGCCATTCTAAATCATCATTCTGCAGTAGCTCATCACAAATGCTTGACTAATTAACACCATTAATATTCAAATGTTTCTCTTCCTTCAGTCCTTCTAGTTTCCTTCCTTCTTCACCATCTTTCAAATTTATGTGCATTAATTTATGAATGCATCCAACAGGACTACTCAAGCACAATGATACATCAGGTTGACTACTCTCATAACAGAATTACAGGCTGCACCAGAAAGTTTCCCAGCATTGGTACACTAGTATGTATTTTTCATTGCGTAGAAAAGTTGAGAAAAAGAACTGTCCAGGACTGAATTTTCTTTCAACTGCAATTTCACTTTTAATATTTATGTTTACATGATTTAAAGCAACTTGCATTTTAACTTTAGCAAGTCAGCTATTAAGATGTTTCGGGGAGCCTCAGCCTTTACACATGTTCTCTTCTACTTCAGTTGACTGTAACAGCCAAATACTTAGTGGAGCTGAGATTTGGGGAGAGTCACAAATGGGATTTGCCCCTTTCCTGGGGTAACAGGAAGGTGCTGAAGAAGCAGACACTACTGTTTAAGCTTAGTGTCAACCCGTTAAATTCATCCAGTTTATGAGGTTTGTTCCTGCGATGACAAAAAATTAAATATTTTAGGAGGATAATAAACTTTTTCAAGATCCTAGTGCAACATTTATTGCACAGGAGCAGTCGTATTAGGAAATGATGTCTAATAGCCCCGAAAGTTACACATACGGGAAAAGTTACCTATACTGTCCGAAAATTAAACATCCTATCAGTGAAAATTCCTACATAGGTTCTAATGTCTGTCAATAAAGGTGACTAAAATTTCAGGATATGTCACAGATGGATTTATAATGCAGTTGAGTGAAGTTTAAATTAGCCATTAATAATTTGGCCATGATATGCACTAACACCCTAAAAACAACCCACACATGTATTCTCAAAACTTTATGAACACTTTATAGCTTTATGTGCATAGAGTGAAGAACAGGAGCTAGAATTTTATTTTAAATTTCATTCACACATTTTATGTTAAAAAGAACTAGTTGATTTTATAGCATATTCAACAGCTTTATTTTTAATGACTTAATAATATCCCTTAACATGGATGTAGTAAAACATATATAACATTTCTCCCACTAGAAGACTATTAGATAAATCATTTGTGGTATTTAAATAATACAACACTGTATTAAATTTTTTAAATTATCCTTGAACATTCACTTTGATACACAGGTATAAGTATATCCTTAAGGTAAGTTCTTAGATGTGGGATGAGTAGGTCAAAGCATATGAGATTGAAATTTTCATTTAAAGAACCACTCCATACTGCTTTTGGAAACAACAACATGTACCAGTAATGATGTATAAGATTTGCTACTTCTCCACTCTTTTATATTTGGCATATTATCAAACTATTTTGATGTTAGTCTGTCAGGTGAAAAAATGATATTTTATAAGAGATTTAATTGAACTTCATTTCATTAAATGTGATACTGAACAGCTTTTCTTTCTGTTTTTTAATTAATTTTGGGCAGCCTTTATAGATTAAAGACACCAGCCCTTAGCTTCCAATTATATTGTAATATTTTCTTATTTTGCAAATAGTACTTTGGTGAGGTTTATTATTTCAAGTCTTTCTGGTTTGGGTTTTTTTGGATTTGGGGGGGGTTTTTTGGGTTTTTTTTGGATTTTGGGTGTTTTGAAGTCAGGCAAAAGTTATCATTTCTGTATTTAAATTTAAAATCATTTATTATAATGGCTTATGGGGGTTTGTGTTACTTAGAAAGATATTTTTACTTCAGGGGAATATTAAAAGCAAAATTAAAACCAAAAAGTCTTTTCTATGTTTTCTACCTAGTGTTTTATAGAAAAATGTTTATAATAATTATTTATATTCTGTGATTATTTTATGATGGAGATCAATAAGTGCAAAAATGATAGTTTTGAAATAATTCTTCCTAAGATTAAGGAAGTCCAAATTAATACTCTACAATACAAGCTTCGCTGATAAATGTCATGTTAATTCCTGTTCATAACTGAAAGTTTTTGGAAGATTTTTCCAAGAACTATAGCTAAAATCAATACTGTTTCCAAAGTTGTGGTAACAAACTCTTTCCCTAGTCACCAACTGAATTATAAAACTACTCTCAGGTAGTTGAATAAACTTATTTGATAAGGTTTTATTGTGTAACTACTGTGGACCAGGCTTCTTTCTAGGTAGTTGGAATACAGAAATGAATAAAATAAACCAAGATTCCTGTCTTCATGAGATCAGACATAAGGGTACAGATTAAAGTTTCTGTTCATTAACAAGAACTACAAAAATCACATCTGTGAAGAAAACATGAAAATATAACAATTATATTTTTGAGTAATTCAAAAAAAAATACTTTCTGTTCTCAAAGGAAAATCTTTCATATCCCTAAAATTTTTAATTTCCCAAAAAATTGTTTAGGTTCATATCTGTGATGACTCTTAGACTTAAAAAAGGTTATTTAATGTATGTTGAAAGGGATGGTACAATTTTGCATGGTGCAATTGAAGCTTAATAATCAGCATTTTACTTCTGCCTTTAAAACATTAAAGAAATTTGCACTAAAATAGAAACAAATTTCAGCACAGTGCTAGACACACAGATCCACTCTATCTGTACATAGAGATCATTCAGTGGGGAACAAGAAAACCACATTTCCCATTCCATCTCCAAACAGAATTGTTTTATCAAGTGACCCACATCTCCAGAGAGCAACTTCTTACAACCTTATTTAGCTCTGGTGTGGATTTGCAAATTAAATGAAAAGACCATTAGAAAACATTTCTGTTTAAAGTGCTAAATGGGCTGCATCTTTCAAAACTAACCAGCCTGCCAAATTGTGATTTAAAGTGAAATTGGCATGAGCAGACATTTCCACATCAGCCTGTAGCACATCTGGCCCAGACCAAACAAACAGAAGATTTATTCTGTCAGGGAGATCATTTAGCATTCCTTTTCATGCTTCAGAAGGAGCCTGTACCTGTCACTCACCAAAGCACTTGGCTTTTGGTGGCTAGGCTCTGTTGCTCTTCCTGACTAGCCTTGATCTAACACTTCTAAGGAGGCTCATGTGCACTGCTCCACCTGGGAGCCCAGTACCCGTGCCAAGTTCATTTCCATAGTCTTAGAGAAACCTCCTGGAGGATTTCAAACATCTGCTCATAAGTAAAGAAACATTGTCTTGAGCTCTAACAATAATATAAAGGGCAACTGAACCTTCTTTTGCAAATAAAGCAGAGCTGATAAATGATCTTATTTCATAGGACTGGGGGCAAGCTTCTGTGTGGCTTTCTGAATTCAAATCCTTAAAATGAATATAATCCATTCATTAATCATGGGAAAAATCAAATGTACTAAGATTTTACAATCAATTTAAATGATGTATAATAAGTATTATACAAGAGTTTTTTAAAAGAAACCTCTAAGTCATTTTGCTGAGACTAAATAAATGTTTACAAAAAATGTCGTTATTTCTAAAATGTATTGTTAATCTCTCTCTCTCTCTCTCTCTCTCTCTCTCTCTCTCTCTCTCTCTCTCTCTCAGTGTAGCTTTAAACTGAGCCAACTATAATGCACTTGTTGTGTGAACCAAACTGCCACATTTTTCTCTAGAATATTAATCTGCTCTTGATGGAGTCAGCAACCCCTAGAGGACCACTTCATCACTTCTTGGCTTGTCTCATTGTCTCATCCAGAAATATTATTCTTTTTTCTTATCTCTGGAGTCCTCTGACTACTCAGAAGGGATAGATGTACTCCCATGGAAGATTCCCACAATCCTTAAAATGTAGCTCTATGTTGAAATTAAATTCCACTCTATCTAAATAAAAACAGGAAAAAGAAGTGAAAAAATTGTTGTTAATTGAGGTATATCTTCTTTCCAATTGCTAGCTAAAATTTACGTCTGTATCTTCCTTTGTGAAATACATAAGGCAAAATGTCTCCTAATTCCTTTCACTTGAAATATAATTATTATGAGTTTCTTGTGGGTTTTTTGTTCTTGAAGAATTTAACTCATAAATACTGTTACTTTGCTTTCATGTTGACCTATAAGTCTATGTTTAGGCAAACAAGGGATGCTTCTCTTATGAATGTGGAAAAACCATTTATTCTACTTAAAAATTAACAAACATAAATATTTTTAAATGATCTGGAGATGTCAAAGGCAGTTTTTAAAGGGTACATGGGAAAAGATATATGCTTTGTAGAAATATTTCTATCATATTGGTTTGTTATAGTATCAAAATATTATGAAGAAAGAATTACATCTACCCTTGTTTCATGTCTGTTCCTCCTATTGAGTCATTAAGAAACATAATACCATGAGTACTGCATTGTTAATACTTAACTTGGCCCACAGAGCTCAGAAAATGCTTTTCTCAAATTCATACTGAATATTCTTAAGTAGGTTATCTTCTTTATACTGCATATGCTGGTGAAAATGTATATCAATAACAAAATTCAAATCTATCTGAAAACAAAAATGTCAGCCTTTCATAACATACAATTAATTTTAAAACATATCCTGATGTGAAACACTGGCAATTGCTTAGTACATATGAATATTCTATCTATGTGGAAAAGGTATGTAATGATAATTGGTTTATGGTTTATATTTAGCTATATTTTTATTCAGAGTTATAAAATAAACATTCAAATAACATATGTGTATATTTCTCCACAATAAATTAGAGCAATGCTGTACAGAGAAACAAATATTTTATTCTTCCATGGTGAACCTAGAAAACTTCAAAATAAGAGACAATATTTAAGTAGAGCTGCTGTCATAAGGAATATCTGTCTAAAAGGAACTGGCTTACAAATAAATGGAATTAGAAAATTATTTTTCTAGTTTATGCTCTTTTAGTATATGTGCTGTCAAAGCGAGCACATAGTTTATGCTCTTTTAAAAGTCATACATAGAGTCAAAGAACAGAAGTTCAAAGCAAACAAGAACAGACTTTAATAAGACATTGGATTGGTCAATGGACTGAAAGAGAGTATAAAGTAAATCCTATTATACAGAGAGATTCAATTCATGTAAAAATCATGGGCAATTTATAAACTGAATATCAATGGAATAATACACAGTCATTTAACAGCTCGATTTCTCTAATGAGAAAGATCTAATCAATAGCCAGTAGTCAAGAAATACAGAAGCAAGGAAAAGTAACCAGTCTTGGTAATCAAAATGATAAGAAATGTATATGACCAGAAAAAAAGTTGCAGTTCAAGAATGCTTGAAGACAACTTAAATTTCAACAAATAGGAATTCTGAAAGTGAGATACTTTGAAACTTTTTAAAAAATCGTTGTAGATCTATTGAATTATTTTGAGTTTAATTTTCTAAATATTTAACATATTTCATGTGCATCTAATTATTTATAAAGCTATTTTTTCATCAAAGTAATTCACTCTATGGAAATTTAAATAATGTTATCATAATTTCAAAATTAATGCATGGCAAATCCCGTTCATGTATTCCATTCTTCATTTTCTCAAAAGTCTACTTATGCAAATCAAACTCTTTTCAAAATGACAATAGACTTTGCTGAGATAAGAAAGTTTAATGAATGATAGCAAGTTCTACTACCCAAAAAGACCATACCCAAGTTTTTCATTGTATGCAGCTGACACAAGTCTCTATGAACAGCTTGTTCGAGAAGAAAAACATTCCATCAGTAACACAATACATGATTTTAGAATAAAGAATATGTTTTGCTTATTGAGTCATATTCTAGATTTTTTGTTATAGTTAAAAGTATGAAGAGGCTGAGAAATTATGCAGTTTCTACTGCCTGACTAAATGCTACATATGCAACATAGCATACATATACCACATAGCATACATATACCAAAAGCTAGAATGAATTAGATTAAATGTTATTACATTGTTCAATAAAATACTACTATTTTATTAAAACTTAGATATAAAAACATAAATTATACTTCAAGGCAAATTAAATTTCATCAAATATGAAGCAAAATGGTGCACTTTGAAACACTGAAGAGCATCCTCAGTGTATTATTTTGAGTTTGTTTCTAAATTTTTAAAATATATGCATCATTATTTACCCTCATCACTAGATACACAGTTAATTCTTGTGTTTGCAGCCTCTGTATTTATGATTTCATCTACTTGCTAAATTTACCTTTAACCACCTAATCAATCACTATTCAGCTTCTCTTCATATAGGTGAGCACAATGGCAAAAGCTTGGGACTCCCTGACTTGCACGTTCCCAGCTTATGTTAAACAAGATCACACTCTGCTTCTTGTGTTAGCTCTCATAAACAAGTCCTTTTCATGGTATATTTAATGCCATATCTTTGACATTTCTTTTCTTTTTCTTGGGGATTTCACTGTTTAAATGGGTCCCTGATCAAAGTGGTGAAGAGCTATGGAGAGTTCCTAAGTACAAGGGAACTGTGATGTTCCTCACGGAGAAGTGTGTTAAATAAACTTTGTTCTGACAAAAGTGGCATAGTGCTATTAGCCATAAATTTGATGTTAAGGAATTCACAACATATTAAATAAGATACCTTTAAATATGAGTTACATGAAGTATAGTGAAAAATATGGTAAACTCTAAATTAATTAAAAAATGTATTACAGTGAAGATACATTGCCATTAACTCTCTCCTTCAAAATAATCCTTCTCACTTCAAACACACTAATTTTTCTTGCCACTTTCTGAAGCAGTTCTGGACGTTCTCTTCCTGAGTGTTTTTAGTTGCACTGTCATGGCTGCCTTATCTATGAATCTGTTCAAAATACTTCTCTTTCACTGGGAGTTTGACCTTGGGGAAGAGTCAGAAGTTGCATAGTGCCAGATCTGGTGAATAAGTTGTGTGAGGACACACCACAATGCTTCTATGAGGCTGCCTTTCAGCTGGATGGCACTGAGCAGCAGCATTCACTGAATTTTGATAACAAAGGAGGACTTTCAGAACTGCTTTGAAAATTAAAAGAATGATGGGATAAATGTGTTCAAAGCAAGAGAGAGTATTTTGAGAGGAACTAATACAATGTGTCTTTTACTGCAATAATTTTTAACCTAAATATTCACTGTATATTTTTATCACATATCGTGATAGTGGTATTGGCCATAAATTCAATGTTGATGAATTAAAAATATATTAAATAAAGTGCCTTTAGGCAGAAACACACATAAAACAAATTTATGTATTAATGTGTCAAAAGTATAAAACTGGAAGTTCACAGAAATCTAACCTATATTTCCCTTAAAAGCAACGACTCAGTCTTCACTATCTGAGGACTCACAATTACTTTATAGAATGCAACTACTGCTAAAGACAAGAATTTATTTTATATGTACATTTACAAATACATAGGTGTATGTGATATTTTAAAGGATACATATATATCCTTTAAAGTAAAATAAAATTCAGAATTTATAAGACTTGAAAACTTTTTAAAACATCTATTATTTGGGAAAATATTATAGAGGAAAAGCAAAATAACATTGGGCTTTGATTGTGTGTAATATTTTTAGCCATTGAAATTTCCATAAGGAGTTTTAGCACATGAAGTTAATTTGCATGAGAGGCAGCTGGAGCATATTGGCTCTTTCAAAGCCACTATGATTTACCAGCTCAATAATGCATGAGTTTAGACAAAGTTATACAATTGTCTGTATTTTTAACAAGGTGATGGAGTAAGAAATTCGCTAAAGCAGCCATTCCAGACCCAGGTGACTGGAAGGAGTTTACATTATTTACACAAATTGGAGCATAATGTTACAGTCTTGCTTTATTTTTGGCCTCAGTTGTCTTTTTCTTGAAAATAATATTTTGTTTGAAAAAAGTGTCAGAATGACAAACAGAGAACCTGGGATTTTGAAGTCGTGTATTCCAGTGTGCAATTAGCACAATATGGAGACAGTCAATTAAAATCTCCACCAAAATTTCCTACCTCGCATAGGCAGCCACTAAAGAAGATGAAACTATTCTTTTGTGCTTGTTCAATATAACCTAATGGAAATCCAGCATAGTGGTACATGCCTATAATCCCAGAACTCTTGGAGGCTGAGGCAGGAGGATCACAAATTGGAGCCCATTCTGAACAACTTAATGACTTAGCAAGACCCTGTCTCAAAAGGAGGTGGGGTAGCTCAGTGAAAAGGCCCTGGATTTAACCCCCAGTACCAATGAATGAATGAAAGAGTAAATAAATAAATAAGTCGGTTAAACCCCTGATTTCAGTTGACAAAAATGACCTGAAGGCACTAGTCACTTTTGGTGCACCTCTTTAGGATTTGAGAAGAAGGTAGCCAGATAACATTAAGAATCTATTTTCATAGCAGAAATGTAGTTTACAAGTTGGGTCCCCCATCCTCAGGTCTCAGAGGAGTCTGTGGCCTGGTAGGAACTGGGCTGCATGGCCAGATATGAGTGGTGAGTGGGCAGGCAAAGCTTCATCTGTATTTTCAGCTGCTCCCTATCCCTGGCCTCACCACATGAGCTCACCTCCTGACAGATCAGGGCCCTTATATTCTCCAGGAACACGAACCTTATTCCTAAGGTGCATGTGAGGGACCAAGGTTGTTGCTCATTTGACTCAGCCCCAAACCACCCCACCCCACCCCCATCCATCAAAAAAAAAGAAAAAAACTACCTTCCACAAAATTGGTCACTGGTTCTAAAAATGTTGGAGACCATTGATCTACAAAACCTCATACATGGGATTTGAGGTCAAGGAGGGAAATATGGACAATATGGAAGAAATGACAAGTTTAAATCATTGTAAATGGAGAAATAATTAATAGGACTTGATAGTCAGTGACGATTAGGATAAAGATCAGAGATGAATTCTTTGAAGATTTAAAGATTTTGTGCCACGGTGACTACAAAAATAACTGTTTTAGGCCTACTATAAAGTTTGAATTTAGCTGTTAGAACCTATTTTAAGCATCTGTGTGTATCGACTACCAAGTGTAATATGTGATAAGCTAACTCTATAAGATCAAATGTATATCCTATCCTGAGAATTTCCACCACTTTTCCATGTAAGTATAGGATGAAGTGCAATAAGAGATAAATTTCAAGAGACTCATTCTCCTCCCACCCCACCCGGTACCCTCATTCCCAGCCTGGCTTGGATTAGCAAGTGGAAACCAGGAATCGGCCCATGACGTCACACAGCTGGTCCTCTGATGCGGGACTGAAAGTTTCACAGTAAGCTGCCCACCACAAAGGCCACTGAAGCATAAGAACAAATCACTCATCAAGCTATAAATTTGAGTTAGTTTTACTTCAAAGACTGTCAGAGAAACCAGGAATGGGGTACCTCACAGCAGCCCCAAAGTTTGGGGGGAAAAAAAACCATATTGTCTGAGTTTAGAGTTCTCATTACTGACAACAGCCTCATACAAACCCTTCATTTTATATATGAGAAGTATGAAACTTCACGTAGTCAGTGCAGAGATAAAAGCCAGAGCCAAGACCTCTGACAGTCTCAGAGCCGGATGATCTCTTTACAATCTCTTATCCAGTAGTTCTCAAACTTTCCTTAGCCTCAGAACCCCCTGGAAGGCATATTAATGCTGGACTCCACATTTCAGATTTGCTCGGACCACAGGTCTTGGGTAAGACCAGAGAATTTATATTTTAAGAAGTTGCTGTGCAGTTGCTGATCTGGGGATCATATCTGAGACCTCTAAATGTCCTTGTGTAGGTTCGTTCTACTCCCGCTGCCTCTCAGGGGAAAATGGACCCTGCTTTAAAATGCCTAAGCAAAATACTATAAAAATAAGATGCGATCAGAAATATCATGACACATAGCTAGAGCAATTCTTCTATCTACTTCAAAACCAAAATATACTTCACTACACATATATGATTTGAGCTGAGTGTGATGGCGTGTACTTCCAAGCCCAGCATTTAGGAGGCTGAGACAGTAGGATTGCTGTGAGTTCAAGGTCAGCCTGGGATGCATAGTGAGTTCAAAGCCAGGCTGAATTATCTAGGAAGATCCTACCTTGAAAAAACAAAAAGCAAAATAACAACAACAAAAGAAAAAGCAACAACAACAAAAAATTATATAAGATGTGAGTACTTTGAAATAATTGTTAAGAAACATGGATCATCTGCTTCTTATCTTAGCTTAAAAACTTCCTGTGTTAGAGCCAAGCATATTATCAGGATTTCTCTGGGTGCAAATAAGCATGAGATCATTTCACTTCTCTCCTCCCAAAAAATGAAATAGTATTATAACAGTAGCAATATTGACTATCCAGGCTAGATATGGAATTTAGCAAAGATATATACACAGAAAAGTTCATCAAAAATAAAAGATGTGAGTCCATGAGAATATAACATCTCAATACAAAAAGTATTTATTGTATAGCTGTTTTTATTGCATTTCTTGTGTAGCTGTATCAGCTAAATCATTGTGTGTGGTATACAGATGGAGAGGTGATACTGAGGAAGACTTAGTACTACCTTCAATGACACCCTAGGGATGTTAAGGAGATGCATGTCATATTTGTGCAAATGTGTGTGTGTGTGTGTGTGCGCGCGTGCGCATATTAAACCGTGGGAAAAAAATCAAGTTTCTAAGAATGAATATTGAAAATGTTTTTAACAAATATGTCCTGAGAAAGGATCAACAGAGGCAAATCTACCATTCTATAATCATAATAAAGTTTAACTGAAGACGTGATCACAGGGTACTAAAGGAGGATCGATATCTGAGTAAAAGGCAAGCAAAGTAGATTAGAGCTATTGAAGACTTCCTAAACTTTCCCAATCATACCACTTACATATCTACTTTATCAGAAACTTCATGTTTGATTATATATCTCTCACTTCACAGGTACTAATTAAATCTAAACCACACATTTTACTTTTAACAATGAAGTGTGATTGAAACACAGTGAATGTTTGGAAAAAAACATTACTGTAAAAGACACATTGCATTTAATCCCCTCAAAATACTCATCCTCATTCAAACACACATCCTATCATTCTTGCCACTTTCTGAAGTAGTGCAGGAAATTTTCTTTTGTGGTTGCCTTTAACCACACTGTCCTGGCTGCTTCAATGTCCAGAATAAACTCAAAATGTTTACCTTACATCAACATTTTTACTTTGCAGAGGAGCCGTAAGTTGCATGGTACCAAATCTGGTGATTGACGTGCATGAGGCTTATGAGGTTTATGAGCTGCCCTCTTCAATTGGCAGGTACTTGGCAGCAGTATTCACCATATTATTGATCACACCTTGAAAAGACACTCCAGAAAGAGGACATCAGGAGCTGCTTTGGGAAGTGGCAAGAATGCTAAGCATGTTCAAAGCAAGGGGGAGTCTTTTGAAAGGCATTAATGGCATTATATCTTTTTTTTTTTTTGGTACCGGGGATCGAACTTGGGTCCCTGCCCTTGCGTAGCAAGCGGTGAAACCGCTGAGCTAAATCCCCAGCCCTCAATATATCTTTTATCATAATAACAGTAAAATTTAAACAGACTTCCTATTTTTTGATCAGGCCATGTATATTTGAAATGATATGTGTTTCAGAGTCCAGCTTTAAACCAACTCTCCAATAAGCAATTAAACCACAATGCTCCAGAAGAGTGCAATGGCACCGAGCATATCACATTGCATGACCTCCTGTAAAGGAAGGCCCTGTGAGTGCAGAGGTGACTCCTGCCACACACCCATGAGTCTCCTGATAGTGCTACAGAGACAGACATAATTTCTTCCTGAGGTTGAAACCCGCCAATGCCTTCTCTGCCTGACGTGGGAAAACTGTGATGTTGAGTATATTTGTAAAAGCAAGGAAGCAATTCAGCATACACAGAAAAAAACTGCAAGCCAACTGTCAAAAGGAAAAGTGTGCCTTAACCATCAGTCACAGAAGAACCCATGAGGCAACAAAATAATATCATCCATGAATGACAACAGTTTTAAATGTAAGATAAAATGGAATTTTGTACAAATGTACTATAAGGACCCATTTGAGTGTAAGAAAAAGTAAACAAAAAACAAAGGGACTATCTTGACTATCTCAAACATAACTGCATGTCCCGACAGAGATCACAGTGAAAACTTCAGCATCTGCATCTGCAGAAATATATCTTTAATCTGCATGTCTATACTGTTCTTTCTCCAACACTAGTTCTAAAATTTAAATGTCTTCTTTGCTTTCTATTGAAATTTCTAGCCAGCTTCAAAACTCAAAACTCAAATATTTTTAATGCTCCCCTTACCTAACTACCCATGACTTTGATTCTGTTACTGATCCTGCAAGCACACGTAAGTCTAGTCACCGTGGCAGCTGAATGATAACCAGCCTTTCTCACTATGTATTATTCTCTTTTAAAATAGTTTCGATGGGCCCTGATGACTATGGAATAAAGTCTGAATTCCTTAACATGGTGTTCAAGGGCTTTTCTAACTATACAATGCCAACATACTCTCGATTTTTCCCTTTTCCCTTTTATCTATGGAAAATTTGTGCCCTGGCCAAAAAAAAACTTTGTCATGATTTTCTCTATTATTTATGGCATATTCCCTTACCTAGCATGTCCATTTTTTTCTTTTCTTTGAGGCTCTCATTGTTCAATACTTGAGATAAATGAAATAAAGATGAACAATGCCTAATGAGTTTAGTTACAAAAACGTCATGAGTGGTCTTTGATGGAATCATTTCAATAGCACTTCAGAGAATAAATAATAGAGGACTAGATATAGAAATAGAAATATAATAAAGGACTATAGAGAGTTAATGAACAGAAAGAAAAACTGATATATCCACAATCATATAAAAAAGAACTGTGATGTCACTAAAAAACTGAGACAACTGGAAATAAATGACATGTGTCAGAGAATTGGAAGTCTGAATTAAATTTTCAGAAATAAAGTAGCTCCAAGTTCTGAAAAGTTCTAGTTACTGAGTTAGTATTGACAAATATTTTTCTGTGTCTTGGTTTTTGCCAAAGCACTATTTGATTATCCTGAAACTTTTCACTTATACCATCAAGACCCCTTATAGAACTTAGAATAAGATAAATATTTAGCACATCAAGTTCTCTGTTGTATCTTAACCAAGACCCATGTGCCTCCTTGAAATCTGAGGAGAACCTCATTCTCTCACTAAGCATGAACTTCAAAGTCAAGAGAGGAGTATGGGTACTGGTTTCCAGGCCCAGAACCAGACTATTTTTTTTCTTCTAAAATCTCAGAATCTGCTCTGCTGAAACTGTTGTTGTTCAGCTGTAGTGTCTCCTCACTCTTGTCAACCTAATGTCCAATTTCATTAACTATGAACATGTTAAATAATCTCTATTCTAAAATCTAAAACCTTGACAACATCCTGAAAATGCTCAGTACCCATGGGATGTGCCAACCCATATACTAGTCTTTCAGTTGTTTGAATTTTCTATTCCCCTAAAAGGCCACCAAATCTTTCTGGTCCAAAAAGGCTGAATTTATGAAACTGACTGCCACTAAGGAGAAACTTTGATAGAGCCCTGACAGCATCCCCAAAAGGAAGGTAATGGAAAATGTAAAGTTTACAGTTCTGGACTCAAGTAACTTGTCTTTCAAGACGTCACCAGGACTGGGCAGCATTAGTGACATAACAGGGAAGAATGAGTCATTATAAGGTAGAGGGGCTTTGGGAGGGGTTGTTGTTGTTTTGTTTTGCTTTAAAAACAAACAGCTTCTCCAAACTTCCTCATGTTCAGGGAGTAACCACCACCCACTCCTATCCTCAGCCAAGATGCATGGACAGAATGTGCAAATTCCTGGCCCCAGGAAGTCACAGTCCAGTTTTGTTTCCACCAGAGGGATTAGGCGGAAAAGGGCTTGGAGAGATAATGAAACTAGTGTGGAGTTGTCTATTGTATTGTCCCACTGTATTCTCTCTCTTCCTTACTAGGAAAAGGTCCTTGCACCCTTCACCATAGTAATATGACAATTTGTGGTGATATGAGGCCCTTCCATCTCCTGGGAGCTATTTTTGAATAAAGCCTTTTTATTTTCATCGACCCTGCCAGAGCAGGTACAGCTCCAGTAACAGTAGTTTGTATTGCTGGACACCAAGCAGAAGGAACTGAAGCAATTCTTCTGAGCGAATTATTGGCCTGATACTTTCTTAGTCCAGGTGAACAGATTGCTCAGTTTATTTAGCTGTTTGGCCAAATAAACATAATATTTGCCTGGATAAATGGTGTAAAAGAATTTCCTAGAGAAAATAATGAAATTACTTAATGTTTTGCAATTTTATCTTCCTGGGTAAAAAGTTTTCAAAACAAATGGTTAGTTATGTTGACGCAGATGGTCTCAGTTATCACAAAATAACCAAAAGAAGAAAAGACCCTGCTTAAATGATTCTCCAGGACAAAATTACTCCTTGGAGGGAATAAAAACGTGGCATCAAAGCTAACACATTATTGGGGTTTTTTTAACATGAAGCAAGCAGCTTCCATTATTTTGAAATTTGATCTTACAACCAGTTAGTTATTTAGAAATAAATCAAAGATGAATATAACCTTTCTGTGTGGCTCAAGACCATTAGCCTTTAGTTTTTGCAGACAGACCTTTCCCTGTGGAAGGAAAGTGTTTCCAAGTTGAAGTTCTCAGGAGAGCTCTGTCCATCACAATGCCCTGTACTACTTGGATGCTACAGCTCCAATCAAGTCACTCCTCAGCAAACTGGCCACTCCTCCCTTCTTTGATTCAATTTATTTGAAATCTGGCATGAGTCAGCTCTCTAACTCATCTCTTTCCCTGGAGCCATTTCTCTTAGTCTCTCTCTTTCTTCCCTGATTTGTAGATCCCTCCTTTGCACTTTACAGCCACATTTCTAAAGGTATTCCATTCTCTTGGCTTTCATAATGGAAATGTTAAGTTTTCCATAGAGGACGTGCCCTGGAGGGGAGTTTTGTTCACACCCTATAATGGATGTCAGTTAATATTTAGACACAATTAATTAACAGTAAACCCTAAGGCAAACTTTGCTGTTAGGAAAATCAGACTATATCCCGATTAAATAAAGGGCTGCTTCCCTGACCAAGACCACAGATGTTCTATTATAAGCAAAGACTAACATCGCAAGTGTGGTGGAGGGAGACAGAGGATAATTAAGAATATTTAAATGTATGCCTGGCACAGCATTAGGCTTTCTCAAGCTAAGTCATCAAGATTCCCTACCTCATAAATCTCTTTTTATTCAGTCCCTCCTTTGTACCACACCCAGATTTCAGTTCATTATGGTATTAAATATTCAAGATGACTAACAAGTTCTTTGAGTCACACTGTGGACTTCTTAGGCCTTCAAGTAATTTAGCATACAGTGACTTTAGAGTTTTATTTTTATTATATTCATTGAGAAATTTTTGAAGATACATTCATGAACTTGCCTGAACAAAATCAAATATAAAAGATTGTAAGTATAGAAGACTAGATATGGTTGAAGCTAATAATCAAAAGTTTTATCTTAACATCGTAAATATCATGAAAATGTGTACAAGATATATTACTTATGATAAATAAACAATGGTATTTACTCATCCCAAGAGTATTTGTTTGCTCATTTATTTTTGTTTTGGATTAAATTCCTGAAATGAGTTTAATTCCAAATAAATTAATTTAATTCCTATTTAGTAAATGCCTAGTGTGTTTTAGCTACTGTAAAGGATTAAAAATTATATTTAAAAGAGAACCCCTGGTTGAGAAGTAAATATAATTTGGGGAATGAGAACTCGTCTTTCCCTCCTTAGGCAGAGTAAGCCCACATCTGCCTTAACATGGCACTTTGCGTTCATTCATGGCCAGCTTGAAATGGCACACTGGGCGTGCACAACCCACCCCCTTTCTTGGCCTTCTGCCTTGGGACTCAGCTACTCTCCACTGTATTTCGGTGACTTGTAGAAATCCACTGCCATGTTGCTCTGCCGCTGGCAGAGTTGATCTATGGTAATGCTTGCCTATTTCAAGGTGGTTTTCACTGGGTAAATAACTATCTAATTCTGGAATTGTATATAAGGAAATCCACTTGTCCACAGTGTTAAAAAGGTAACAATCTTTAGACAAATGAAACCTGATTAGTGTATAGAAGTGAGAAATATGTATTTCTCCTTACAATTAAATACAGCAAATATATACAACTAAACAAATTTATTATCTCAAATTAAATCATTACACTTATCTCATGCAGAAAATGTAATTATCAGTTTGTAATATTTTTTCCTCATAGTTACCTGGAACATCTCTATTATTTACATATGAAAGTTAATCAATTGTAGTAAACAACATAAATATATATATATATATATATATATAGTCTAAAGATTAAGAACTAAGTCAATGATTCATCTATTCTGATTCTTTAGATGCTTTCTCAATGTGGCAGAGATTTCTAACCAACATTCTTGGTACTCAACAACATTTTTTAATGAACTATAAACTTTTGGCCTATAGTAGTTATACATACTGATATAACCATGAAGAAGTACTAGATTAGACTAGAAGCAAATTAGAGGCCAAAGCTTGTAGTTGGATTTATAAGAGAAGATACTGGGAAATTTTAAACTAGCATTGTTACTATATATATTTTCCTATCTAGTTCATTTCAAAATGAGCTGGCCTCCACCTCTTCTGCCCCAGTCTCTTCTAATACCATAGCAAGCAACTTGGCCCAGGAACTTGTGCCCACTGAGAGCCTTGTTCAACAGGGTGGGGGTTTCAGGATCGAGAAAGCCACACTCACTGAAGGAGCAGCAGGCCCTGTTTTGTTCTGCAGAGTAAGCAACATATGTCTGAAACTGTGATCAACAAAAATTTTATTTGTTTGTTGTCTTTAAAAAAAACAGCATTTTGAAAGAATAAGAAATGAACTCTCCAAAGAACAAAGGAACCAGCAGCTCCAGATATATTTTAAGCCTAAGGAAAGTTAGAAGCCAGAAGAGAATATGAGTGGCAGGACACATACGGTCAGCCTTTAAAGGTTTGATTTCTGTTTTAAATTCTGCAAATGCCCCCAGCTTTCCCCCACATAAAATAAAAAACCTGACTTATGTTCAAATGTGGCCTTCACCGTTCACCCTAACACCAAACACAATGAGGAAAAAAATTAAGGGTGGGAAGGCAACATGCCTATGAAGATATGGATATCCATCCCACTGTACCAACTGAATCAAAGATGAAGCTCTGAGATGTGAGGTTGGTGGGGAGTCATGGTGTAGTGTGACGATTCCTAAGCATGGGGGTCAGACTGAGACAATGCTTTGCTGTGGAGCTGGGAAAAAAAACCCTGCCTATCCTACCTCCCCACACCCATCCTCCTCAATGAAGCCTACCATGATCCTACCCTTGACACTGGATGTCATTTTAACTTCTAATATTCATTTCCAATTCTTTTTTTTTTTTTTGGTACTGGGGATTGAACTCAGAACCTTGTGCTTGCTAGGCAGGCAGCAGAACCACTGAGCTAAATCCCTGGCCCTCTTCTAATATTCATTTCATCTGAAGGTGATGTTCTCAAATCATTAATACTCTGGTTTTGTCCATTACTGGGGAGTGCAAAATTGAAAAGAAAATTCTCTGGCAAAAAAAAAATAATAATAATAATCCATGAGACAGACAGACCTACATTGGTCTAACATGCATTTTAAATAATAAAGAAAAATGACCTCTTTGTTAGATGAATGACATAAATAACTAATACAGTTTTTTATTTTACTTTTGGATAGACTGAGTTCTATTCTCTGCTCACAGACATAGTTTAGTTCATTACTATTAAAGACAAATTATCAAAAGCATGGTTCAGACTAATTTCTCCCATGTTCGGTATTGTATTTTTGGCAGTGGTCATTGGAGTAAGAACAATTTAAGAAAAGGGAAATTAGTGTGTTGTTATTCAAAATGCTGCTACAGATGATTTAAAATCACTTAAACTTTGAAATTCATATACTTAAGTTGATTTATTTAATAAATACAGTTACTTTTAAATAAATGAGACATAGATAATACTATTGGAGACATGGTTAAAATCTGAATATGTACTCCACAAATCAAGTACAGTATCCCGCTTTCTAAAGTTTTAATTACAATCAACCACAGTTGAAAATATTAAATGGAAAATTCCAGGAAGAGCAACTCATAAGTTTTAAATTGTGTATTGTTCTGAAAGGTATAATGAAATCTCATGCTATTCTGCCTGTTTTGTCCCATCCAAGGCCTGAATCATCCCTTTGTGCAGTATATTTATGCTGCACATGTTATCTGTCTGCTAGTTTCTTTGTAGCTTGCTCTCTTGTTCATTAGGTCCATTAGGTCTATTGTAGTATGGTAGTACTTGAGTTCAAGGAATCTTTGTTTAATAATGACTGCAATGTGCAAGATAGTGATACTAGCAATTTGATTATGCCAAAAAAGTAGCCATAATATTCTTCCTCCATGCAAAAAGATATGTTTTCAATTTTTTTTTTCGATAAGATCTCGGTACATAGTTCATGCTGGCCTAAAGCTCACGATGCAGCCCAGGCTGGCCTTGGATTTGCAATAATCTTTTGCCTTGGTATCCTGGGATTATGAGTGTGCACCACCATGCCTGGAAAAAAACATTCTCAATTTAATCAGGAAAGAAAAAAAATCATATGCTGAGGTTGCTAGGATTTACTGTAAGAGCAAATCTTCTATCTATGAAATTGTGAAGGGTGTATTTGTTACAGTTGTTTGATTTTATTATTAGTTATATTTGTCAACCTCCTTCCATAAAAAATTTCTAAATTAAATTTTTTCTTAAGTATGTATGTACAAGAACAAACATAATGTATATAGAATTTGATGTCTGATTCAGCCAATCACTTTGGGTCTTTGAATGTGTCACCCATAGAGAAGCAGGGACCACTGAAAAGCAAGCTGCCAATAAACATATGTTCATACTCACTAGTAAAATTAAAATATCAAATTTAAATGAGACATGATAGTATTTTTACCGAGTTGGCAAAGATAGAAGAAGAAGAAAAGGGATAATACCAAGTGATGACAAGTCTTGGAGAATTTCCACATACAGCTGTTTGAAGTAAAAACACCTGCAATTGGGCCAGGGATTTAGCTCAGTGGTTCCGCCGCATGCCTCACAAGCACAAGGTCCCAAGTTCCATCCCTGGTACCAAAAAAAGAAAAAAAAAACCCTGCAATTTTTCTGGAAGGGAATCCAGCAAGCTGCAGCAGGAGTTAACAATGTGTTCACCAGTACCTGTCCATGTAATGGCACTTCCAAAATGAATTCCAAATAAATGATTGAAGATATATTCAAAGAGGTAGCTTCAAGGATACTATCTTATTTCTTTATGTATTTGCAAAATTTGGAAACAAAGTTTATATCCAAAACTAAGAATTGGTAAGTAACTTGTGTGTACCCATACAATAAAAAGCTGTGCAACTATGAAAAATTACCTATATTCTATGTAATTATACATTTTTTAATATAGAAAATAGTTCAAACATATTGGGGAAAAGTTATTTTATGAAAGACATATGTAAATATTCTTTTCTCTGTTTCTTGGGAGGGTAAATATCACCACAATATTAAAAGGTGTCATGTTGACTAACAAATATTTTGGTAATTAAAATATATGCATTTGAATTTTTTAATTATGTTGAATAATTTAAAACAAAATAATTATGTACAGAAAAGCTAAAATAAAGAATAGAGAAGTTATTGAGACCCCCACAAAATAAAGCTTGCCAAATATTTGTATAAAATTATATGAACATAGCACCAAATAATTTCATATAAATATAGAAGGAAGGCATTCTTTGTTGGCTTCATATTTTGTTTTTTAATATATAACTTAAGAAAGTTTATACTTTTATTGAAATGCTTCAATCAAACTGTAATTATCAGAAAGTTTATCCCAACCTGTCAGAAACAAGAGCTCCAGTGTCCTAGCACACGTATTGGATTTAATACCAACTTACATAGTATAGTAACTTCAGAAATACTTGATAAAAATTGATGGAATTCAACATACTTAAGCCAAAGATGTCATATAAGTTCATAAAAATGATAATGATATGCTGTTATGAAGGAAAATATTTTTATTTGTAATTCTCTTTCTCAGTGGTATTTTCAGTACCCTGAAAAGAAGAAAAGTCACCTGAATTATCAAGATATTGCCTCACTTCCAATCTTTGCTTTTCTAGTAAATGTCTAACATATGGAGTTTGCCCTGAGTTGTTTAAAAATGAAGGAAACACCATGAGAGAAATACAGGATTCTGACTAGTTCAAATGCACCTTTCATTACTTATTTGTTCATTGATCCTTCCATGCTAATCCAGTTGAGTTTGTAAAATCTGTTACTGGGATCTCCTCTTCTTCTGAATTTTACAGATTAGATAGATAGATAGATAGATAGATAGATAGATAGATAGATACTACAGATATATATATATGCAGATATATATATATATACCCCCACTCTCTTACCTCAGAGCTGAGATATCTTTAATTTCACAGTGTTGTCAGCCCTATAATGATAAATAGATTGAAACCATATACTAACTACATTTAGTTGGCAGTGGCCACATGGAAAAATTTATAAAGAAGGATTCTAGAGGAAATTTTAGACTGTATAGATTCTAGACTCTCGGGGACTCTGACTCTATATCCTCAATTCATTATGAAAAACTTTTATGATTGGTTAATTATGCCAGCCATTCATAAAATTAGGGAGTAGGGTAAATATAGAAATACTAAATTTTCATTTTAGGGGTGGGCATTTCTTATTTTATCCTGCACTCTCTTCTGTGTTTTTCCTATTGTAAAAAATTATCTTCCCTTTTTTGCTTAAACTGCAGTAGAATACACCTTGACATCACCCAACATAAAAAGTATCCACTCTTTCAAAATAACCCCTTTCTAAAACCCTCCTGTATTTCAGTTCTTTCCAAGTCCTGATCTTCCATTATATTTGGAGCATCAGTTAAGTATCAAACATGATATTAAGACTGCTAAAAAAATTTTTTTGAGAACTTGACTGAAAGTTATAGCCAGTGATGCTCAATGTCAAACACTCACAGGAACAGTCTACATTGGATTTTGAGCAAAAAGGAATGAATTTCAAGTTAATTATATTTTTGGCACATGTTTAGGAAATAAAGGCTTCTTAAACATTTAATGGGTAACAAATGACAATGTCTTCTATACATTTTCTTTTTCTGTGTTTCCTCTTCTATTTAAAACATGTCTAAATAATATCAGGCAGAAAGTCACTCTAGGAACCTAGATAAATTTATGTCTCCTAGTACTTGACTACAAATGTACACAAAACAGGAGTTAAGTGCCACTGAAGACTGTTAAGGTTCTGAACTGAGTAAGATTTTAAGCAATTGCATAATATTGCCTCCAGCAGTAAACTACCTAAGCATTTGAGTCCACACCACTTCAGCACAAATATGTACATTGCAAGAAAAACCTACATTCAGCCTTGAACCAAAACCAGTAAGATGTACTCTGAAAAATACTTCTATAATGTAAAAATGAAGAAGCTAAAAGCACTGTTACAAGAGGACACTATCAACCTAGAGCATTCTTGGAAAAAAAAACTTACAGGGGTAATGTGCTACAAACAATTTTACTTCTCAGGAATTAAAATTTTTAAATTTTGCATTTATAATTAGAGAAAAAAATTTTTTTTTCAGTACCGGGGATCCAACTCAGGTCCTTGTACTTGCGCAGCAGGCGGCGAAACCACTAAGCTAAATCCCCAGCCCAAAAGAAAAATTTTAAAACATCTTAGTTCCAGATTTCCCATGGCTATTTTTATGAGTTTATAAAATAAGTTTTTAATTCTCTGACAAGAGTACCAAATATGGAAGTGGCAATATACTCTTAGAGAAAAGCCAGTTGAAGTCTAAATCATGTTAGGTAACTGCAAAAGTCCTCCACAACCTAGAACAAATGGGCATAGAAAAAAAAGACTAGGAGAAGCATACAGGAGAATTATTGCCCACTGGCAGTTTTACCAATTTAACCATTTCATTCAAGTCTAACTATAACAATATTTCTATTTCCGAATTTAAGTCCTCAAGGATGACTCATTTGCCTGTATCAGTTTGTTCCTTTGGTTTCTGTGTAATTACTAATAGAACTCCCTTTCTGTCTCAGGAGTGCTCAGCATAGGTGATAAGACATAGGTTCATTCATTTCATAAGCAATATTAAACAAAAAAACCAAAAATGTGGACAATAAGTGACAATAAATCTATAGTTCACTTTTCTCAGCAAAGAATCTCAAACGTTCATTCTACAACTTGTCTCACTCCACCCCATTTCTGATGACTTATTCCCTTACAAATAGGAGAAAAATGCAAACATCTAAACACACAAGGTAACTTCCTTGAGAGGTTAGAAAAAAAAATTCAAGGTTGTTAATTTTTCCTGGATGGTGATGTCATATGTCAGCAAAACTCTGAGGAGAATAAAGTGATTGTTGATGTCTCAGGACTCAGAGCCCAGGCTTCATCCATGCCAGCACTGGAACAACTTCTACACAGGACCAAGATCCTTCTGTGCCTGATAATCTCCTTTCAGTATACAAAGGCTTTTTTACCTTCTCTGTCATGGTGATGGTTGAGTTCAAGTTGCAGTGAACTACTTAAATTGCCAACAGAGATTTTCTACATAGGACCAATATCTAGAACCTTGAGACTACCAAATTGATTCTGCAAATATTTCAGTTTAACAATTCATATCCATATATAAACTTCTCAATAATTGATATATGCTTTCATGATTTTACAACACCGAGTACAGTGTGCTTATCCCAACATGTCAGGTTGTTAAAATTACTGAAAATTCCCTGGGCCTCTTTTTCCCAAACCCTTTTAAGATTTACTACATACTGAAATTTCTCCCAGTGGATTTTTTCAAGAAGAATTGAATTGATAAACCCTAGAAAATGCCCAGACAAAAAGAAATTTTGAGGAAAAATCCACGCTTCTTGAAGTATACACTACCAGTCTTATTGAATTAAATATTCTTCCTTTGTTTGTCTTGTTGATCCTCATGGGAGTCTAGCAAGATAAGCCTCCATGAATTACACAGAGAAAATTGTTCAAAATTCCACAAATATTCGATGGTAAATCTGGGGCTCCAGCTAGGGCCCACCAGTTCAAAAGTCTGCTCTTTGGGCCGGGGTTTAGCTCAGTGGTTCTGGCGCCTGCCTCACAAGCACAAGGTCCTGAGTTCGATCCCAGGTACACCCCCCAAAAAAAGTCTTCTCTTTGACAATGTTCAAATTTGGGGGTTTCATAAAATATTCCATAGAATATAAATCCTGAGACAAAATTGGGATTCCAACTCATGACTATTTTTGTACTAATAATTTCAAATCTTTATCTTCACTCTAGTTCTCTCAGAAAAAGGAGATAATCTGGTAAATTTTGGAATTTTGCATTTTATAAAAGCAAACAATTATTTCTATTATTTTGCTAAGGTTGGTGTAATTCAGCATTTTCACACTCTAGTCTACAGTCTCCTTCCTACTTCACATTTAAAGATTCTAAGGGACCTGAGTGGGAGAATTTCCTATTACTAAATTTAATAATGAATCCTGTTTGCTTTATTTTACTGTCTTTTCATCTACCAAACCTACAAACTTCATGGCTTTATATATCATTCTAAATGGATCTGAAGGTTCTAGGTATTTTGTCACTAAACTGAAAGAAGAGTGAAACCTTCATATAAACAGAGAACTTAAACAGAATCTTCTAATAATAAAACTATAATAAAAATATATCAAAATGCCTGTTTGGAGGTTAAGTACTATACTTTACATGGAGAATGTCTCTCTTCGCAATGCAAACTAACCATCTTCCTCAAATATTCCCTTTGAGCCTTTCTTGCAATCAGAAAGAAACAATATTACTTCTTGGTAGTCCTGCCAAAAACACATGATCTGAATCTAATCATTAGCAAATATTAAACAAACTCAAATTGAAGGATTGTCTGTTCACTTGTAAAATATTGAGAAAGAGCTCTGTACTCTGAAATATTAATATTATACAAAACAAAATCGATTTGTCTTTTGTTATAAAAGTCAAGTTTTCTCCAGAAAAAAAGAAAAAAAAAGTATAGTAAAATGTAGTGAGCACAAAATGCAGACACTCTTTTGCATCCTGGACCCAAAATTTTTTCTTTTATCCTAAAGAAATTGAGGTATAAAATTGGAATAAATGTTATGTATTAGATAATAACATTGCATTACTGTTAATTTCCTGGTTTGATCTTTGTACTGTGCTTATGAGAGGATATACCTGTTTTTAGAAAATACAGTAAAGTTTTTGGAATTATAAGGACCCTATTTCTACAAATGTTTCAAGATGATGTATATTCCCACAGACATATATACAAAGAGAGATAGAAAGAGATAAAAATAAGACAAAGAGAATGAGGAATAAATACATTAAATTTTTAACTGCATTTAGAGAATGTGAGTGAATGATATGGGGAAAGTATGTGTACCTATTTTGTAAATTTTCTATAGATCTGAAATTATTTCAAAATACAAAGTTAAAAGAAAAACTTTTTTAAAGTCTTCATATGGGAAACAAGTTTTCAAAATTAACCAGTTTTTAAAAGCTATTCTATCCCTCTACAGCACCTAGGCCTCTACCAGACATTTGTGGGGTTCTTAAAAATTTACTGACTAGGATTGTGATGTAACTAAGTATGTTTGATTTCTATTACCACAACAAAATACCCAACATAATTAATTTATAGAGTGAGAAAGTTTACTTTGTTTCAGTCTTTGGGGTTCCAGTCCATGATCGTGTACACCCACATTTCTGGTTCTATGGGGAGTGTAGGAACAAGCCTACTAGTTTATCCCTGACCAGGGGTGAACGAGGATGAAAGACAAAAGACACAAAGATAATTTGGAATGCAGGGTCCAGAGGGCTCTTTGCTTCTAGTGGACAAAGAGCCCTGAGCATGTGGCTCACCTCACTTTTATTCACTTAGACACAGGAAGAGACAATTAGATTAAGAGAAGATTCATCTGCCTCTTGTTATCTATACCATGTACCCAGGTAAACATCCAGATCTCAGCTGTATTGACTCTTCTCTGGAACTTGCAACATGCTAGCATGCCTGCAGTGTACATTGCCAAAGAAGGCATAGCTTGCTGTTTTTCTCTTTTGTGCTCACACAGACGGTCAATTAGGCCTTGATCCTTATTATCTGGTCTCCTACAGAGGAGGAAGCACATCATGGTGGGAACATGTGGTGGAACAAAGTTGCTCACCTCAAGGTGGCCAGCAAGCAAAAGAGAAGGGGAAGAGACTTCTCTCCCAAGATTCCTTTGGAGGTCACACCTTCAATCACCTAAGACCTCCCGTGAGGCTTCACCTCTTAAATATTCCACCCCTCCAACTAGCATCTAGCTGAGGATCAAGATTTTAACACATGAGCCTCGGGAGGACCTTATAGATCCAAACTATATCACTAAGTGTATGCAATCTAACCCATGATTGAAGCTTATGGGCCAGACTCAACTGGTAAACATATGTTATTTGACCTTCCTCTTCTGTGCCCTGGCATCTGAAATACTCACCAGATATTTACAAACCTAGAAATTTCACACTTTTTTAAATCTCCAATTTCTGGGTTTCTAATTAAAAAACCGGACAATCTGGCAACAATGGGCTCACCTAGAAGTGCTAAAGAGCAATCCTGCTCAGGTCAGTGGGTGCCATCCCTTCTTATACCCCAATATTATTTTTCCCTGAGACCTGATGCAAATGGCTGTTGATCATTGCACACGCAGAATTATTTGTCTACAAATAGAACAATGTATCCCTACATCTGTGTCTGTCTCTAAAGTGGGGAATTAAAGAGAGGCTGATGGACTTCTTATCCCACCTTACTTTACCCATTCAGGTTACCTTTCTGATGCCTGTGGGCATTTCATTTTAAGACCTCTGACTTAACCTTTTGTGAGGGCCTAGAATTAGTTTCAAGAACAGCAAGATACTTTGGCTCACACTGAGGCCCCTCTCATCACTGAGAATTAAAGTTAATTCCCTGTTTGAACAAGCTTGAGGGAACCTTCAATACATCAATATCTACTAGTGATGAAGCAGATGCTGACAAGGAAGACACCATAGGAAAGAATCATTAGATAGATTTCTTTTTTTCTTATTTTTCACTGACAGAAGCTGGGAGTCAAATAATAAGATAATAGGAAAGAAGACTGCAAGAAATGGAAAGATAGGAGAGGTTTATCACCTTTCCTTTGAGCCTGGAATCCATACAAATGCTGATTATAACAGTTTCTTTAATTAGCTTCTCTTCCCTGTGGGTGAAAATGAGAGGAAACAAGTTTCAAAATGATCTTCCTTCTCCAATAATAATAGCAAACACTTGTATGCAAGTTAACTATATGTGAGACTTTCTTTATACTATACACATATTATTGCACTCATTCTTCAACTATACTATAAGGTAGGTTACCATCATTATCCCATTTTGTAGATAAGGAAACTAAGGCACAAAATATTAAATATTTTGTGTATAGTCACAGCAGTTATAAAGACACTATTCTAGCCCAGAGACTGTTCTCTTCAACATTATACATTTGCTGCTAAAGTAACTCTAAACAACTCTGAAAAACAAAATCAAGAGATTCTGTTAAGGTTCAAAGACCATAATTTTATCTCGTCACCTCTACTAGTGCTTTTAACCAACTTGAATATTTTAGGCTGGCAACAGAATAGTTGTTTCCAGTTAAGAACTGAAACCATGACCTAAACATGTGACAGCTGGCTTTAAGTTGCTTTGAGCTAGGAGAGCTTTGGCTATTGAGGCTCCTTGGAGTAAGGTTAGAATTGTGTGTCCTAATTTTGGCCTGGGGCTCTTCATATGGTTCTCTGAGGCCCATTCTTCCAGAGAGTAGCCCTCTGGCCATATTCCTGCAGGTTATAGCTAGGTCTTTTGGTCTGACTCTGCTTTCAGAAATGATAAACAGTTGACTAGGATGCTTTGTGGAATTAGAAGAAATGGCCTTGCTGGCAACTTGGACACACAGGGGCCTTTTCAGTCATTTAACAATCATCAGGCCAACAGGTACCCATTGCAGTCACTGTGTACCATTTGCTTTGCAGGAGGAAGCTGTTCAGCAGAAAATGAATGTGCCCTGCTTCCTAAGGAATCTCTCTCCCTTCCAAGGGCAGTGCTCACAGAGAACAAGGTCAGGAAATGAAAAGACTGCCCTGGCCCTTAGAAGCTCGACCTGCCTCACTTGTCCCTTCTTCCTCTGAAACTCAACCCTCTGGATTCCCAAGCTCTGTTTCATTTTGTGGTTTTTTGCCACTTTGCTGATTTTCCTCAGTGTATTGGCCTAACTTCACAGTCACCAGGTGTCTTCTGTCCTCCCATCAACTGACACTTAATGAGCAGATGGCGCAAGCGGCCTGGCAGTAATGCAATGGCTGAATGAGTGGGTGGAAATGGGGGAAAGGAAGCAGCTTTAAGGAAAAGGACAGATTGGCTTAGTATTTGTGCCACAGAGAAGCAGGAACTGCAGAAAGAGGTTAGTAGCAAAATTTTTTTATTGGAATGATACCATCATTTTAAAAGCAAGAAAAGGATATGAGAACGCAGAACTCTTACACTTTCTATTTGGAGAAAGGAACTGAAACCTGGTATGACTTGCCAAAATGTTTACTGAGATTTCAGGGCCCTATTGGTTGTGGTGACTTGTCTTTGAATTCAGGCTGGGTGAGAATAACTTTCTTCTCCTTTGTTTATTCATTCAGTTACATATTCCACAGCAGATACCCTACATGAGCATGTAGGAAAGTCCCTATAGTAAAATTGACAGAGTGCTATAACTGGAAAGAATCAATAAGATCCTTATATCTTGGACTCCTTGTCTGCAAAAAAAAAAAAAAAAAAAGAAGCACCTGAGATGTTCAAGTTCACATTCAGATTCTGTGGTCTGGGATGAGGTCTGAAAATCTCCAATTCAAATAAGCATGCAGGTGATGCCAACACTACTCATGCATGGACCACACTTGCAGAAGGGAGGTTCTGGTATACTCTATTACAGTTAAATATATGAACCTCCAAATTTTCAGATATGTGCACAGGGTCACAAAGCCAGGAAGTGGAAGAGCCAGGCTTTAACCCCAGGTTGATACTCATCTCACAATGACACTTTGCTTCAGCAATGAGTGATTCAATGTTTTGGTTCTCCAATCTCTTGATTCTCATAAAAGTGAGTTGATAATAACCATATTCACCATCTTCATCAGAGTTAGTGTGGTAAAATCATTGAGACTATTCAAACAAAAGATTACCTTCACCAATTATCCTTTGTAGTCTAACTCCAGACCATGGAAATCATGACAATCTTCCTATTGCCAGATGCTCAACCTATCTGCAAATTTTCATTGAAGCACAACTTGTTTGCAAGATGTAAAATTAGAAGTGACAGACAAATCTATTTTTATAAATCTTAGCCTGTCTATTTTGAGTGTCTGAATTTTAAAAGAAGATTGAGGGCAGCTTTTGAACTTGACTGAAATGTTATTTGATGCTACTCTATTTACTTCTAATTTATAAGATATACTTTTGTGATTTCCCCTGTTATTAATAATATGCAAAGTGATATATGGCACAAGTGGGACTATTTTAGTTCTATAAAGGACAGTTTAGCCTAGTGTTTGCTGAATATAAGGCAAGAAAGTAGCTGCAGTTTTATGACTACCTAGAAATATTGATCCCAGTTTAAATACACTACATGGCCTTAAATAAAACACTACCCTGTCTAGACTTGAGTTTTTATAGCTGTTAAAATGAGAAGAAGTGGATTTTAAGGTGGCTCGGGAGTGGCCCAGAGGAGCCGGCGGTGGCCAGAGGAGCGAGGGACAGAGCCCGGAGCCATGCTGCGCTGGGGGGGGGGGGGGGGCCAGCCTCCGCCACCGCCGCCTCCCGGATGGGCGCCCTTCGCCGTGGACGCCGGCAGCCCCGGACCAGGGTTTCATCACCTTAAATGATTTTGAACCAATGAAGCTGTGTCCCCTTAAAGAGACGGACAAACCGTCGTATGAACCATAGAGTTTGTGGACAGATTAATATTGGGTTAATAGTGGAGCAATGCACGCAGACTCCTGCGAGTTCCCTTATGTTCTTAGAGGACCACTTTGCCTTTTGAATCAGAGAGTTGCAAAGTTCGATAAAGAATGATCCTTGCGGATAAGCACAAAGTCAAACAACAGCGATTGGACAGAGTTTGTGAAAGTATCCGACCCCAGATCATGAAAGGCCCCCTGCACCCCCTCCCCCTGGTGGCGCTGCTGGATGGCAGAGGCTGCACCGTGGAGATGCCCATTCTGAAGGACCTGGCCACTGTGGCCTTCTGTGATGCGCAGTCCACACAGGAGATCCATGAAAAGGTGTTAAACGAGGCCGTGGGTGCTATGATGTACCACACCATCACCCTCACCAGGGAGGACTTGGAGAAGTTCAAGGCCCTGAGAGTGATCGATCGTATCGGCAGCGGCTATGACAACGTGGACATCAAGGCTGCTGGAGAGCTTGGGATCGCTGTGTGCAGCATCTCATCCGCAGCAGTGGAAGAGAGGGCCAATTCCCCCATCTGCCGCATCCTCAATCTATTCCGGCGGAACACGTGGCTGTACCAGGCACTGCGGGAAGGGGCGAGGGTACAGAGCATGGAACAGATTCGAGAGGTGGCCTCAGGAGCAGCCCGAATCCGTGGAGAGACACTGGGCCTCATCGGCTTTGGTACCACGGGGCAGGCGGTTGCTGTTCGAGCCAAGGCCTTTGGATTCAGCGTCATATTTTATGACTTCTACTTGCAGGATAGCATAGAGCTATCCCTGGATGTGCAGAGGGTCTACACCCTACAGGATTTGCTGTATCAGAGTGACTGTGTCTCCTTGCACTGCAATCTCAATGAACATAACCACCACCTCATCAATGACTTCACTATAAAGCAGATGAGGCAAGGGGCATTCCTAGTGAATGCAGCCCACGGTGGCTTGGTGGATGAGAAAGCCTTATCCCAGGCCCTCAAAGAGGGCACGATACGAGGGGTAGCCCTTGATGTGCACAAATCAGAGCCCTTTAGGTTTGCTCAGGGTCCATTGAAAGACGCACCAAATCTCATCTGTACTCCCCACACGGCCTGTTACAGTGAACAAGTATCCCTGGGGATGAGGGAGGCAGCTGCCACTGAGATCCGCCGAGCAATCACAGGACGCATCCCAGAAAGCTTAAGAAACTGTGTTAACAAGGAATTCTTCGTCACATCAGCTCCTTGGTCAGTAATAGACCAGCAACCAATTCATCCTGAGCTCAATGGTGCCACATACAAGTATGCACCAGGCATTGTAGGTGTGGCCCCAGGAGGACTTCCTGCAGCCATGGAAGGCATTATCCCTGGAGGCATCCTGGTGACTCACAACCTCCCCACAGTGGCACATCCTTCCCAAGCCTCCTCTTCCAACCAACCCACAAAACTTGGGGATAATCGAGAGCACCCGAAGGAGCAATAACAGAGAATACTGAAAGGTAATCATTTGGATAAACTTGGGACCAAGGGACAGTGAAAAATGGATGAACTAAGAAAAGTCTTTGACAGTCTTTTTAACTGATCCTGGACATACACATCCTTGATGTTGCAGTGCTAAACCTACAAGAGCTAGAAAACTGAAGATGTCTGCTTGTGGAAGCGCTGAAAGACTAGGACGTGACTTATTAACGACCAACTTCTGTTATTGTGTGTTAAGTTTTTCATCTGTGCATCAAATCACAAAGAATAAATAGTGCTTTTTCCTTTATCAGTCCCTTGGACACAGTAGGTCGTGAGCACCTTGCTCTAGAATGTTGCATCAAAAGTTCCAAACATCAAAATAAAAAAAAAAATGTTAAGAGGAAATTCCATCTTATGACACTAGTCCCTTTGGTCTACAGGGGCTTGTTACCTCTTTTTATTAATAGGAAGTTTAAATTACTACAAGATGGGGAGAAAACTGCCTGTTAGACATCTGCATGAATAGGATTGAAGAGCACAGGCTCCTGTACAGAGAGGTGTCTCTCACATCTGAACTGCATGCTGAGCGTTCAAGTTGGTTGTTAGTTCAGTAGTACCCTCTGATGATGCAAAAAAGAAAAAATTATTAAGTTTCACAAGCTGTTTGTACTCAAATATATTTTCTCAGTTTCAGATCCTCAGCTATTTTATTGAGTGGAAAGTCTTGAACTGTAAGGATTCCAGAAGAATAATGTTGCATTTCCTTATGTCTCAGGAAACACTTTTTATGGTAACTTGTCAGATTGTCTATGAACAAACCCACTTTTTTAGACATTGATAAAGTCTTTTCTTCATGTGATATTTTATACAAGAACACTTCAGATGTGTTATTAGATGTGACTGATTTTAACAAATCCTATTAGATTTTTATCAACTAGTTACATGTTCTATTCATAGTCATTTGTGAATCATTGCCTTTTTGTTTAAAAAGATGGCCTATTTTGAGACTTTGTATAGGTACATTCCTGTTTTTGTGACAAAAGAAAAACTTTAAACTGTCTCAAACAGAAAAATAATGGCTATCCAGAAGTATGTTTTGTTTTAGTGTGAGTTATCATTACTGTATTTGTTTATTGTAAAGGTGGACATTTACCATTCATTGCAGTTTTCAATAAAAAGTAATTAAAATTTAAAATGAGAAGAAGTGGATTAGCACCCAACTGTTAAATTGGAATACTTATAAGGTAAAAATAATGTTTTGTATTGAGGAATATTTATGACAACAGGAAATTTAGACTTATAAGAGCAGTCTTTTACATACATGGAGATTTAAGTACTATTGAATCAATCCTTTAATCAACAGATCCCAAATAAGTTGTTACTACCTCCAAGATAATGTAATCAAGAATATAAAACTTAGCCTTTCATGGGACTTGTTCTCTCACAAAAACAAGAAAACAAAAAAACCTTCCAGGTTATTTCTCTTGAAAACATAGGTAGCATCTTAAACTTGATAAAAACCTAGGTAAGAGATACAAGTCCTACCAAGTTGTAGTGTCAAAAGACATCAAATTTCCAAACAACTTTAACAGCAACAATAAACATGTACAATGAGAGGGAAAGTTCTCACATCATTCATATAAAGCCTATTACCAGAATTGGAGGCCACTTAATCTTCCCCCATCTCCCCAGTTTTTTCTCACTTTTTTTCTGCCATAAATAGGAATTTACCATTTCTCTCCTATAGCTAAATGGTTCTAAATTTTCATAATGGCTCTTTGTGCATTTTTTTAAAACCTAACTAATTTGTTGCTTTAAAATATCTCTCCTATCTTGTTCATTCATTTCACTTTCTCTAGTGAAGGTCTTTTTGATAGAAATCCATTCATATAGTCCTCGCCACTTCAAAACTTCTTAATCTATTCTTCAAACAATTTTGTAAAAAATTGATAAAATTAAATCCTGGAAGCAGAAAGTCTGGTTCCCCTCTATCCTTCTATGTTAAACACATGTTGCAGAATTCATAAGAAATTAAGAGTACATTAAATGTGCATACTCATGTAAAACTGCTAAAATGTGTCTTAAGAGTAAATAATGGGCTTTTAACTCTTATCATAACGTACATTAAAGGCAATGATTATTTCTCTCATTTTAGAGATGATGTAATACCTGCTGCACAATTGTCCTGAAGTCTGGTGATTTGAATCCCTATACTTGTGACTAAAAATTTGCTTTTCTTTCTGCTGTAGCATTCTTCCTTGTGTATCTCTCTCTCTCTCTCTCTCTCTCTCTCTCTCTCTCTCTCTTTCTTTCTCTCTCTTTCTCTTCTCTCTCTCTTTCTCCCCTCCCTCTTTCTTCCTGTTTCTTTCTTCATTCTTACTTTCCTCATTATTTTCCTACATTAAAGAAGGATTTTTTTAACTCACTTTATGATATTTCTTGACAGATCTCAGTTCCAATACTTGGGAGGCTCAGATACTTTCTAGATTTGGCTTCATTGATTTCTGAATCCTTTAGTTGAAGAAATTTTGAGTATTTATATGGCTCTGGATAAAAATAATCTAGTGCTTGTCTTGGGGAGAGACTGGGATAAACAGTTAACAGCATTCTTTTCTTTCCATTACCAAATCTTACTACAAATTCTGTATTTTACTTAATTATGATAATCACCTTCACTAATCTTTTCTTGCTCACTCAAATAACTTATACTCTTTAATGGTTCTCTACTTTTGTAGCTCCTTTATGATTTCAGAATTACAAAACATACTCAGTGAATACCTAACTGGTTTTATTCCATCTTCCTACATCCCCTGCCCTATAAGTCAGCACAATGCCCAGCAAATAAGTGATCAATTAATTTACTTAAAGAATAGATGATTATTGTGTAACACATGCCAATAGGATTTTAATAAGACATATTTTTACATGTGGAGTACTATATATAATTCTATACCAATTTTATCATTTGGTTATAAAGCAGTAGTTCTTAACTAGGAATGTTTTATATGTATACACAAAACCCAAGGACATTCCTCGATGTCTGGAGACATTTTTGGTTTTCATAACTAGGAAAAGATTGCTATTGGAATCTAATTAACACAGGTTAGTACCCTTGTAAATATCTGAAAACAGTCCCCCTACACATAAATATATTAATAACAAATATCCAGTGAAAATTAGCAATAGGGGCAATATTAAAAATGAAAACTGATATTAAGTGCATTGCTGTAAAGGGGGCCTTGTGAGATTTTGGATTTGATGCATCCTGAAGTTGTGCAGCCTGTGCTCTGTCCTCAAGCATACAGCATCTAGCCCAAGAGTCCCCAGCTGATGTCCTCCAGGCATCCCAGCCATCCTCCAATGTCCCCAGTCATCTCCGAATCAGAATCTGACAGATGCAAGAGATTTTGTTAAGAGCCCATGGAATAAGGTGCCTACCAGGCCTGCCACATCTTCAAAGGTACAATTATGTATGAGAAATGTGTGTTCCATGACAAAGCTAGGTTGGAAACCCAGTGCTACCATTTATTTAGCTGTGGAGCCACGAGCAAATCAAAGTCTCTGAGCCACGATTTCCATAAAATGGGAATAATAACCTCAAGGCCTCAGGATTGCCATGAGGGAAAAAAAGTAAAATTCAAGTGTCTGATACATAGTAAACATTTGAACAAAATGGCAGGTAACATTTTATTTAATTCTAACATTAAAATGCACTCTTCTATACAAATTGGCACCTGTATGCACACCACAGTAAGATTTAGCTCTCTAAAAATTTGTATGGATTTCATCTAATTCACTGCAGTTGGTTTATTTTGTTCCATGTATCCATTGCTCCTTCTCAGAGCAGGGTTAAAAATCCTACCTTGTTTATGTTGTGGCACACAAATGGAATGTGAATAGAAGAGATGAAGACCCCTCCCACCTTCTGCCATGTTATCTCCTCTGTGATGAGATATCCATGTCCCTAAAGAGGGGCTTTTCCTTCCATTCAAAGCCTGTAATGAAGTCAATATGAACCCCATAACCAGCCCATAAAGCATGCACTGTGAATGAGAAATAAATCTTTGTTGTTGTAAACATCTGAGGCTTTGGGATTGTTTTTCCCATAACACTAATTTAGCTAAATTGACTAATAACTGCCACCAGTTGCTCAACTGGAAATACAAAATTCTCTTCTAGCCTGGGAAATTTGGCTCTAAGTAGGTGATGCTTTACTGAGAGCCTAAATGCTAAATGCTGAATAGGACTGGGTGTAAAGTCTTCTCAGAGCCTAGGGTGAATTATAAGCCACATTAATTGGAATAGAAAGAATGTTTTGGTATTGAAAACCTAGCTATGAAAGCCAGGATCTGGATATCAGAAAATGGACAGACATCCCCTGCTCCTGGGTAGGAAGGATTAATATAGTGAAAATGGCCATACTTCCAAAACTGCTATATAGATTTAAT